>CAHIKZ030003704.1:0-66882 GCA_903632075.3 Acanthosepion pharaonis
AAATCAATTTGATTTAAATAGGTATTGTTTACATTAATATATCACAAATAACAAATACATTTTAAATTCTAAAACACATTTTAGAATTTAAATAGTTTGATAAAGAGGAATGTCGTGTTAAATTTTATATGGTAATGTTTCTTTCTTTTGTGTGTAAGGAAAGAATATATTTTTGTATGAATTCAACTTGTAGTATTAAAGTCCTTAAAATCAAATACCTTTGAAAAAAAAACTTAAGGTTTTGAGTTGATTTGAAAGTAATAAAGTGTATGAATGAAAGTTGTATTTAAAAAGTTCTTTCTTACTGTTATCAATAACCAATTGCGTAGGTTGCCATTTTTTTTTTCAGTGCGATTCTAGAAAGGGGAGTACCTATGTTCAAATGAAATAGTGTAGCAGCTAAAATCTGTATATGTCAATCATTGGTGATGACATTAAATGTCCTTTTTAAAACATAGGATTTCATAAGAATGGATTGGATTGGCTGAAAAACAGTTTTATTTATTTTTTCTGTTAATGTTAAGCTGATTTTGAATATCGTTTGTAAAATTATGTTTGCAATTTGTTACAAGCTGTCAGTGGGAAAACTTCAGGATGGTTTTAAGGGCTTCTGACACTCATACTATTCCACCACTTGGAAATAAATTTGGGACTAATTGAGATTAATTGTGAAACCCATGAAATAAAAATAATTCTTTGTACAGAACGTAAGGACCTACATGCATCAAATTGTCTTTAAATTAAGTCGCAGCAAAGGAATTATCATTAAAGGTAAGCTTAAATAGTAATGCAATAGTTAAATGCCGCGATCAATTTTGAGTTCTTCTGTAGTTTATTGGTGCCCTACTCCTCAGTTTATTGATGCCTCTACTCCTATTTTGTGATGAAGGACCAATCAAGAGTCCTCCACAGGAGCTAGCTTAAATACTGCCTGATAGGGCTGCTTTTTAAGCTAGTATATATATATATATATATATATATATATATATATATATATATATATATAATATATAAAAATATATATATATAAATATATAAATATATATATATATATATATACAGTGTAACCCGGATACAAGAGAGATTTTCTCTGGTCCCAAATTAGAGCCTGTGTTAATGTATATGAATTAGACCAAACCCGGATATAAGAGACTTCTCCGATCCCGACAACTCTCTTATATCCGGGTTACACTGTATATATATATATACTAGCTTAATAAAACTTATCTTAGTTGACATATTTCATCTTCTGAGGGACTTTATCAAGGAAAATGTAAGGATTCTATTTTGTGACACGTATTTATA
Source organism: Acanthosepion pharaonis (assembly GCA_903632075.3). Taxonomy (NCBI): domain Eukaryota; kingdom Metazoa; phylum Mollusca; class Cephalopoda; order Sepiida; family Sepiidae; genus Acanthosepion; species Acanthosepion pharaonis. The sequence goes on from CAHIKZ030003704.1 coordinate 1,306, forward strand.
TACAACTGCAAAGATGTCATTGGTTTTGAGTAGAGGTATTTTTGAGAATTTTTAGGTATAAGAGTGCCCATGAATATTCATTAGGTTAGCAGAAAAGTCAGACAAGTTCATGGTGGACATGAGGTGATATCTAATATCTAATAAATAAAAGTGAGTATATCATACTAATTCCTTATAATAAAACAGCATATGTGTATAGAGAAGGAGTGCGCATGTACATGTGCGTGTTGGTATATATATATATATACATATATTGACAAAGTGTGTATGTGTACATATGTGTATACTAATTCCTTATAATAAGACAGTATGTATGTATGGAGAGGGAATATACGTATTTGTATGAATGCTGACAAAAACACAAAAAATGGAAATAGATCCAAGAACACACAGGGGTCATTAAAAGATAAGAATATAGCTATCTTTCTCACCCTTTCTCGGACCAATCTTAATTGTTTTATTACTCTTCATGCAGAATTCTTTCACTGCCAGTTCAAGAAAGACATTTGGGTCACTAACACACAAAAAAGAGAATGTCTAATATCGAGAATATTTAACATTGAAAAACATAAGAAAAATTAATTCCTTTTAATAATATGTGGATATATCCACTCTTTGCCTGAAGAAGGTCATGAAACTGGAAACTCGTGTAGCAAAATTATGGAAAATAAAGGATAATAGATTTTTACAACCAAAAACTTTTGCGGTTTCTCTCTTCTTTTTATTATACACACTTTTCTCTCATTGGAACTACTCTAACCTCTTCCCTTTTTATATATATATATATATATATACAAATTATTATACAAATTATTATACAAATTATTATTTAAATTATTTTGGATTGGAATTTATTTGTATGTATTTTGAATATGAAGTTATGAATTTAATATGTTTTCCTTTTGTCTTTATTCATATTGTCCTTTTACAAATATACTCTATCAGAAATTTTTACACACATGTGTGTATATATATATATATATATATATATATATATATATATATTATATATATATAAACACACATGTTGGCCATTGGCTTCAATAAAAAAGCTTATCCATCCATTGACAGTCCTTGGATATAATTACTTTATATAGTCTATATCAGTTTGTGATAAAAAATTTCAGTTTATCAGTGATATAATTTAATTTGAATGTTAGTCCTGGGTATGATGATAAACTACATTTGGCAGCAAGTCCACTGATTGGGAAATTGGAGGTTTTGAGATGCATGGAACCTCCTCTTAAATGTTCTTCTTCCCAGGTGCACCCTGACCCAGGATGGTAGTACCTGTTAAGGTTCCAGCTATGGGAACATAATGAACCCACAAACAAAGATAAAAACACTATGAAAGTATTAAAATACATATTGATAGTAAAAAAATAAGTATTTGTATTAAAATTACCAGCAATACATTTTATCATAGAATTACCACCAATACATTTTAACTGTAGTTGAAGGCATACAGTTGCATTCAAAATATATTTAGTTGAAGCCATAAAATTGTGTTCAAAATATTTCAATTAGAATTTGGCATTAAATGACCCATGAGAAGTTGATATGCCCTTAAACGAATGTTGAAAGATTCCACCAAGACATTAATGTTATGAAAGATGTGACAGAAGAATAATGGCTGATTATTGCACAAACTTGAAATGTGACAAATTTACGAAGCAATCATGAAAATCAAATAAATGAAATATTATTTGTTGCATTATCGGAACATCGAAATAACAATAATAAAATAAATACAATAATAAAATAAAATTAAATAAAACATATATAAAACAATAATAAAATAAAAATAAATAAGACATGGTTAAGCCTGTTAAAGAAATTTACAAACATATGTACATGAATTCAAAAGAACTGAAAAGGAGTAAAAACAGTCTTTAGTTGATTTAAAGTCTTTGGGTAGTTGGTGCACAAAAAATCTGTAGTTTAAAAAAAGACTTTTAAATAGTTGGTCCACAGAAAAAAGCAGTGGTTGAGAAAAGGCTTTTATCATATGCGAAGATTCGTTGACCCTTTAACATTGTTAACACTTTCTTTTGACATAAATTTTTATACAAACTAAACACCAAAGAGGATCAAAGAGCCTTGATATTTCTCTGACTCCTGATTGGTCAATTAATGCCGATATCATGCTTTCATTTATGTTCACATGGTGAAAATTAATTTACCACCAAAAATCTGTCTATGTGTTTTGAGCCTATCACGTGACATACAACATTATAAATACAAAAAATAAGGTTTTTTTTTTTCTCTGATTAGTCAAATATTTCATATGATGATGTTTTAATTTCTGACCAACAGACACTTTAAACAGTGTATTTTAAGGACTCTTTTTGTCATGTTTTTTTTTTTAAATTGTCTGTTATTGGGTAGAAAATAAAGTTTGAGCATGTTTTAATATTGTTTTGTATGTGGTTATGTGACTGTTGAAAATAGCATTTCTTTCCTATAATACTCCTCCACATACACACACACACACTTTGTATTGATACATATTGAAAAATTATAACTTTCATTTAATTAAATAAATTTATTACTTATTTTATTAAAAAATATTATCTATTTTAAATTAAAATATTACTTATTTTCTGTATGATGGTTTTTTTTTTGTTTTGTTTTTTTACACAGAAGTCGGAGTTGACTTTTATTTTCCATGAATTGTTTTCGTCCAATAACAAAGTGGACCGTGCCCTTATGATTTTATCTTTCTGTGTGATTTCATACAACTTACAAAAATATCTGGCGAAAAAAAATTCACAAGAAAAAGGAGAATGCATAAATCCAGTTTCATATATTTGGGTTTTATTTAAATTACAATTCTAAAAAGAAAAACAGTTTTTAAGAAAGTTGTCGAAGGAGTATGCAGTTCAAAGGTGTCAAGCACACAAAAAATACAGTTTTAGGAAAAAGCTAAAAATATATGGTAGCTAGTGTGAATCTAATTATTTATTTTATCTATTAATGATAATACTGATTTCCTAAATAAGCTCGTTAATCATTACACTTCGACGAGACACGCTGGAATTTTCAAATTATTTTTTTTTACACAAGGAACGAAATAATATTTAACACCGCTCTTCACTTCGCTTTTTGTTATTGCAAGCAAATGAAAGATCTTCTTCAAGGTAATTTAACTTCTGCATCTTTCGTTTTTATTTTAAATCATTATAAACATTGTGTCGACGGAACGAGAAAAAATACAAAAATTTTGCAGATTTATTGAAAAATCTTAACAAATCGAAAAAACAAAAGCACTTGAAAATAAATAAAATATAAATTAATTAGCAGATTTACTCAGTTTGGGTTGGCAGACGTCTTTTCTTCTGAACAACAATTTTAAATTTATTAACTTGTAAGGAATTAATAGACACAGATACTAATTAACACGGACTGAGTAAAAAAAAAAGAAAGTAAAAAATGACAATTCTAAAATGCGTTTTATAATAAAACGCATTTTAGAAACTTTTATTTTAAAATAATTTTAAAAAGGTAGGTGCCGCCAAGAACTTAAATGGAAGAAAAAACATTTTTTAATTAAATGCGGTCTTTGAACTTCAATTTTGGTTCCTTTTGTTTGAAAAATAATGACGTAGCGCTAATCCGAATTAAAAGAAAAATTCATTGGTAAATTTTCATTTCAACACCCGAGCACTAATATCCCTTCAAATTTTTTCCAAATAGTCTTATTTCTGTGCAAATGTATATGCTGAACTCAAATCAACAATTAGATATTGAAGAAACCTACCTTTTTTTGGATGTTAACGACTCGGAAAAAACGGAGTAATTTTTTCCTGGTCTTTCGTCAGCCATTACCGGCTTATTGATAAGTAATTCAGTGCTGAATTTTGTTGTTGGACGTATACAATTTGGGCCCTATTTACTTCCTTCACAGTAATTCCTTGTAGTTAACTTTTCAATTTAGAGTTAGGTGTTTTTTTTTTTCTGGTTATTCTTTTTTTTTTTTAAGAAGGAAGTTAACTTTCAAATTAGGGTTAGGTGTTTTTTTTTCTTTTGTTATTTTTTTATTTGTCGATGTTTACATATATTTGAAAGTTAAGGATTTTTCTTCTTAAATTAAGTTAGTTGACAAAAAAAAAAAAAAATCACTTTACGGAAACACATACTGATTTCTGAAAGAAAATTGTTCAGCAGTGAATGACGCTCAGGTGTTAAAAAGCATAAATATTGCAGAAAAAAGCGAAATAAATTTAATGAAAAAAGCTAAATAGTAGAGAACAATTTTCCCAAATGGTTGAGTCATACTTTTTGGCTTTTTTCCTATAGACAAGCTAATCGTGAAGAGAAAATAAAACATTGTTTATACAAGTTACCTTTTCTTTGCTATTTTTATTTTATCAAGTTGCAAAGGTCAACAAAATTAGTTTAAGAAAACAGATTGGAAATAACTAGAGAAATTGACAAGAAATCCGAGACAATAAAACCAAGATTACAATAATTATTATTTTCCATAATGTACTTATTTATAACAATTATTTTTATTGACCTAACCAAGTGTATATCAGTCCAATTGACATTTTTAAAAATATTCCTTTTAAAAATAAAATCAAAGTTTCAATGAAACAGTAAGTAACAGAACACTAACAGAAACTAAAGTACTACTAAACTAAACGTGTAATTTTCCATTTGATATCTTTAAAAAAATGTAAATGTTAAATTTAACAAATAAAGCAACAACTTTTCAATAAAAAAAAGAACTTACTTAAAATCTCATTTTTTTTAGTTAGAATGAAAATAGTATGTAATTTTATGAGTATATTTTATTTTAGATAAATACAAGCAAAAGTTGTAAGTATTGCAACAATTACAATCTCAGGTAAATAAATAAGTGAGTGCACCTAGAATTTATTTTGGTAAAAATAATTTTGTATTTGAAAAAGTAACATGATTGAAATTGTTACTGTTTAAAAGCAGTAACGTTTCAGATCTTTTCAAGACTCTCTTTAGGAATTGATGTCTAATTTTTGCCATAAATTATTTTGAAATTGAACTGTTCAATAAACTTGTATTCTTTTAGTAAAAGAAATGAACCGTTTGATATTCTAATAATAATAATCTAGGATAAGTTTTTGTTTTCAAATAATAGGTTTCAATATTTTCTCCAATAAAGAAAAACACTTAACGAGAGAGAGTATTCGAGTAATTTGAAATAGTCAGAAATCAATATTCTCCGAGAAAGCAACCCTTTGTTTAATCAGGACTGGAAATGGTGTTGCATTTTTTTTTTAAATAGAAATCATGAAAAAGTAAGTAAATCTTTAAAAAAGACTACTTTTTTAATAAATAAAAACTAAAAAGACAAGAATTGTTTTTTTAAATTTTTTATATCTTTTAGTTTTGGAAAAAAAAAAAGAAAAGAAAGGAAAGCACATATCTGCTGAGATTTAAAATTTGATTTTCAAATATGGAAATTTATTTTAGTGTTAATTCTTTTCAAATTTTATTCTAAGGATTAGCTTTGGAGTTAAAAATGCATTTTTTGTTGACGTAATTTAAGTATTATTTCTGCAAAAAACTGAAAGACCATTAACGACATTTACGATAAACAACCAATCAATTATTAAAAGGACAATCAAATCTAATATTTCCAAGTGATTTTGAGAACATCACACAATGTTGTCATCAGTATAGAAAACAATGTTTAGTTTTTAACAGAATCAAAACGTCTTTTAAAAATACAACAGGTGGTAGTGCATCCCTGTCTAAAACCAGGTGCTAAAAGTAAATTTTCCAAGCATAGCTTAGATGTGGCACAAAGCCGAAAGTATGGGGCATGGGAATCGAACTCACTACTGACTACTCAGTCGCAATTGTTCTAGCGAGACGAGCTTGCTAACCATTTACAATATTTATTTCTGTGAAATTACAGAAAATGTGGCACAAGGCCTAAAAAAAGGAGATGAGGAAAAGGACGGTCTTCATGTCTGTCTTAATTTTAAATTTAGCTAGCCATAAGCACTGACCCAAGCATACAAACAATATTCCTAACACCAAAACAACACATTCTTACTAACCTTTCTTATCCACCATAATACCTCATGTCTCAATGAAAATCCTAGTCCCTATATGTACAAATCGTCGTATATTGGGGGGGATAAAGCAACAAATTAAAAAGATCCCCAATGCAATGTGTATACAATATGAAAATCTATTGCTTTATTACACCACCTCGAAGTGCCCCAAGCATAATTAGAAAGCCAAATAATACACTACAATAAGATTTAGTTTTTATAAAAAGATGGATTGGAGATAACGAATAAATTTTTTAATAAAAATTGTAAAAATCCAAACAATTCATATTTTAACTGTAACAGATAACTAATGTTCTCTCTGTGACTGTTAGGTGGCCGTCACAATAAAAGTGACATAACTCAATCATAAGGGTTCTTACAAAAAAAAAAAAAAAGTTACAAGCTTTGATTCAAATATGAAAAAATAAAAAAATATATATAATGAACCAACTGATTATAATAAAAATAAAATACTGAAACAATTTTAATTTGAAGAGAGGGAAAATGGACAGGAGTCAAAGCATTTTGGGCAAAAACCTGAAGATACTAAAAAATAACTTACAAAAAAATCTACATATCATTTATTTAGGTGTTTTTTTTTTTTTTTTGTGTGTGTTTTACTTTTATTTTTAACTCCTCATTTTTGTATCATACGAGATAAAAACTAAAAAGAATGGGAGATTGTTCATCCTACATGATATTTTTATAAAAAGTTGTTCTAGTCTGGTGAGTTTTTGTGGAAACCAATTTTAGTGCGTAGAGTTTTTATTAAGTACCTATTTTTTTAAATTTTTTTGTTTTATTTTGCCAGTGACGGTGAAAAATTAAGAAAGTTAAGCGGAAATACAGCAAATATATAAAACGTATCGCGCAAATAAAAGATTACGTTTCATGAAAATAAGAAAAATTGTTTTGACCTTAATAATTGCAACATAATCATTTTTTTACGTTCTAAAAATAATCCTTCCGTATTTTTTTTCTGGGGTAACAAAACAGTGTTGTAAGGATGGAACAAGATTTTCTTTTATTGCGAAACTTGTTTTCACTTTTAATTCCACATGAATTTTATATTTCAAATATCTTAAAAAATGTTAATCTACTTGTGAACTTGTTATGGTCTGTGGAGCTATTTATAATCGTTGCTGAGCCTGCAGCCTTACCAGTCTTCAACTTCCTTTACTGTCGAATGAACTTATGACGATTCATGAAAACAATGAAGAAATGATTCAAGAAAGCGAGACGAGTTTTTGTTTTTAAAGGATTTCGCTATTTGTCAAATTTAAAATTAGGGCGTTGGAACAGTTTCGCACTTTGCCTTCAAATAACACTAACAGATTTTTCGCTTGTATTGTTGAAATTGCTAGATCCTCTGCTGATGTATATAACACACACGCACAATGAACTCCACTATTATTATTAATTTTTTAAACAACATGCATTCATTCAAGGCAAGGAAGAAGAGGCAACTAAAAAGTTCTAGAGTTCATTTTTGTTAAATTTCTGAAAAAAATATATAAAGTTGTGCTAGTAACAATCAAAACAGAATTGGAGTAGGAAATAAAACTACATTTGATTTTTTTTATGCCATAAAAAATATTCGCTAGATTAGATGATAAAAAATGCCTCGGAAAATCTAGGAAAATACATACAACTGAACCTCTTTTTCATGATGCTAATAATTACATATTTATTTTTTATTTGAGGATAATATTTATTTTAGTAAAATTGCAAAACCAATTTAAAAAAAAAAAAAGCATCGTTTCTGGTGAAAAAAGCCTGAATATTCCCAAAACAGAAACAAATCAAAAATAAAAACTACGCATTTGTTTTTGCAAAAAACATTTTAATATTTCTACCCCCAAAATAATCTTTTGTTACTTAGTTTGGATATTATTAATTTTCATTAAGTTTTGTCTGTGAATTCAGGAACAAATTAAAAAATAAAAAAGTTTTTTTTTTTTTTAACATACCAGGCGTTAGTGAGATGTCAAATTAAAATTTAAACAGCAAACGCAAAAAGATAGAGAATTATAGTTTTTTTTACTCAATTTTATTTTTCATTAAAAAAAAAATGTATGGAAAAGAATAATCTTACCCACAGACACCAAACTTGTTCAGTAAGAACATAAAACATGTCATGTGTCCAGTTGACAAGCTTTTCATGTTCTTCATCATTGTCAGTAAGAGAATCGCGATCAGAATGTAAACTGGTCACCATCCGGTGTGCATAAAACAAGGCACAGAACAACAACAGGACACTACCTGTCGTATATGTCCTTAGACTTGGTAGAGGAATCCTCTCCAATGGTATCACAGGCATGGCTCTAAATTTGGTTTCGTAAATACCCAAATTATTAAATTATTTTGTCTTCTCTGATGTAAAAGCTGACGGAAATCAGTCGTGGAAGTGCGTACTTATCAAAATCAAATGGATCGAAATCGAAGAGTATGTTTTTAGTTTATCGTTGAAATTTCTCTCAAGTCAGTAGCAAGGTTTTACTTTTACTTTTTTATTCTCCGAACAGAACATAAAATTACGACTCTAGCCACTTTGTTATTTTCCTCTTTTATGAGACTTCATTTGTTACGCTGTCTGTTGGTTACATGATTACTCGGTGAGCTGACAATAAAAAAAGGATCAGATTTTTTTTAGTCGCACACGGTGCAACGCGACAAAACATTTGATGACGATCACAACGGATATAAAGGAGAAATAGACGTCCTCTTCCCTTGTTGTTGAGTAAATAAACAATCATGCAATCTGCGAATGTAGAAAAGACAAGAATTAAAGGTAAAATAATAAAAATAACAGACGTCTATTTTGGCATTACTCTTCTAAAGTCACCACTAGGAGGCGGCACCAACACCTGTCTCTTTAACCGCGACGCACTAAAAATGTTACAATTAAAGAAGCGAAATAAAATTAAAAAAAAAAATTATAAAGTAATACTAATTATTCCAAGTTTTCAGGAGGTACTGAAAATGCACCTATCCTGGCTGGCTTATCATTAGACGTAGGAAAGTGACAGCTGCCATAATAGATACTACTGACGACAAAGGCAAAGAAGACAAACAGACAGACGTGCAGAAGAGCAACGCGCTGGCCAACGTGATCAGTTTCCTTCTACTTCCGCTCACTATGATACAATTAACAGTTTTTTAACACTCAGTCGAGTTCTCAATAAATAAAATTATTAATAATAACACTTCCAAATGATGATTTCTCAAAAAAATAATAATTATTGTAATTTTTAAAAACTTAATTATTTTTATTATTTTTTCTGTGTGAAAAGTAAAACCTAGATTCACAGTTTTGGGATATAAATTTTGTGACAGATAAAAAAAATAAAATGATGAATATCTTTAATTTTAAAAGAAAAAAAATAACAAACACAAATAGATTAACAAAAATAAAAAAAATACAATTTTCACTATATTTTATAAAAATCGGGATATCATTAAAATTCTTATAATTCCATTTTTCTTTTCAATCTAGCAAGAACTGTTTCATTTATCAATAAAGTCTTATTTTGCTTTCATTATTAATCAGTATTCTAATTCATTTCTAATAGTGATTTTAATGTAACTGTTACAGTTACATTAATGTGCAATATCCAAAATATATAATATTATATATAATTAATAGTATCACATATTGTCAGTTTCACAACTTTCTTGTATTTTCACTATTTTAAAAAATTCAATTTTTGTTTTGAATGGACTTTGGAAATACTTTAATATTGTTAAAATTTTAAGATACTTACTTACAGTATGTTGCTCAAAAAAGAAAGAGGAATCTTCAATGTTCTGTTAAATTTTTTTCTAAAGTTCAGATTTCATATACTTTGCTTGAACTATTTCTTCATTCAAGAAATATTTTCAACTTTTACAATACATATATGAAACCAAAATATAGAAATACTGTTTTATATTTTCAGAAAGCATTTTAGGTAACATTTTATTATTTTTTTTATTTATTTAGGTTTACATTTTGTTAAAATGATTACTTTAATACACAGTGTACATAAAAATTGCATCAGTGTGTCATATAAACACACACAAATTAAACATGCATGCACTGAAGTTGAATAATTTTGAATTCAGTGTCACTAATATATTATTTGTTTGATAAAGCAATTAATAATTACTTTATATGCATGTGTTCAGTATTAAAATAAAAATATTGTATAATTCATTAAATTTTTTTCCATTTTGTGACATCCAATGAAAAAAGAATAACTGTCAAAATTATATTTAATAAAAATGTTTTTATGTGCTCACAAAAATCTGTTTATTTCACTCATTTCATTAAATTATTAAGAAAAGTAAACATTGTGACTCATACAAAAAATAGGTTTGTGTAGTTCATGGAAAAATTTATTTGAAGTTTCAGGGTTAGATAGACCAATTGAGGTTGACAGCAATCAAATGACATTTCTTGGGATACAATGCAGGTGAAATTTAAAATACTAAAAATATCCAAATCAAGCTTTGAAAATCATTTGCATCAGATTGTTGATGTTAGTCACTTTGATGTTTAGCTTCCACATAAATGGAAAAAAAACACTGGCATCTATTTAAATATTCTGCTTTTGAAACACATTTTTTCTAGTTATGATAAGTGGATACTTTACAACTATATGAAATATAAGTGACCTGAGAGAAAGCAAAATAAACCTGCATTAACTAAACCAAAGACCAGTGTGCAACCAAAGAAAGAGATGCTTTATAGGATTGGAAAAGAAGAAAGAAGAAATGCAGCTTCTAATTAGACCAATTAATGAAAATTATTCAGAATTATTACAAGATTGGTTATGTCTCCAAATGGAATGGGTGGGTAGAAAACTTGATGACAATCAGTTGTTGGATGTTTAATATCATTGGGCCTAGTTTAGTGATATACAACTGAGAAGAAGAGTGAAAAGGTTTCACTTTTCCTATAATGTTTATTACATTATAGAAAAAGTGCAATGGGTTTGAGTTCATAGCATATCAACCTCAATGGGTTATTTAATGCTGACAAGCTTTTTACAATAGATTTGTATGAATAAATTATTTTTTGTAAGATATCAGTTTGTAGAACAGGTTTTGTTGATGTATTTTTGTAAAGAGGGTTTTTGTCGAGAGTCTGGTTTCATTGACTTATTCTTTTCAGATACACAGTTTGTAGAGAAATTGGTTTTATTGACATTCTCGTTTATATTTTTGGGTTTGGGCCCACTATTTTAAGAAATAATATTATGTCATCCACTTTTGTTTTCTCAAAGAGCTCATATAGTTTGTTTATATTATAGTAGTTTTGTCTTGAGAGAGAGAGAGCAAGGTCTGAACATTCAGTTAATGTTTAATAGTGTATGTAATTTCACATGCTTGGCATTCTGGCTGATCTTCGTTGTTTAAAGTACGACTGAGTTATTCTCATGTAGCCAATACATAAACGGGCCAGTACTACTTCTCCCTTTTGAGATTTTCTGAAAGTTGAATTCCATTCTCCTAGTTTGGGACGAATTGCAAAGAGTTTATTTTGTGGGTTATTGTCCCTGCACCTTTGCCATTCCTTTTAAATATATTTGTTTATGACCTCCTTAAAGTCAGTGTATAGGATTTTAGTCCTTGTGTCTACAGCCATATCTAAAGCTGATTTGGCTGTTAGGCCTGCTTTATTCTTACCTTCCATTCTGATGTGGCTAGGAATTCAACATTGTTTGATGTCTTTATCTTTGCAAGTAGGGCTGCTCATTTTACATAATAGTTTGATAATTAGTGGGTTAGTGGATTTTTTTTACTTCATAGCTGTTAAAACAATGAGTCTGAAAAAATTAAGAAGTTTTTTTTTGCTTGATCTGTGTGATGATGTTGTGTAAGCCTCCATAATGAAAACAGAGCTTCTCTTTGGAAAGTGTTTTTTTTTATTGTAAGATTTTGGCTCACTGCTGCACATCCCATATTTCCCTCACACTTTGATCCATCTGTATAGATGGGTGTATGGTTAGGATAGTTTTCTAATATGCCCTGAAACTTGTCCTGAAATGTGTGTGGGTGTGTTTTTAGTTTAGGGAGTTTACTTAGTTCTAGAGTGACTTTGGATTGCTTGATTGTCAATCGTAGAATACTAACTGCAATCATTTCTTGTATATTTGAGAGTGTGGTCTCTAACTCTTCAGCAATGGATTTCATCCACATGCACACTTATAAGTATGGGTATTTTTGACATAGTTCTGAATACAAAAAAACATCAAAAGAATTTTATGATGTTATCATCTCTGTATTTTGTTATAATGGCAGAGAAATGGTCTGGATGGTAATTGAATGATACAAATAACTGACATAAGATAAAATTAAATCCAATTAGTTTTTCAGCTTGATGTTAAGCACCTAGAAATGTTTTTTCTTTCTGAGGTCTTTCAGTTAGAACACTACCACACCTTACCCACTGTCTTAGCAAATTCATCATGTCATATCCAACACTACCCACTCTTGTACAGATTATTTAGTATATCAAGGCTTTAATTTTCAAACAAAATTGCAATATCCAAATTGGTAACTCCTACAGCAGACTGTAAACAGACCCTCCTCTAGTAGAACCTTACACCCAACTTATTAATTATCAAGTACATATGCATTATGTAGATTCCTATATATGCTCCAGCTGAAAAGTAGAAAGAATTAAAATCTAAGATAACAATACTTCATTTCAGAATTTTCAATGCTTGACTCAATCATAATAAAAAGACCAGAACCTTTATCGTGTTAAAGTTTTTTGATCTTTTAGCTTATTTTTAAAACAAAGATATAAAAGCTAACTTAAAATTATTTCTTAAACATTATTTTCTATGTTATTACATAGAAAATATCATCACTTTCCACAAACATTGACTCCTTTTCTAAATCGACCACCATATTCTTTTTCTGTTTCTAAATTAAAACCTAAAATCAAATAAAGTTTTGGAGACTTTAGAATTGCTATTTTGGGTTATGCATTATAAAAATGATTTCCTGGATGGTAGATGCAAATTAGTTACACACTTGAAATAAATTGTTTAAAGCTAATTAATGAAAGATACCATTTTTGTAGAAATGGAGAAAGTAACATAACAGACATGCAAAGTAGCTAGCCACCTACTCAGCATGTTGTATTTTAAAAAGTGAATTGAAAGGATTCAAAGAACCAGAAGTTAAACATAGATTCATTGAAAAGAACCTTAAAATTTTGACAATTGGAAAGTGTTTGGATATGACAGGATCCATGTCTTCTGGTTTCAGCAATTCATGAGGGCCTAATACAATTTATGCATATCTTTAAAAAAAAAACAAATATTCCTGAATAGATGATGTTGTGGGCACTACTAGTTAGACTAAATGCAGTGGTAACAATATTTACACATGTAAATAATGAATGTAAGGAAATAGAATGAATTTCAACAAAGCAATATTTTATAGTTTTGGTTTTTATATAACTGAGTAAGAAGAGAAAATACACTAGTATACATACAGAAGAAAGAAGACGTTACAAGTTAGGAATTATTTGGATGATACACATGTATATGTGTGTGTGTAAAAAAAAATTAATTTATTAAGGGCAATGATATTTTCATACCCAGGGAGATCCTGGTTGGTGTTGCCATTTCTGCTACATGTTAGAAGGAAAAGATAGACAAGAGGATGAAGACAGGAAGTTTCCTGTTTTTATAGGTGCTTGACAAAATTGGATAAGTTATGTGGGCATAACCCACAATGATGAGTTAAGTTAGCCTTATACAGAAAAACACCAAGAAAGCTTCATACGATTATAGACCTATAACGTCCTTACAAATGATGCTGAAAATCTCAGCAGTACTGAAGAAATACCTTCTCAATTGATCCCTTCCAAAAGCTAAACAAAGTATTAAGAAAACAAAGAAAAGACTGCTGAACTGCTATGTATTATCAATCATCTTATTTAGCAGTGAATGTAGGATAATTTCATCACGGATGAAATAGAGATATGAAACAAGAGAGATCTGATTCCTTGCATTTACTACTACAAAATGACTCAGATAAAGATTTAATGTCTCAGAGTACCAGAGAAAGATGACGCTTTTTTTTAACACCATCCACAAATCTGTTTGCAGAGAGAGCACTTAAGGGGTCAGATAACTAATTATCAAGGTTTCTGCAACATTGAAAAGCTTGTGAAAACTCAACACAGTTCATAATTTTTTTTATTCATAATTGTTTAAAAAATTGTTAACAAAAATATTTAACTTTACTGTATTTTACAAAAAATTTACAATTTCTGAATTAAGGTTTATCTATTTTCTATTGCTTACTCAACCTCTCGTAAATTTTGGTTTTGTTTCACGAGCGCTAATATCGATTAAATTTTTTCCGAAATTGTCATAATTCCATGCAAATGTACATGCTGAACTCAAATTAACAATTAAATTATGAAGAAACCTTACTGTTTTGGAGTTATTGACAAGAAAAAATCGGACTTCTTGTTGGTCATTCATCCCCCATTACTGCCATCATGTTTACTGATTCACTGCGTAGTACCTACGCAGACGTAATCAGAAAATTTGGCCTATTTACTTCTTTTACAGACTTTCCTTGTAGAAAATCACTACGCACTACTGTAAAGAAATGTATTTTTTTTTTTGGTAAGTGTAGTTTTATTCATAACAAAAACAAATTAAATAATACAACAGAACCTTTTTTCCATTTTGAATAGCAATGACAAATTAAAAGAACAAATTAAATAATAAAAATAAAGCATTTTTTATATTGTAAAATTGAAAATAAAACAAAAATTAATGCACAAACTTGGTAAAGTAGAAGGGTTGATTGTATTATTTAATTTGTCCCCTTCTCTACACAGAAAGAAAACCCCACTCCTAACCTTAACACCTAACTTTAAGGTTCTTTAGAGTTAGGTGTTAAGGTTAGGGGTGGGGTTTTCTTTCTGTGTAGAAAAGGGGACAAATTAAAAATAAAAAACATTAAATAATTTACCAAGTATAAATTGATGTTATTGCTAATAGTCAGTTGATTACGAATAAATCTAACTGAGGCAGCTTAAAACAAGTAAATGATAACTATTTTCACAAATTACTTTATTTTTTCTGACTTGATACTTGTATCATCATGATGAGCTTTCGGACACCTGATGAATGCCAGTTGATTATAGCCGAAATGTTATAGATACAAACAACTAAAAAATAACCTCATTTTTTTTAGTGGAGAAAGATGGTTCTCGGTAAAGTTCCTGCTAAGTTCTCGGGAATTATTTTCATTGGCCAAGAAGAAAAATTCATTTTTATTATTTGATTCATTTCATAGACAATTGAATAAACATTATAAACTTAAATGTCAAGGGAAATAACTGGATGACTCAAAACAAAATGAAATGTTAAATTTTTTGTACGATAAAGAAAATTAAAAAAAAAAAAGAAGCAATGTTTAAAAGCTGTAAAAATATCAAAAAGTGAATTATTAAAAACTCTAAAAAGACATTTTTTACACAAGTACTATGATGCTTTTTTAAAAACGGTGTTTTTAGTTAAGTTGATTTTTTTTCTTTTGAACTACATGACAGTACAAATACTGTGTAGTGTAGGTGATAATAATACTTTCTTAACTATTTGTGGAATATTGTTAGAATTATCCGTGGTGAAGAATAAGTTAAATTTGAAAAAAAAAACAACAAACAAACAAAAAAACAAACACTGTTTTATAAACATTTCTCATGTAAAATTTGGAAAAAATATTTTTTTAAAGTTCAAAATTTTAAAATCCTTAATATCGAAACAAATTAATGCATAAAATTTCTAATACATAAGGTAAAAGCCGTTAAATCTTTATTGCTACTTTTTTTCTTTTAAATATACGGAAACTTTTTTAATTATCACTTGCGCTTTATTCGTGTGAGGTTTCTTCTATATACTGACTGCAAATTCTGCCGCTGTTGTTAATATCAACTGAATGTTAGCGCTCATTTATGAATTGTCAACCACAAAACAAACAGATAACTATTTGGAATTTCTTTTTGTCCGAGACAAAATGAAATATTTTGACATTGATGACATTTTAATGACGCAAGACAAAATACAGAGCAGAGTGGAATTGACTCTTTACCGAATGGGTGAGTAACTTTAAAAATTTTAGGCTGGACGACATAATAAAACTTTTCAGACAAACAGTTCTGTGTTACGTCACACCAACAATAATTTTTCAGGTAGAAAGGAAATTGCAAGAAATTCGGTTAACAAATCCGTTCCACATTACTTCAAAAAACACTGTCAAGTGTCAAACCCAAGATTATTCACACGGCAGATGTTGAATTACACCTAATGGGTTTTCCAGCAACCAAAAAAACAAATAAAAATCCAATTTAGTGAACGTTTGACTGAATTTGGAATAATTCCGTAGGGGAAAATCCTACCACTTCAGTAAGAACTTTAAGGAAACAGATATGACACAATGTCAGTTAAAAAAAAAGGGAAACGCCACATTTTTTGTCCAGTCACAAGATTTTTACGTAACTGATGATCCTCCGCTAAAAAAGATAAAGTACATTAAATACGATATAATTTCAATTATTTTTTTCTATAAGTAAAAAAAAAAAAATGGAAATATAATTTATTATTTCATTATCAGGAAGAAATCCACGAATATCTGTTAGGGATATTTGAAACCATTGAGCTCACAAAAGCAGGTTAAATGAAATCTAGCCAATTTCAACTGTAAAAAAATAATAAGACTTAGTTGCCAATCTAGTAATACTGCACTTAAATTTGTAAAATCTAGATAATAAAGAGGAAAGTTGATCAGAACATTTACCTTGAAAATACTTACAGAAACAGCAGAAGGAAGCTATGTTTCGGTGGTGGGAAAGTGACTGAAGCCAAGATGCCAGGTCAAAACCGATAACATTGTAGATTCTTCTTTGTATTTTATGAAGAATTTCTAAATACTTATGTACCAAACAAGATGTGACAACAATATTCAATGCATGGACAAATGGTAAACTTATAAATATGTAAGATTGATTCTGGTGAGAAGAATTGTCTAGATAACGTTAGCTTATGAACACAAAGTCACTCTCACACATGTTAGCATCACCAATGCTGATGTAAGGCAGAAAAAAGTTCTCTCAGATAAAATTAAAAGAGAGCAGTTTTGTTTTGGAAGCATTTTATTAACTAGTGATTTCTTGACTGTATTAAAATGAGTTTGAAGTTGTTTTTTTTGTTTTTAGATCAGCTGCCAATTTGACCTTATTGAATTAGTCAAACTTACCATTGACAGGAGCAAATAGTTGTGTAATCAACGTAGATATCGATTTGAGAACTGATGATATTGAGAAGATCACTGATGAAAATTAGAAACAATTTAGGTCCAAAGAGGTCTCTGGGAGACATTTGCATTAATATAAAAATATCTAGAACAGTTGCTATTCAAGACAACTTTCAATTCACAATTTCATAAGAAAAATAGAAGCTTATTATATGAGGTACAAAATTTTTAAATGTCACTCAAGCAAGATCATTTCCTTTTGACACGATATAGGCACTTGATTTACTTTTTAGCAAATCCTTCAAAACAATATTTTTTTTACTTACACCTGATATTCACTTTAAGCTGTTGTTTATTCTGTTGAATGAAAGAAAAAATTTTGTTCATGTTTACACTATTTGCATGTGAACTATTGTCTTCATCCTTGTTGTTATCACAACGTTTTGGCTGTTGTGCCATCTGGCCATCATTAGGTGTATAGAGGTCTGAGTAACCTACAGGGAATGTTGATTTGCTTTTGTGTATTATCTCGATTATAGCTCTTACTCTTTTGTTGCACACAGAAGTGGCATTGAGGGTGAAAATATCCTCAGGAAACATGATCTCTTTATTAAGCTTCATAATGGTCTTGCAATAAAATAAGGCATTTTTTAAAAAATTAAATTATCTTGGACTGTTCATCCCACCTTCACACACATAATACTTTAATAATGATCAGGTTTCAGAGATACCAGTTATATATTTAAAGAGCATATTATTACTGATTGTAATTGTTTTTCTTAACCTCTTTCTAGACATTGTCTTTCATCCACTTTTGCTACTTTAACTGTAGAGTATACGGATGGGTTTCCAGTTTCTATTCCATTCTATTTCTATTCATTTCTATTCCCAAACTATTCTTAGAAGGATGCAGGCAACAACAACATCAGTTTAAATAGGGTATCTTTCTAGTTGTACTTGATAGGTGAATGGAAGACGAAATACTGAAAAATTTATAAAAGTGCAAAATATACACTCCAATCTCCTCTTTAAATAAACATCCATTCAGGACAACATTGGTGAGTTCTTGTATTCTCTTTGGGAATTGCAACTTTCACTTGTGCATATTTTTTGCATTTTTGTATGCACCTATGCAGGTTAAAAAAAACATTGAAAAATATGTTTCTTCACTTGCTTTAACCAATAACAAAATGTCTTTAAGACATCTTTCTTTTTGTAAAAAAAAAAAAAGAGTATTGATTTATAATAAAAGATTTGTTTAGATATACTTTTAGTAAGAAAAACAATTTACATAATAATGATAATAAAATCATGCAAAGTTTTCAAGTGATATGTTTTGCACAACTAAATCTTTGAAGTGTCTTTGATATTTTGTCAGATCTTTATTACTTGTGAGGGCAGACCTTTTTTAAGAATCACTTCCAAGATGTACTTATTTTATTTTGGTCAAAATCATGGCTAAATATAAAACGTACATTTCTAAAGCTTATCATGATCATATACAATAGGTGCAACTAAGCATCAGCAACAGTTTGCAAATTATAAAAAAAATTGAATTTGTGGCCAAAGATCATTCTGTTGCATAATTTAAAGAGAATTATTCTGGAACCTGTAGGAGATTAGTGAGTAAGTGGCTCTTTTAAATGGCATATTGGATCAGGACTCATCATTTATTTTTCTAAACCAAAATAGTGATTTTGTTGTTCATGTGGTAAATACAAATGATCATGGAACTGGAATGAGAAGTTCTTGCATATTTATCATATTCTTAAAGTTTGTGTTATCTTCAAGTCTGTTGCATGTTTCATCCTGTGCTACATTCCTTGTTGGAATTGTTCCTCAGCAATTCCACCATTTCCAAGATAATGAAGAATACAAAATCCTTCTTTAATCATAAATTTAACTGAATAGAAGCGATGAGAAAGGATATTTCACCCCTTTTATTATTTAAGCAAAACTTGATGAAATTAAAAATTCTTCAACTGCATTAATTAATTTTAATTTTTACTGTTATATTTAATTATTTTTAATGTCACTTTTCCATTTCTATAAATATAGGATTGGCCGGATGCTTATTTATTATATGTTTTACATACATTAATTTTTTATGAAACAATATGACCTAAATAATAAATAATGTACAATTAAACTGTCATTTAAGGGAAAATTAAGAAAAAGTTCAAAGTAACCAAACTAACATCTCCTTGTGCAATTTCTTACAAGATTTTATTTTAGATTAGTATTAAAAGGTAAAAAAAAACAAAAAACTACACAAATTTTTTTTTTATTAAATTCAACATCTTTTCCAGCAGTATTCTTTTATAAGATTACAGCAGCTTTGCTAAGCAATCTTGGTACATTCAAATCAATTAACTATAAACAATTTCTAAATTAATGTTTTGACTTAATTAGTATTTAATTAACAAACGAAATATGTCAGAGCTAGGTGACACTGCTTGAAATGTTCAACAGTGTCTAGTTTATATGAAACTTAACATTGTATGTTAACAATGTGCAAATCAAGGAATACTCTTTATAAAGATTACAAAACACAAATACCAAGAAGAAAAACAGTTGATTTTGTAAAATTTTCAATGTTTATTTGCATTAACATTCTGAGAATGATTTCTATAAACTGACATCTTTTTAAGATTTCCCATCATCCTTTTTTTTTTTTTTTTTTGTCTTTTGAAAAGATGAAGGAAACACTAAAAAGAAGTCTGAAATTTGCACAAAGGGATTTCTAATGTTTTCTAATAAAACTGTGAAATTGTTTCCTTAGTATTATCATAAAATATTTGATCCAATCTCTTATTTTTTGTTTTCTTTTTGTTCTAGGTTTCCTCGATTCCAGTACAGATGATAAAGACATTCCACCTGGCTCAAAATTGGAGCTCCCATTTTGGTTAGCATATGCTTTGTGTAGCCAAAAGCGACGGATTGTGAGTGTGGAATTACCCAAAGCTTATCGTGAGAGTTATAGAGAAGTAATGAAAGCTGATGCAAATGTTGTGAACCTCTACAAACTGGGACCTTATTACTACAACTTTGGCATGAAATTGCAATGTTTTTCCTTTCCAGAAATTGATGATGTGTCCAAGTGCTTACTTTCAGTGAGTAACAAAATAGATCATTTTTAATGTAAAAAAAAGTGGTGGGATTTTATTTTAATATTTTTATCTTTTTTTTTTTAAATTTCAATTATTATGAGGATGCTTATTGAAGTTGTGTGATTTATTTTTCAAATAAGAACTTTGGACAAAGATGTTGGTTCTATTTTTTATTTATGTAGATATTTAAACAAATGTTTTATTATTTGAAGTTTTATATTTGCTCATTGAAACAACTGCAGAAAAAAAAAAAATTTCCAGTTCTCCTTAAGTTCGAAATTATCAGGAAATTATTTTTCCAACCTTGCACATTGTTACCTAATGTTATTTAGATAATTCATAGCTAATTTGACTCATTTGATTGCCTCTGTCTACTTTGCATTTATTTATATACAAAATATATATTCTAAACAACAAAGCTGTACTGAAAATAAACACTTTTTTCATCCTTCTTCAGGTACTCAAATGTAATTAATAAATGGACTAATAATAATAATAATAATATAACTTGTTCCACAAATTATTCAGACTAGTATCCTAACATTTTATTGAATATTTTTGTTGATTGTCATTGGATGTATATCACCTGTAGTATTTTTTAATTTAATTTTGCTATTTATGTTATGTGAACAATTCCCCAATCTGGGCATCAAAGCTGCATACTGAAACTTAAATTCTGAAACCAGATTCACAAAATCTCTCTCTCTCATATATATATATATGACTGGCCATTAATGTTTTCGCAATGTTGAACACTGATAGTCATATTGCACTAAATTTCATATTTAATTTGCTTATGCAGCCACACTTTTCAGTATGATTTCCTTTCAATCGATGCAAATGTGCTACAGGTTAGATTAGCGTTCCACATGACAGAATCTAACCAAGAACTACATATGTAGTTATAGTAGGGAATATAAAGGAGAAACCACCTGCTTTCAGGACAAAACCTTGAACATTTAAAGGTCTAAGTCAAGATAATGAAATCAGACATGGAAGAACCATATGTAGAGATAAAATAAATAGTAGACCTGATCTCATATTGAAAGGTGCACAAAGCAAAGGAGACACAATTTTTTTAAAACACTGCATAAATAAACTAAATGTAGAATTTAGTGCTATATGTGAATCATGAGTGAAAAATACTATAAAGTTGGTTATTGCTGAAACTTTTTTACTACAAACATTAGCAGTCATGCTGTTTTTTTGGGGTTTTTTCACAACAGATTTTTCTTTTTCTTTTCTTTTTTTTTTGTGGTTTATTTTTTGGATTTGTTTTTCTTTCAATTTGGCTCAAGAAAAAAAAGCTCATATGGAATTATTAATTCCATATGAGCTTTTTTATATGAACTGAAAATTAATCCTGTTGAGAAAGAAGCAAATTATGAAAAACAAACAGAAAGGAAATGAAAAGAAAATTATAAAACAAAAAAGGGATATTAGTATGAATATTTTATATTTGAATTTCAGATTTTCACTCCACTTTTTTGTGCTCTTTCAGACATTCCAAACAAGATTTCGGAAAATCATGGATGCATCACAGAATATCATGAATGAAGACACTTCAAAATTGACATCAAATTTGGATGAAATGGAAAAAGCCTTATTTAAGGTGGGACAAAAATCGCTGACAGATTTTCAATTGTGGGAGACACGACAAGTGGAAAAACTGAAAACTTCAGATATGGTCAGAGCGCATCGTAAAAGAAAACGGGAAGATGAATAAAATTTGGTTTTTAAAACTAGAACTTTTTTTTGTATTTGATTTGTTTGCAAATGTCAGAATAAATGTTTTTAAGTATACAAGAAATATTTTATGCTTGAGGTTTCTTTTCTTGCATGAATTTTTTTTTCTTTTTTTTATAGATGTGGTAATTTTTTTAGATGAGGCTTTCTCAATTTCAAGCTGCATGTTTGAGATAGACAAACAAATGGTCATGAGAGAAAATTGGAGTAACTCCCACACCACTAGATTAGCAAGACTCATAGGGGATGGCAGCTGCAGCAGATAAAATGATCCGACATTAAAAACTGAAATAAAGCTGTCATAGATAATCTTGAAAAAAGTGATTTCAACATCAATAAATGCAGATTTTTTTGTCCCCTATCTTTATTATGTACTGACTAATGAAGATGGCAGGTTCTATCCTCACATTCTTTTCTATATTTTCATTGGATGTAATAAATTCAATCTTTTTTCAAAACTGTTTTTCCCATAAGAGATCAGCTCTGGTATGAAAAGTATTTTTACTATTGAACACCATCCACATGTAAAGTTGACAAATCTTTTGAATCTGTTCTACACCTCTGGAATGTTTTCTATAGTTACATCATCAGTCTTGTTTACTGGTTTAGAAACAATCAAGAAGGATAGTTGGAGTGTGGTACTAATGTTCCTTTCTTATTTCAACTTTGTGTGGATTTGGATCACTGCTTATTTTTTTTCTGAATATAGAATTAAGGCAGATTCCCTTAATAAAATGGAGGAGTTTCTTAAAACAACCCTTTCCACGCCCCCAAAAATGCTGATTTAGAAAGTGTGTTTAATCAGGAAATGAATTTATTTTGAACTGTCAACTAAGGCATTACAGCAAGATTAAGATAAAAATAAGACAAATGACTATTTCTTTTGAAGGCATTCACAATATTTTTAACATCTGCATTATACAAAAAGTAAAAATGCTGACATTAATTAGATCATAAATAAGGTTTTAGAACAAGAGCACAAAAGTTACCTCCCTTGCATTGATGCAAACTTTTCCTCATTTCATGCGTGTTCTCGTTATATCATTTTTTAAAATTTTTAATTTGGCTACTACTTTTAATTAATTTGTATTCAATAATAGTATATTATCAGGAAAAAAAATCAGCTTTTTAAAACAGATCTGAATGCAATGCATAGAACACTAAATGTTTTTTCTTATTTCATTATTTACTATGTTTGAAAATAATTCATCCCGATATTCACAATAATAAAAATAGAATTTTAAAACAGTTCAGATGGAAAATATGGAAGATGATTTTATTTCTCTGGTTTCTTTTAAATAGTTAAGACCATTATTATTATTATTATTATATATATATATATATATATAATATATAATATATATAGTATTTATCCGTTGTTTTTTTTTTTCAAGAAACTACAACTTCTTATTTTTCTAGGCAAAGAATTTATCTACATGGCTCTTACAGTCTTTCGGTGAAACTTTTGTTATATTTTTTATTTGTTACAAGAATTCTGTAAAGGCCTGAATTGATTGTCCCCCTAAAATATAGTGTTTGCTTAAGCGTCATATAACAAGGGAGGTAACTATTGTGCTATAAACATCATAAGATTAATTATCTTCAAACAATACTTAGATTTAACCACTACAAACATCATTTGGTCCATTTATGCGTGGAGCATCGTTCAATGAGAAATTTCGCAGATCACTTTTTGCATGTGTGATCATCCACAGTATCCTCTTCAGAAACTAGTCATTTTTTTTTACTTTTGAACCATATTTTCTTACCTTCTTTCATTCTCCGTCAATAAGAAAAAAATACACTAATTTTAACATCTTCTTTTGAAAGTAATAACATTATTGAAGTCAGTTAAAACTACACGTTACTACCAAACAAAATAAACTATACGTTACGAAATTTTATTTGGGAATAACTTATTTCTGAAATTTCAGAAATAAGTTATTCCAAAAAAAATTTTGCTTGAAGATGGAACGGAGCTTAGTACTTTAGTTCAATTTAATTCAAGTAATTATATTGAAGTTTTCGGCTCTTGTTTTGAACCATGAGAACTCTTATGTAGCGTGTTGGTATCATATTTTTAAATAAATAATTATAAATATATATATATGTATATATATATATGTATATATATATATATATATGTGAAAGATACACAATATTTTTATGATGCCAATGACAGTTCAATATTAAATTCCAATTTAAATTTCTTTTTATGTGCCTTTCCCATGAAAGTTACAATTCCAACAATGATAAAGTATTGTTTTACATTAATTTTATTTTATTTTATTTTTTGTTTTAAATATTTTCACTCTAAGCAAAGCAACAAAGCCACTAATTAGGGGAGTTACTGAAAGAATGTAAGAAAAACATGATTAAGGAGCGAGAACAGTAAAAGAATAGAAATTAAAAGGACAGAAGATAATGATTAATATTGCATTTAACTATTTGAAGATCAAACTTGACTGGAAAGTAAGAAACTGGAAGAGAGTTCCACAAGTGAGAAGTACGAGAAAAGAAACTGTTAGCATAGAACTTATGGTTACATCTTGCCATTTCAACTGTAAAAAGGTGAGATCTTGCCATCAATCTTATACTGCACTTAAATTCACAGAGTTTAATTACCATAGAAGAAAGTTCATCAGAATAATTACCACAAAGGTATTTATGGAAAAGGCACAGGGAAGCTACATTATGGTGGTGGGAAAGTGACTGAAGCTGAGATGCCAGGTCAGGACTAATAACATTGCAGATTCTTCTTTGGATTTTATCAAAGTTCTCTAAATATATAGCAGAAGCACCAGACCATATGTGGTAGCAATATTATAAGTGTGCTTAAAATATTGCTGCTACACATGATCTAGTGATGAATGATAGACTTGTGCTGAAAATAGAAACATTTTTTCCATGTGGATTGTATGCATGAACAAACCCATAGAATGGGTTGTTCTAAAAGTTGACAGAACAATTTAAATGAAAATGAATTCAAATGTGCTGTAAGGATATGTGGAGAAAAAGATTCCAATCAATTCTCAGCTTACATTTGTAGATCCAATTGAACACTGAAATAAAATGTTGTAAAAAGACAAGAGGACTCCATTGTAAGTGTGCAATACAATATTTATATACAAATATCTTAGTAGAAGGCATGTTGTCAAGTAAGTTAACATATGTTAAGGATAATAAGCAAAGAGAAATACTGACAAAGTAATGAAAATAGCTGCTTAATTTTTTTTTACAATAATACAAAGCTAACTAATGATTACAAAGCCCATGAGTCACTCATAAAGGGTTACAAAGTAAGGGGCACTGTTTATGGGGATATGTGAGGAAGATAATGATTGACCCCGGATTTGAGTAGGATAAGATTGTAGTTACTGGGGAAGCATCCTCTTGGGAATCAGTTCCACAAAGCAGAATTTTGTGGGAAGAAGCTGCTCACGTAGAACTAATGTCTTTCCAATGGAATATAAAGAGAATTTACTACAATTCATGTGCCATGGCAACTCTTTCTTAAATGTTAAGGTTAGAACTGGTAGAACTAAGGAAGGTAATTTGTCTGTGAGAAAAGGATTGTAGGTTGGAAAATACTTTGTCACCCACAAGGACACGGAGGTGCTTTTGGAGACTCAGTAGTTCCTTCCCATATATAATGACAGTACTCCATTTTCAGCCTCATCTAGTCCTTGTAAAAGCTTACAGGAGAAGTTGGACACTTACTGGAACAGTACAGAGAAGTGACCATTTTTCTAGTATCATTAACAAGTATAATACAAGAGTATATACAAGTTCCACTTGGTGTGTTGGGTAGTTTAAGTCCCATTAGGCACTCAAGGTGTGGGGCTTGCAAGAGGGAACACCAATTCATCACAATTGATGAAAGTTCTGGGTCCACTCAGTGATGATGGAATGTCACTGGTTTGGTTTTCAAAGCATTGAATGTGATCAGCCAGTTTTTCCCTCCACTAAGCTGTTAGTGCTGGGCCAGAGGAGAGATCAGCTGCTAAGCTCTGGTCATGTAGAGTTTTGGAGGTGCACCTATATATCGTTGTATCATCAGCATAGATATTCACAAAGGATCAGAGTATACTCTTAAGTAGATCATTTATGTAAAGTATAAAGAAGGTCGGATTGCGGAGCTAACCTTGAGGGACTTGTAATTGATTGCTTGGGCCTCGGAAGACTTGCTGTTAACAACTACCTTCAGAGACCTAGCCGTTATAAAGGACTTTGTAATTCAGGTGACACTTCCAGTGATTCCATAGCTACAGAGCTTGTACAGTAATCCTTTATGCCAAATGTATATACCCTGTCAAAGGCCCTTTGAAATATCTAATGCGATAGTCCTTGAGATATTACTTTGTATTCCTCTAATGCAAACATCGTTTAGAATGTATTTTGTTAAATGGAGAAATTAAATTTAAAATTAATTTCATAAAAAGGTATCAGATGGACAAAAATGAGATAGATAATAACAACAACAGCAGTAAATAACTTAGTCATGAGAGATTACATATTGAAAAATAGTACAGAGTTATTCCCCTTATCGACAGTTGACCGTTCTGAGATTTCAGTTATTTGTGCTCAGTTATCCCCAAATAGACAATTCCTGAGTTTTACTTAATAATAGTTATAAAACACAAGTAGTGGTGATGGCAATTTATATTATGGCAAAAAGGAATTGTAAAGTGCTTTCTTTTAGGAAATAAGTGTAAGTTTTCGAAAAAAAAGTAATGCTGAAAGTATTTGCAAAAGAATGAATTCGTCACACAATTTTTTATTATTGTTCATTATTCTATTTTATTATTAGTTGTTTCTGTTAACCTCATATTGTACCTAATTTATGAATTGCACTTTATCATAGATGCATATATACAGAAATTGACACAATATATGAGATGTTTGCCATGTTTGCCACTATCCACCGGGAATCTTGGAACGTAAGAGTGGGAATTTCCATTTTACATGCGTAAGAAGACAAAACAACAACGAAGTCTTTATTTGGATTAGATAAAAGTTAAACACAAGATAGTTAAAGAAGAGGTGAAAAAAGTTAATGTTAAATGCTAACAGAATGACGATTATTTCTACGTGGTAAATGAAAAGTTTAATGAATTTTCCGATTATACTAGTTTTCTTTTATGGACATTAAATAGGCTTCTGAGTTGATGAAAAATGTTTATTAAAGTAAATTATAATCCCTCGAAGTCGAGGTGGCAAATTGAAAATTTTTGGGAAATATAATTTGGAATCTAAAAATGTTATTTTCATGAAAAAAAAAATGGAAACTATGAAATGAAAAATGCAGATGATAGGTGAAAATAAGAATTTATATAGTCTCTATTTTTTTTAGTCTTTCCATTCTTGAATACAGTATGGAATAAAAAAATGGTGACAGAAAGACTACAAATAGTAACTGTGCTTAATCAGGACAGTGTTAATTTGGTTAACTGACTGAAAAACAGATGGTCATTGTGATAAAAAAGATAAGGAAACTGATAGTAATTAAATATATGCAACTGCTAAAGAACACCAGAAAATGTAATAACTGTGGTTTATACACTCATATCCCACAACATTTGATTTAATGGCAGGAGACATCACAAACAACTAGCAAGCTCTAAAAAATGCATATAACGCTTGCACAATGTTTCTAGAAAGAAAAGAAAATCTGCTTAATTTGGGTGGACGTAGTATATAACGCATTATGTGTTCGTTTAGATGGAAAAATTAACCAATCAAATGGCTCTATTTAGTTTTCAAAAGCTTGGGAACCGGGTAGTTAATCTGAAGACAAATAAAAAGCGAGTCTGCTTTCCGAAAAAGCCAGTAGCAGAAAATTTATTCGTGTCAAAAGGTCTGGTTTATTACCGCGGTAACTTAAAAAAAAAAAAAACATAGAAAAAAAAAATCACGAATAATCAACTACTCACAAAACGCCAGCGACAGAAGCTGAGATACCAGCACCTAACTGATTGTCTTCTTCTGAACGTACGTGCACGAACAAGTCTCATTCTTATCACTATATATTCTTTTTTCACTCATAAATACTTAAAGAATTCCAAAGCCAAACTTAAAACTGTGAACTATAATCAACATTTCTCAAAAACTTTTTCATATAGTTTTATTAATTCCCATTTGTGTGCGATTTATTGTTAACTAACAGCATGGCCCGGCGTTGCCCATGCTTGATTCAAAAATCGTATGACTCATACAGCAATCGCTATCACTTGACTTAAAATATTTTTGCCCTTCCTTGTCTTTAAAGGAGTGCCCTTTGCCGTGCTGATGTTGCTACATGCCTTACTTCTTGCCTATCTCACACTGCGAATTTTTTCTAAGCTCTATACTAAACATTAAATCTGTTACGAAAAAAGAACTAAACAAAATGAATACAAAACGATCGGCTTTAAAAAAGGACTCGTAACTGGAAAAACCGAATGAAAAAAGAATGTTAACAACAAATACTTTTTCACATCCAACCCAGTTCTGCGGAATCAAAATCAACATTGAGTTTAAGCAAGCGAATGAACCAATTGGTGTAAAGTGCCATGCAGATTAAAATTTTTCCCACTGTGACGAATGCAGCTATCGATTTTTTGCATGTTAGCATGCTAGTTAACATTCGTGTCAGTCAGCTGTTGGCTCTCACGCTGGCCAATAGAATCTTCCTGCCTATTCGTGGCAGCCAGCTATAGGCTCTCACTCTGGCCAGTACAAAATGGCCGCAAACTACATGAAAAGTACCGTAGAAGCATGAAAAAAATCGATTATTTCCACTATCGATGGGAGTTGGGAAATGCAAAGTCGGTCTTGGCCTTCCCACTAACTTGGAGCATGTGCATGTAAATTTTGGTGCAAATCCGTCGAAAATTGCGGCCGTGCATTCGTTACACACACACACACACATCCTGCCTTTTATAGATAGAGATTATTGATAAAGGCTTACCGTTGTTATTTGCCGTATATACGTTTTCGTTTTCTCATTTATTCTTGGTATTGTTGGAAGCTGAAAACTTTGTTCCGCATTCTGTTAGCCAATGGAAGATTAACGGAATATTTGTTATCAATGTAAATATTATTCTTGGGTCCCTCACACAGAAAAAGTGAATTGTATTTTATATAAAAACTCTTAAACAAAAATGGATATGTTATTGAAATTTTCCAAATAATGAGGATTATAAGAATAATGCCGACTAAGGGGATCCGTGGAATTTCCATGGATCGACTAATAGAATGTTGAGTAAACAATAAACTTTTTTCTACATATATGTATGTATAAAAATAACGCATTGAAGAAGGAGCAATTAAAACAGGGGCATACCGAGACAAAATGCTGTCCGGGGCTCGTATTCATAATGGCACCCCTTTTTTGGACGAAAAATATAAATGAAATATGCTTAATGGCGTTGATTGATACTTGAAAAACAATAAATTCAAAATTAGCTGAACAAACGTTATCATATTTTAACCTTTCTTCTCCACAGTTTCATGTTCAATTGAAATGCGGGACAAATTGGATAAGCGATCTTGCTTCATACTAGATCTTAAATAATTTTTAATGAGCTTCTGTTTTGAGAAGCTTCTCTCTGCACTAGCAACAGAAACTGTGAGCATCAAAAACAGCCGTTGAGCAATCAGAATATTTGGCACTGTTACTTGAACTTGCCATCGATAAATCCATCTCAGCCATTCGATAGCCGATTATTTGGTCATTAAGGTCATGTCACGTTTCACTTTGGAAGTTGCCACTAAAAAATCCCGAAGTCGGAGAACTTCCAAAGGCAGACGTCTAAGCCAGCACTGTATTCACTACAACTCGCTTTCAGTACCTTCCAGGGTTGCTTGCGATGATAATCCAGCGAATACAGTTTGCAGATGAGACATGGAGTTAAATCGTGCTTCCAGTTTATTTACAAGTCGATCATGACATTCTTTACTTCCTCTACAACTGTTTGACATACATCATCTTCCTTATCCCCAGGTAGTTTTCTCTTTTTACTAATCTGATTTTCAACTAGAATTTTCTCCCTGTTTCGGTTTGTTGTGGATTCCGGGTTGAAATCCGGTAGCAATAAATAACAAACGCCAGGAATGGATATATGAAAATAATGTATTAACGTAATAATACAAACTGGTAAAGCAGGTTAGTAGTTCCAGGAATACGGGTTAGTAGCAAAATATATATATACAGTCTTTGGTATTGAAGTATCGCTGTATAACTTCTTACTGAGTCTACGTGCTCGCTCACTGTGACTCCTACAACGCTGTTACCTCACCCTCACTCTTCCGGTCACCTACAACTCTTTTACTATGTCTTCTGTGGGTAAACTTTTCGCCTTGTACTGTGTACATCACATTTCCTAATCTGTTAATTATTGTGCCAGGCTCCCAGTAAGCCATATTGTTCCTGAACATCCTAAAGTAAACCTGTTCTCCAGGTTTTAATGGTCTCTTGGGTACTATAGATGTATGTTGGTGTTTATTCTTGTTAGGCAATAACTTATCAAACACAGACCGTATTTTCCGGGCAAACATCACTGTTGAAAGACCAGATTGTGTATTCGTTAGGTTTTATTCTGTATACTTGGAGAAACTGTTGAATAGCTTTTTCTGTCGGTACATCCCCTGCTTTTTTTAGAGCTCTCTTTAGTGTGTCTACGAATCTTTCAGCCTTCCCGTTAGACTGTGGGTGATACGGAGCTATCTTAATGTGCTTTACTTGGTACGTCTTACAGAATTCTTTAAAATCACTGGAGGTAAATTGTGTGCCGTTATTAGTTACCAAGCAATCGACGACACCGAATCTCGCGAATAATTCATGTAGGCAGTTTATAGTATTCTCCGTCGTCGGGTGTTTGAATCTGAAGACTTCTGGCCATTTACTGAAACTATCTACTGTTATTAATTAGTAGTAACCATCTATGGGTCCCGCATAATCCACATATATTCTGGACCAGGGTCTGTCTACTTTAGGCCATGGTTTCTGTATAGAAGGTGGTGCTTTTGCCGCAGCCTTTACATCTTTCCACCATTTGCGTAATATCATTGTCCATGTTAGGCCAGTAGACGAAACTTCTCATAAGTGCTTTCATCCGGTTTTTTCCTGGACGTCCTAAATAAAAATCCTTCAAAATCCGCCTTTGTAACGATTTTGGTATCACTACTCTTTCGTTATATAGCAATATGTGGTCACAAATTGCGAAACTGTCTGCTAAATTCTTTCCTTTTCTTCTATTTTTTCTTGGTATTCTGAATAAATTCATCCTTTTCCGCTTCCTTTCTTATCTCTAGCAAGGTCACAGGTAGTTCCTTTACTGTGTTGCATAACACTTTACTGATTTCATCTTCGGCTTGGAACGCCACTATTACTGAATCTTCCAGCGGTTCGCATTTTGCAGGCATTAATCGAGATAGTCCATCAGCGTGCCCAACTTTCTTCGATGGTAAGAACTCAAATTCGAAATTGTAGTTCAGTAACATAGTTCCCCATCTTAGAAGTCTGTTTGGTGTATAGATTGGTAGTCCTTTTCTTGATCCAAAAATCGTAAGAAGAGGTTTGTGGTCCGTTTGAAGCGTAAACTCTCTCCCATATCTATCTATCTATCTATCTATCTATCTATATATATATATATATATATATATATATATATATATATATATATATATATATATATCTGTGGAACCGAGTTATGACGAATATAATGCCTAGTGCTTCCTTTTCAATCTGTGAGTAGTTCCTCTCCGCAGGTAATAATGATCTCGATGCGTGAGCTATGGGTTTCTTTGTGCCATCACACATCTTGTGTAGAATGCAAGCTCCTACTCCGTGAGAGCTTGTGTCACTCGCGATAATAATTTCTAGTTTTGGATCGAAATGAGTTAGTGCTAGTTCCGATGTTGATTGTTGTATTATCTCCTTAAACATTTTCTGACATTCTTCTGTCCAATTCCATTTATTCTCTTGTTTTAGTAATTCGTTGAGTGGGGCCCTCAATCTGTGCATATTTTCGATGAATTCGCTGTAGTAATTTGCTAGGCAAAGAAAACTTTGTAATTCCGCGACATTTTTTGGTTCAGGTATATTTTTTTATTGCGAATGTCCTGTCTGGATCCGGCTTTCTACCACTTTCTACCATTTTCATTAATTATATGCCTTAAGTATTTGATTTCATTTAAGAAAAAATGACATTTTTTTCCTTTTACTTTAAACCCAAAGTCCTGAAGTATTTGAAAACTTCCTTTATGCATGCTCTTCAACATTGTCGCTTTTAATTAGGATGTCGTCCAAGTACGCGGTCGCAAAATTCTGGCCCGTGAGCATTGTATCTATCGTTTGCTGAAAAATTGCCGGTGCAACTTTTACTCCAAATGGTAGTCTGTTGAATTTGTACAGCTCTTTGTGCGTATTAATGCATAGAATTTTCGTACTCTCTTCTGGTACTGGGATCTGCAGATAAGCCTCACTTAAATCTATTTTGGAAAATATCTTGCCGCCGTTAAGCTTGGTGAATATTTCCTCCGGGCTTGATAATGGGTAATGATGGTCTTTTATAGCCTTGTTTAACCCCGTTGAGAAATCTGCGCATACACGGATTTCCCCTGATTTCTTTTATACATAGACAACTGGTGCTGCCCATTCACTAAACTCTATTTTTGACAGGATCCCAGTTTGTTAAAGTCTCTCTAATTCTTTGTCGATTTTTTCTATAGTGGCAAACGGTACGTTTCTCTTCTTTTTAAATACTGATTGGACGTTTCCTTTTAATTCATTTCTAGCTGTAAATTTGTTACACCGACCCAACACGATCGAAAATACTTTTGGAAATTGATTATGTCATTCTTCCTTTAGTTTTATAACTTCTGATGTTTCGCACTTTATCTTTTTACAAAAACAACTGATAGGTAAATCCCATACGTCGAACTTCTGCATCCAGTCCGTGCCCACCAGATTTTCTGTATCCTTCATTACGAATATTTTGAGTTTTCTTGTTTTCCCGTGAAATTTTACATTTAGGATTACTTTTTCGAATTTTATACGCTTTCCTGTAACGGACTTAGCAATTTTCTGTGTGTGTAACATTGTTGGACTATTAAGCTTTCTCCATGTTTGTAGGTTAATTATCGTCAGATCTGAACCTGTGTCAAGTTGTAATTTTATCTTTTTATTTAAGATTTCAAGTTCTACATTTTCCTTATGTTGGTATTGTATTCGTTATGCATTCTAGTAGCTCTTATCCTACTAGTAAATTTTCTGTTCCTACAATGGGATGCCTTGTGACCCATTTTTCCACACGCAAGACAGTTTTATATTTAAAACGACAATCCTTATTCAGTGTAGTCCTCCATATCGATAACATGCAGATGGGGGGGCTTATATTTACTTTGATTTTTGTCATTACGTTGTACTTTTTTCCTTATAGAATTTTTGTTTTCTTTCCGGGGAGGGTGAAAATCTTTTTTCATTATTATAGAATTTTTGTTTTCTTTCTGGGGAGGGAGAAGAACGTAAACTTTTGTTTAACTTACGTATATGTGATACTCCTGACTCCTCAATATCCTTCGAGTCATTCTTTAGGCTCAGGGAATTTGGGAGTCTTCCGATAGTTTTTGTAGTGTTAATCCAGGTTCATTTTGTAGTTTTGCAAGCATTCTTTTGCGCATTTCACTACCTTGTACAAAAATAAGACACTTGAAATTGTCTGGAGTTAATTCTGCCAACTTGAAATCGTCGCAATGTTTATTCACGATTGCGGCGAACGTGGAATAGTCCCCATTTTCATCCTTTACGAGGTTAAGACATTTCCACCTTTTGTGAAAAAGTGACGTTTTCGAACTAAAAAGCCCCGTCAGGAATGTAACTGCTTCATCAAACGTTAAATCATTTGTCTTCTTTGGAAAAATGTAATCCACGAATTTTGTGTATTCTTCTATTCCTAATTTTCTGAGTAATAGTTGTAGCTTTTTTGCTCCTGTCCAGTTTTGACAATCGATGTTGAAGATATCTTTCATGACGTCTGAAAAAGTCCCCGAAAGTTTTATCCTCTTCTAGGGAATATTTGAATGTTTCTATCGTGTTCCATACTGCGTCTTGAGAAAAAGTCGTAAGTTTTTTCAATATTTTGTTGTTGTGTATTACTCGCTACTTTTACAATTAGCTCTTGGAGTTGTAATTGTCTTTCTTCATTTTGCATTTGTCTTTCATGATTTTCCTTCTGCGTTAGCAGTAATATTTTTCCATTCTTTCTTGGAATTGTAATTGCTGTTCATTTTGGTGTTTAACAAGTTCTACTAAAATACTTTAAAAATTCTCCATGGTAAGAGTCTTACGAAAAAAATCGATTTTCCGTATTTTAATCCTCGTAATACTTTGTTACCCAGTTGATTGTGGATACTGGCAAAACGGCAATTTTCTCTTTTGAGTCTCCGAGAAATGCAAATTCTTGTCACCCAAGCTGTTGTGGTAAGAAGAGAGAATTTTTTTCTTTCCGTGTAGAACCCAAATTCTCGACAACAAGTTGTGGTCGGCAAGGGAGAATTTTTCTTTCTTCTCTTCCTGTGTGAGTTCGAATTTCCTCGTCGCCAAGTTGACGAGGGAGAATTTTGTCTTTTTTGTTCTTCCCGTGTGAGTTTGATATCCTCGTCGCCAAGTTGTTGTGATCGACGAGAGGGAATTTTTTTTTCCGTGTGAGTTCGAAGTCCACGTCACCAACTTGTTGTGGTCGAAGAGAGAGAATTTTTTTCTTCCGTGTGAGTTCGATATCCTCGTCGCCAAGTTGTTGTGAATTCCGGGTTGAAATCCGGTAGCAATAAATAACAAACGCCAGGAATGAATATATGAAAATAATGTATTAACGTAATAATACAAACTGGTAAAGCAGGTTAGTAGTTCCAGGAATACGGGTTAGTAGCAAAATATATATACAGTCTTTGGTATTGAAGTATCGCTGTATGACTTCTTACTGAGTCTACGTGCTTGCTCACTGTGACTCCAACAACGCTGTTACCTCACCCTCAATCTTCCGGTTACCTACAACTCTTTTACTATGTCACTCTGGACTCGACTCGACTCTTCGGTCTTGCTCCTTCGGGTCTTCACGTAGCCGTAGTATATGTATACACTGGGTGAGTCCATTTGTACAAAAAGGGGTGGACCCCTCAACACGGTTAAAGAAAATTTTGGTCGTATCTATGTGGGTTACATACATCCAAACCAATACCATATTTTTTGAAGTTTCTTTTGGATGAGATTTATTTTCCCAGAATTTCTTCTCAGAAAAACAAATGTGACATGAAGGAGAATTTTTTCAATTGAAAGCAAAATATTTGTACATCCCTTCTCCTATGAAGAATTTCTTTTTTTGAGGTTAATGAATCGATTGCCTGAATCACTCCATTTTGAAATTCGGTTTTCACTGCACAAATAGTTGTGTAATTGCACCCCAACGGGTGGTTACCAAATGCTGCGTCGTGACCTTCACATGCGAAGATAAAACTTCCCATCGGTGATTGGAAGAGGAGAAAATGTATAGAGTCTCTCAATCTTTCCGAAAATGTAATGGCACTTGGATTCACAGCTATGGAATGAACACCACATAAATTCAGACAATGATTAGAACATGGCACAAATTTAGTTTTCTCATTTATGTTTCATAGATGACGTTGAACATTACCATGAACTTCAGCCATACTAGCTGTGTTGTCAAATCATATCCCTCTACATTTTTGAAGTCAAGTTTCTCTTTCTCCAGTCGATCCAAAGAATCTTCTTGATATCATAACTGTCTTAGATTATGCTCAATGATTAAAACCAAAAATGATTTCACCTTCACTTCATTGTCTTTCAACAACGACATATCGACAAATGAAACTCATCTGATCAGTATAAGAAATATCCGGTGTGCTGTCTAGTATGATTGCAAAAATAATTTTTTCAAATTTGATCCAATATATATTTCTTTTTATGTGTTTTCACAAGATATGAATGAATTAATTTGAGATTTTCGGTGATAAGTACCGCCGGTTATCATTACTTTTTTCAAGTAATGCTTTCCAAGAACAGGATCATACTTACTCATAAGGTCAACAAGTTCTATAAAGTTATCTTTATTGGAATTATATACATCTTCTCGATGACCTCTAAAAGGCAGATTCTGTTTCGTCAGAAACTTCACGACATCAAGTAACCGTGTTAAAACCTGTCTCCAAATCTGTCTTTCTTTCATAGTTTGTTCTTGTAATTTTGGATTTTTTAAAAGGTTTTACCATTTATTAAGGGTCATTTCAACATCTTCCATTTCTTGGATTAAGAACTTTTAGACTTGATTTGTGTTGCTCTGTCTTCAGGAAAGAGGTGACAAGAAACAATAAAGAATTTGTTCATTTGAGTACAGCAACCATGATCTCAAAACAGTCTCTCCATTCTCCATAGTAACAAATAAAAACCAGTGTTGAAGCATTATCCTCGGACTATTTTTTCCCTGGTCTTACAGTCGGAATAAACGGTTCATCTTTTTGTTTTGAAAAACTTTTTAGGTCCCAATGTTACAAGATCAATAAATAAATTGCCCTGAGAAAAATTCGTAAGCAAAAATGCGATGTACACAGTAATCTCTGTGTTTGCCTGTTCTATTTCTTTATTTCCAGTAACTTGATCAGTTCCTTCTTCATATTTATACCTGTCCTTACCGCATGCATTGGAGCTTTCTTCCTTTCTCACATCATCATTGTCACCTTCAATTGCTTTAATTTTGATTTTTCTGAAAAAAAAAAAAAAAAAAACATTTGAAAAAATGCGATATTCTTAATTATAATTTTCCGCCCAAAAGATTTCTGGTTGGCGAAGGAGCGAAACTTAAAAAGAAACAATTTTATTTCTCCATAATTATAATCTTAAAAATCTTAAGACTTCAAAGAAGACGACTTTTCTTTATTTCTTCAAGCAACTTTAACCTGAATGAAAAATCGTTCGTAGATTTTTTAAATATATTAAAATCTCGGAAAATATGCTATCCTACATTGGGAAGTTTTACATTTTTAGATAGATTAAATAAGTCTTTAGTTAATTCCAAATATTTCATCTTAGGCAGAAGGGTTCGAAGGCTTTCAAAATTCAATGTAAAATTTTTAAGGGAATAAAATGTAGTAAGTTGCATCAGAGGAAATTTAGTTTTTGATCAAAAAAAAAAAAAAAAAAAAAAAAAAAAAACACGGTATAAAAATTCTTTTTTGATTTTTTTGAAAACAAAATTAAAATTTTCAAATAACTTTTTCAGAATGTTCACATCATAAATTTAATTCTTTTTTTTAAATATGTGGTCTTATCGTTTTTGATCTTTCTAGATATGTAAAAATTCGCGATTGGAATTTTTTTTATTCAAATGACCAAACGTTGTCCCCCACCCGATTAAGTGATATAAAATATTTTCTCAAGATTTTTTTTTTTAAATCAAAGAAGCTATTCATTATAAAATTAATTTATTAATGAATAAAATACTAAAAATTTCATTAAAATTTCAACATGTTCACAAATGATTTTGAAATCATTGAAAAAAACATCTTCGGACATTTTATTTTTATTAAAATAATTTAAAACCGACCGAACAATTATTGCAATACAAAATCATGGCGGGCGGCAAATATATATTGGTTTTACAAAATGTACAATATAGTGGTGATGTCTCTTGGAATGTCCCGGTGTGGTGTAGAGGTCAATCGCAGCAGGGCCAGATCAAAGTACCGGCATCTCAGACAGCCACCCGAGCTTATTAAAAGCTGAGATCAGCAACAGGGCGGTATGTCATGTGTTTTTGATCCTCCAAACAAAAAAGAATGATCTGTTTATATTTCTGAGATGAGGTATTATTTAAAAAATATCAGACAATATTACCAGCTCATCTTTTTTTTTTATATTTATTACAACGTTTCGGTCGTTGTACGCCCCGGCCTTCTTCAATTTTGGTTGGAATGTCGAACATTTTATAAATTTATAATATACTCACTGGGGTAGACAAAACACTGGTTCCACGTGCCATGTTTAATGGAAATTTTATCAGTTATCTCCTGTTAATTCTGTCTCCAAGTTTCCACTGCCTTTAACCGGGTACTAAACTTTGAACCAAATGTTGGATCTAATTTCTATCGCCTTTAGAAAAAGGAAACTTAACAATTTTTGAAACGTTGTAATAAATATGGCAACAAAGATGAGGACAATAGACCGAATAATGTAAATAGTGTATAAAAAAGAATGAATGTAAAAAAAATGAATTAAAAAAAAAAATATTAGATTTCTTTTTTGGAACACCATAACATAAAGATGAATTATCGCATCTTCAATTTTTTTCATTTGCAAAAATGTAAATTTCCCATAAAGGCGCCAGATTTCCTCCTTTGGTCCACCACTGAATTAAAATCATTCTAAATATATAATAGAATGAGAACTTAGGAAGCAAATAGAAAAAACTATTGAATATAGTGGGGAAAAATGGGATGCAATTTATATATATATATATATATATATAT
Organism: Acanthosepion pharaonis; assembly: GCA_903632075.3. Taxonomy (NCBI): domain Eukaryota; kingdom Metazoa; phylum Mollusca; class Cephalopoda; order Sepiida; family Sepiidae; genus Acanthosepion; species Acanthosepion pharaonis. The sequence continues at coordinate 40,001 of CAHIKZ030003704.1, forward strand.
ATATATATATATATATATATATATATATATATATATATATATATATATTTATGTATTTCAATGGGCTCCATTGCATATCCATCATATGCTACAATATTCATGGAGACCCATATCTATCCAATCATTGGTAGCGACTGCGTATTCTATGCAAGATATATCGATGATATATTCTTTGTATACACGGGTAGTGATGACAAACTTACCCAATTCTTTATGACCCTAAACACAGTGCACGACTCAATTAAGTTCGACTATGAAAAATCCACAACATCAGTAACATTTTTAGACACCCGCATTTACATAGATGAAAACAGGAAACTACAAACGACACTACACACTAAAATCGTATTGACACACACAACTATCAACACTTTAAGTCTTCCCACCCTAAACACCTCAAAGAGAACCTTCCCTATTCACAAGCACTTAGACTCAGAAGGATATGTTCCAACAATGAAGAATTAAATAAACACATTGAAAATCTGGAGCATCAATTCACAACACGTGGCTATAAACAACACCTAATCAGGGAACAAATAAATAAAGCAATTTCCACACCTAGAGAAGACACCCAAATATACAAGATTAAAAATAAATCTAGCTGCATCCCTCTAGTAACCACTTTCAATCCCACTCTGCCTCCACTATCCCAAATAATCAAACGTCGCTGGGAAATACTACATCTCAAACCAGACCTAAAAAATTGCATTTTTAAGGAACCCGGCCTTCTTGCATATCGTAGACCTAAGAACCTAAAAGAAATCATAGGTAGTAACCACATTTCAGGGGACAAGGTAATCCGTAAGGAACCAAGAACAAAAACAACAGGATTTTCCCAACCATGTAACAACAAAAAGAAGTTTATGTTGCAACCATATTAAAAAACACGAATTCATTCACTAGCTCAATCACTAAATCTACTTTCAAAATCTACCACGATTCTAACTGTAGAAGTCAAAACATAATTTACCTCCTAGAATGCACACTATGCCAGAAACAATATGTAGGAAAATCTGAATGTCCTTTAACTACAGAATTAATAATTATCGTAAGCGAAATTAAATCGACTCCCTATGAACAATTATTACCTGTAGAACAACATTTCCGCCTAGAAAAACACGATTTCAAAACCCATGCCAAATTCACTATAATTGAGAGAATAGAAAAGTTCAGAGCAGATAACATTAGAAAAGATTTTAGAGTCCCATGAAAATAAGTGGATACAACGTCTAAAAACACAATATCCAGCCGGGCTAAATCATAAATTTAACAATATATAATAATATATAATCAACAAATCAAAACATACCCACATTTCTCACCCACACAAGACAGACATGCTTACGGAGGAATGGAGGCCTCACACTTATACACACACCCACACGATTATATACACACACACACACATCATACTCACTCACTCCCTAATGAGCCAAATGATAACACACACCCTACAGCAAATACACACGCTTACACATATCATACTCACTCACTCCCTAAGAACCAAATAACACACACAAACACTAAACAGAGACACATCCCCTCACCAGGTCCAATAAAACTGTCAAACTGACCAGAGAATTCAGGATAAAATGTATCTATCCAGTTCTTATCTCAAATAACAACTTAAAAGAGACTGTTTGACCAACACAAGGAATGTTAAAAGATTCATGTTAAAAAGATAAAAAAAAAAAAAAACAAATGAAAAAACTACAGACAAAAGTTCATTTTCTCCATCAAAAGACATTCATTTCTGTAGTTCACTGCCACCAGCAAGCAGAAATATTTCTCCTCCTGATGATGGCCATTTTGGTCGAAACTAGTCGAGGAATCTAAATGGAATAATAATAAAAAAAACGAAAGAATATTAATCTACAACCCAGTGTGTCTAATGATTTTAATTTTTAATTTTTTATTTTTTTATTGTTCAATATATATATATATATATATATATATATATATATATATATATATATATATATAAACCATCAATACATAATTTTACCAAAAAAAGCAGCAATTCCATGATATCTCACAAGACTTTATCAATAGCATGAAGAGCAAATGAAGGGATCATAGAAGCCTCATCGAAGATGATCAAATCCAGGTTTCGTAAATAATTTGCATGGTCTAAAGTGGCTGGTACATTACAAATACTGGCCTTTGTGATTGGGACAGGTAATTTGGACAATTTTCTTTCCACCTGACAGTAGTGTAGAGGCAATTTCTTCTGTTTATCAGTAAGTGTTGCAATGCATGGGTGATCGAGATCTTCAAGCCACGGTAATCCAATAGGCTCAGGCAGGCCAATTGCTAAAGAATGAATGGCATTCTCTATTAGAATTGCATGAATTGAGTGCTGTGCCATATGTTTTCTGCGTGGTCTGCATTAAAGCCTTGGTGCAAGAAATCATGGATTAATTATTTGAGTGGTCCAGAGATGAAGAGCCTTTGCAGGGTTCATATACGTGCACAGGGCAGCAAACGTAACACACAACTGTAAGGGCATCTGACAGGCAGCAGCTTCTAGCAATGCATGTTCCAGTGAGTGATCGTTTCAGAGAAGACCATATCTCTGGCATGCTGTCTTAAATATTGGCAAGAGTTCTCCTTCTACAGTACGCAAATCCTGGAAGCTCACGGTGCCTCTGTGAAAGTAAACTCTTTGCTGGTCTTCAAGATGTATAGCAAGTCTGTAGACATTGTGAGATGTGTCATATAATTTGAACTCTGACAGTTTCCACATAGCTCCCAGAGGAGAAACATATCGGTAAGCAAGATAATTAGTAATTTCATTGTAAGCTTGATTCTGCTCACAATCAATGCCGCTCCGTTGTCTCTTACTTCAACAGAAGCACAGTCATATCCCTTGTACGCATACTTGAAGATATATTTAATGCTTTTCATTGATGAACAAATTTTCAAAGCCTATTGAGACACAATGAAACACAGAAATGAAATGAAACCTTTTAACGATAATATCATTTAGAGGCCACATAAATTTTTCTTAAGTCAATTTTTCGAAATTTCATAAAATCAAGTAAGTGGGTTGTAACATATGTAAAAGAAATTATGTTTACTACAATTTTCTGAAAAACGAAAAACCCCAAAATAATTTCCTTCATTTCCGAATACGTCCTAAAGGTTTCATTAAAATTCGACAATTGATTTTTGCAAGAATTTCCAAATCAACATGTTTCTGGCGGACTTCACCACATTAAATTAACTTTAGATTAGGAAACAGGGCTGACTCAAAAAAGGATAAGCAAAAGACATTGTTACACATAAAATATTTATTTAACAAGATGTACAATATCAAACAATGATGTGAAAGAAAGCATGCATTTAAGTAAGAAAAGGTTGAAAAAAATAATAGTTGTCTCTCTTTAACTGTTATTTTAGTATTTCAAAGTTCACTGGAATAATGTTCATGAGTCTCTTATAATTTCTGTTTTTAAAAGATTTGCTGTGTTAGAAAAGATTATGTGAGTTTATACAAGGTATGTTCTGCATGTGAGTGGTGTGTGCGAGTGAGAAGGTTGGCCAATTGTTTCAACTGTGGTGGATTCGTTTGGCAGCTGAATTCTCACTAATTAGCTAAGAAAAATTCTTGCTTAAATAAGTGACTATAGGCTCCAGATCGCAGTGCGGCAAGAATTATTCTTCACGTGCAGACAATCTGATTGGTTGGCATCGACCAATCAGCGAGCGAGCTTTTGGGAGACTTAAGAAAGCTTCTGTGATCCGTTTCTCCCAAAAGTGCACAAAACTGACTACATGAAAATAGAGCGATTACAAAATTGTAGCATTGCTGCGATTTGTAAATTGTCTATAATAATGTAATTAACCAATGAATGCTTGGTGTTGTATGTGATTTATATTTGTATGTATGTATGTATGTATGTATGTATGTATGTATGCATGTATGTTCGTGCGTGATAGATTTGCATATGTTTTTTTTCCTGAAAAATAGGCGCAAAAACATTAACGTAAATATGACCCGGGTCGCCGACTAAAATAAAAAAGAAAGATTTTGCCAAAATTTCGAACGTGCTAGAAAGGATTAAAAATTTAATAAAATGATCCTAAAATACTCTGGTCTTTCATCTTAATAACAAACATTTTGACAATAAAAATTTGTTCTTATTAAATTTGAGTCTTTTTTCATTATGCTATGCTATTTTTCAGCGAAAAGTGAAGGTACACACACAAAAGAAATACAAGATAATATATATATAAAAAAACACGAAGAAAAAACTGATAAAAATGGACGGTTATATAGGCACCCTCCATTGGCGCTCTTCTAACTGCTTTGGAGTGGGTAAAGGTGAGAGGGTTTCTTTGAAAATCGCTGTCATTTGTTGACGGCAAGTGTGACATGGAGTGGGTGAGGGTATTTTTTTTTTAAATCACCGTCAGTGAAACGCTGAATAGAGATGAGTATTGAAGAGTATAACAGAAGATCGTACTAAGTAACTAAGGAAGGAATAAGCAAAATTATAAAATTACAATATTTCAATGTGTATGCAAATCACGGAAGCGATTAATAAAATAAGATCATTTTAATGATATTCAGGCAAACGAAGTCAAACGCGAATATGATTTTGAATCAGTTTTTTTATTGACAAAAAGAATTCACCTGAAATGCATTTTTGTGGCCGTATCAAGTTTACTGAAAACAGAACATCCTCTATAAAGTCCTTTAGTTAGACATATTTCGTTTTTTTGTTGACCGAACGTATGAAATCGAGCGAAAAATGTATATACTTATTATATTTAGCAAGTTTTGTAATGTTTTTATTTCAAGTGTAAAAAAGAGGAAAGCATTATTCGTTGGAGTATGAAATCGAACGCAATCATCCATTTGTATATTTACAACTTATCTAAATTATGACATTTCTTCTCTGTTTCTCTTAATAGAAAGATATTCGATTAGACTAAATGTGACTGCTAAGACCAGATTCAAAAGAACGTTTTTGCCTTTAACTTTGGGGGAAAACAGTGAACAGAGACACACTTAACGTGAAATGTTTAGAAGAGCTTTTTATACACTCTTCTGGAAAAATATGTTTTTCGTTCTTTTTTTATCAACTGCAAAATGAAAAGGACACTTTAAAGCCGCGCAACATATATTTTATTTTAAAAAACGTTTTCCGATTTTGCATAAGTTTCTTTTTCACACTTGAAAATTTCAGCAAATATCAAAAAATAAAATCTCTTGAAGGTAGTTATTTGAAAATATGGTGTTTTTTCACAAGCCACATAATGTCTTTTTTTATAATGTAAAGTCGAACATTTAAATAATCGAAATATTAAAATGTTTTTTGTAATGAATTAAAATGTTCGCTACCATTTTATCACAGAATCTTGCAGCAGTTGCTTTTGGCTTTCAAATTCGTTTTTTCTTCTTCCCAAGTTTCTAACAGTACCATCAAGTATAAAAATAAGAAAAAAAATAATTATTTTTTCTTTAATAAGATAACATTTTTAAAGAAGATATACAGTGAAGACATCCGCCTAAGATAAGAGTGACTTTAATGACTAACAAAAATATATATAAAACCTCTCATTTATACTTTGAGAGGAAACGACTGACTCAGTGAGTTCCAATCGGAAAGTGCTCTTGAACACGTCACCCCATATTTTGTAAGGGTAGGGCGAGTAAACCTCAGCCTAAACGGATTTCAACATTTTTATTTCATGAGTCGTTCTGCTTCCACCCCCCCTTTTTTTTTTAAATAAAGGAGTCTGATTCTTATAAACTAGGTCTAAAAGTAACATTTTTTCTTATTGTTCAAAAGGTGCATATATTTCTTTTTGTCATCTTAGAATAAATTCAATCTTTTTACCTCGATTTTTAGATGTCTGTCCTCTTTTCCTAGACAAGAAAACAACCTATTTTTATTTATTCATACCAGTTCAAGTAACATGTAAAAATTAATAGAATAATTAAAAACCTGAAGAAATTCGAGTTATTTTAGAAATTTTAATATAATCACTTATTACATTATTATTATTATCCTATTTAGCATTTTAGTTTTTTTGACGAGGTTTCATCACCTAAGGGAAAGTGCTGTCCGTGTTACGCGTCTCTAGAAATTCCTCTAAAGCCAACACCTTTCGCTCCTTCATGGAGTCTGTCAGCATTCTGGAAAGCCACTTTTGAGTAGTAAAAAAATGCTAAAATGCAAACGCTACCGAAAGGCTTTAGTGATTTTTCTGTCAGCTATGATGAGAATATCAGTGTGTTTGGCCTTTTCTTCATTCACAGTAGCAGCTGGCCTGCCACTGAGGTGCCTCTCACGATTACGAATCTCGTAACCTCTTAGTGTCGTAGGGGTAGCACATCTACTGCAGCAGTGGTGTTTCATGGGCAAGACAACACGACGGAACCCAACCCTCTCCAGGCTGATTTGAATTCAGTTTTTCTTGTAGACTGGTTGCCAACCAAGGCTATAGGGCCCAATTTACGCATAGTTGGAGAGAGAGATGACTCCCCTAAGGATATTAGAATCTAAGTGAATGTAATAAATCCGAGCAGCTATTCATTAATCCTTGTTAGTATCTACATTTTATCTAATATTGCCATTAAATGATCTCATTCTGGTGCTTACATCGTGTAGCCTTTCCATAAACATTCACTGATCTTCTATGAATATTTGCCTTCTGCAAACATAAATAATATGATAGTTTTTTGCTTTCTATATGTGTCTAGAGGGGCAGCCATTTTCAAGTAGGATTATGTATAGGAAAAAAGAAGATAACTCCTCTTATTACCCCCCACCAACCCGGGCTTAGATACTTTATGGTTTATAACTTAAAATTAGAATTCTAATTAATACCATTAAAATTAAATTAAAATGGGCATTACTTTTGACCGGGTTTCGTATGTGTTTATGTTTACATGCGTTCTAGTTGCTGCTGCTTCCTATCTATTTACTCATTTGGAGGGGGGTGCTATTCATTTGAAGTGTACTCTCTGTATTTATCAGGCCAGTGGTACCCTTACTGCTTGGGCATTTATATAGTCTATCCCTTAGCTATGCTAATTAGGCAATAACTACATCTCCCTAAAATGCAGATGTCTTATGCACCCCCCGGTACTTCTGATCTTTATTTCGCTTTCTTTGACATACGAGATACCAATGGAGATCTTGATTGGTCTCATTCAACCGACTCTTCTGAAGTTTCAAAGTATTCATTCTGGTTATCTTTATCATACACTAGCAGTAGAGCCCGGCGTTGCCCGGGGATGTAACAGTAAGAGATAGATCAAGTATCGACCATCATAAAGACTGAAAAATAAAATTGACAAAGATTATTGTTTAAGGTTGACGGACACGCATGTCTTAATTAGTTTTTTTTTTTTTTTTTTTACGAATTGGTCAAACTCAAACTCAAACAAAAATATTGTTTACAATCGTTATGAGTCTATCGATTGATGAATAGAATTTTATTATAAACAATTGTCTTGTAAATGGAATTTTTAAAGCATTCTGAATGTAAAAATAAAGAAAAAAAAATGTGCAAGACAATAAGCAACACTACCTCATAAAAAAAAAAGTGAAGTTTTGTTGAAATCGGTTGAAAAATGTAGGTAGCCTTTCTCTGTAATCTTTTGTTTTCAATCGTTATGATGAGTCCCCTGATTGAATAGAATTAGAATTTTATTATAAACAATTGTCTTGTAAATGGAATTTTTAAAGCATTCTGAATGTATAAATAAAGAAAAAAGTGTGCAAGACAATAAGAAACACTACCTGCCAAAAAAAGTGAATATTTGTTTTATCGGCTGAAAAATGTAAGAAATCCGATCCCATATATAAAGGAACACACACACACACACACACAAACTCAAGTTGTCCCCCTTTCATTCTCACGATGTGTCTTAATCGTGTTTTCAAATTGATTTGTGTTTTTCCCATTTTCGGCGCCGTTAGAACCACCACAAGGTAATTTTATATAGTCCTTTGAAGTTTTGTTGAAATCGGCTAAAAAATGTAGGAAATCCGATCCAATATATAAACGTTATACACACACACACACACACACACACACACACACACACACACACACACAATCTGCGTTTTATAATAAGTAAGATTCGTTCATCTTTTAAAAGTGGGTTTCGTTTTTGTTTTACAAAATCATTATTTGAAATATCAGACATTTCTTTATTTTTCTCCTCTTGACCTCATTTGATTTGCATGGACACGTATGATACTTCTATTTTTTCTTATTATAGCTGTTTTTCCTTTTTGCATCATGAAATTTGCCTTTTGGGGAACTGATCCCTTATTTTTTTTTTATACCACATTCTTTAATTAGAATATGACTGAATTAAAGGAGTTCCGATTAGCATTCCCATTAAAACAGATGCACTCTCTAATCTTCCAGCGTGTACGACAAATCAGAAGGTCTCAGTAAGAAGCTTTTTTCTTTTTGTTGCAAGCATTTTTTTTCACCATTATTTCCGCTATACCATTCGACTGGGGGTGATATGGAGACGTCTTATCCTATCCTCATCCTATTTTCTTAGTCACGTGTTAAGTCCTTCATTGCAAAATTCCGGAGCGTTGTCAGATACAAGAGTTTTTCGTACTTCATTTCTAGAGAACATTACATTTGTTTTACAGGAGCACTTTTGTCAGGTATACGAATTACCTCAAGTCAGACTGAAAAATGATTACTAATATTAATAAGAGTCCCACTCCATTAATATACGCGTGATCTATGTGAATGCGATTCCACCTGTTTGGACCACGTGTGTAGTTTACTTTTCATAAAGCTCCTTATTTCTCTACATTTCGGACATCTTTTACCATTCCTCCGCATCTCGTGAATATCCCGATCATCGTGATTCTAATTTTAACCTTTTTTGCGTAGATGCCATTCCTCAGTGTACACTTTATCACAAGTTTTCTTAGAGTTTCTGAAGATATCACTAAATTGACATTACAAATCACTCTATATGTTCTTTTTATTCTTGATATGCTTTATGGTCCTGTATAGTAAACTTTCTATTCACAGACAAAACAGTCTCTACTCAATGTAAAAAGCACCCAAGATCCTTTACAACTTTTGGATCTTTGGGTAATTCTTTTCTTGGATTAAATATAAATTCTAATCGTCTATGGTCAAACCCCCAAATAATTTTTCTTTTTCCAATAAAAAATTGTCGAGCTTTAGTAGTTGTCCACACGATGGTTACATCCTCCTTTTCAATGTTGAAATAATTCAGTTCATTGTTTGTCAACCTTCTTAATCAGTACATTATTGAATGTTTACTGAGATTTGTGGTCAACAATTGCATTTTTAGAGTCACTTTTCACGACTGGTTTCTTTTCAAGAGTTCACTTATCAAAAACGTTATTCTTCGTTCCACAAATTCAACATTCTGTTTTCAGTTTGGCAAATGGTTCCATTATATCTATATAATATGTACACAGTCTATAAAAGTTCACTAATCCTAAATTTCTTTTATTAGTATTTTTTTTATTATTGGTTGGTCGGATGATTTTCCTTTTGAAATGGAACACCTCTAACAAGTTCGCGTTGTATATCCAAACCTACATTGTTTATGGGAACTTTTAGTAAAATATTTTTCTTCGGTCTTCAACGAGAAAACTTGTTAAATTCTTTCCACATTTTAACTCTGTTATCTGTTTAAGCTTAAAAAAGAAAAAAGAAAGTCTTTCCAAATGCTGTGCAATTTTCTTTATTTAGGGTTTATATCCACAGAACAGACCTTTTGTTTTCAGCGAGTAAGTGTCAGCGACTTTTAAATTGTCGGTTTTCATTTGAATTTTTATATCACTTCTTCCTGTTGAACATCGTCAATACAGACGTTAAAGGACATATTTATAATTGTTCCGGCATTTTTAGCAGTTCGTTGCATTGTACATTCCTTCAATTAGTCTCATTTTTCAATTGTTTGATTCTTCAGAGTTTTTCAAATTCGATATCGAGATCCGTAACTTAAGGTTTCTCCGCCGCTTTCTTGCTTATCTTAGTTTCTCGATTCTATCTCAAAACCTCTAAGCCAGTCTTCCACAAGTTAAGATTTTCAAGAAATAACGTATAACCGATCGGTAACTCTATTGTCATGGAATGTGATTTAGTTTGTGTTCTATCCGTCCAGCATTAGTCTTTTTTATGGTATACGGAGAGCGGGATTTTTTCAATGCACCCACGTCACTACAGAATGTGACACAAGGTCAGTTTAAAGTGGGTTTAACGGCATTACAATAGAAAAAAAAATTCTCAAAGCACTTCCACATTTAGGTAGGCGCCGGGTTTCCCCTCCCTCACACACCGAATTGCTCTACCCTTACTGCTTGGGCATTTATATAGTTATGCTAATTAAGCATTCATTTATATATTTATTGCTTCAATTGAAACAATAGCGGCACAAGGCCAATGGGGAAGTGGGCTAAGACTGGTCAACACTTTCTATCCTAGACCTAGCTAATCAGATTCACGACCCATGTATTCTTTACAATTTGCTCATTCACCACACAAACTCAACCGTTTCCATCCAAAACTACATATACCACAATATCACAAATTCTTAGGGAACCTACAAAAAAACCCAAAAAAACCCATGACATAAAAATTTCATTATTTACAAACAGTTTAAATATCTTTTTTTGTTTTTACTTTTTCTTTTTTCTTACAAAAATATGTAAAAATATGTGCTCATGAAATGAGTCGGGGTGGGGAATGAACCCACAATGCATTCAAATTAAACAGAATAGATGTTAGTAGGACCCAAACAATCCACAAAAATAATAAAAGTGGCCACTGTATTCTGCCTTTGGACAGAATCAAGAAGTACACTCACTAACGGAGAGGGAAGGTCAAATATAAAAGCTGACCCGTCGCGATAAAAAAGGGGACAAAAATAAACTGGGGAGATTGGGAATCTTGACATGGATCATAACAGAAGAGAGAGCCGGGAACAGGCCAGCAATAATATTTACTCACATTAACTAGGTAAACAAAACAGTGTCTAACTTACCGAGGGGAGGGTTCACAAGTTCAAAGAGGACTTAAAAAAAAGAAAATCAAGGCTGGCCCCATTCACTCGTGCCAAGCTTGCAACTTTTACTCACCTTTTGCTGAAATCTGTCCACAACAAATCCTTTCTAACAGTTCTTATCTTCAAGTGATGCCGAAAGAATCCGGCCAGAACCTGATGAGAATAGCGTTCGTATCGCAAGAGTCCCTCCATTCGCAACGTCCATATCACCATTGTTGCCACGGCTAGCAACGTGAGAAACACCATGCGTTTCTCCCCAGAGTACGGGGGCGACACATTATCACACGCATATGCGCGATCAATGGACAGAAGATGCTTGAGATCGATACGAGCTGTAATCTCGTCAACATACTCCCAGAAAGAGCGTTTCCTATAAACCATGGTCACACCGATGACAGTCGGGCAAATCCGCCACGCCCCATTTGAAGGCTACCTCATTGAGAGATAACTTGTTTCGGACCAATCGCCCGGTAAGCGAAAGCTGAGGATTGCTGAGGTATTCCGCCGCTGGCGCGCAAGACTCCGTCGTCGACAAGCCGAGCCGCCCACAGAGAAGATCCTTCGTGAACCTCTCCACTAATTCCCGATACAATAGTCTCTTTACAGAGGGGAAGTACAGCCAGCCGGTAAAGAATGGGTGGAAAGAAGTAAGTGGCATACGCCTCAGCCCTACCTTTCAAAGACGAACGCACACCGGCGCCAAATCTCGACCGACACGCCGACCTCTGCCAAGACACCAGACCAATTTTTCTGCAGCTGGAGTCCATGCCCGAACCACACTCCGAGAATGCGGACAGGCCCGTCCATTCAACCAAAGTCTCCCCGGAAGATCGACCCCTTCCAGGTACCTAACCGCAAGCCGGAAGACTTGTTACGAATCCACCAGGAACGGCCTCAACCAACGGAAAAAGGAGACACGCTTTTCCTGATCGTTGGGCGCATTAACCGCAACTATCCGAAACGATCGACTTTTCACGGCAATATCGGTCACAGTCAACCAGCATCGACATAAACAAGATCCACCCTTGCCACAGGGTACGTTTAACCAGTAAGGAGACACTTCTAGTCTGCTGGTCCCCGTATGCTGAATAAACAACAAGTCGCTAGACAGCACACGAGCATCAACTTCGCAAACAAAGTGTCACCTGGATCGCAGCCATTTCTACGCTGAACGATAAGAGATCACGAAGCTGGCGGTCCGTCTTAGCCTCATCTCTAGGGCCATTTACATTTAAGCTGGCTAGGTTGGTCGACATTTTTAAATTTTAAGAAACAATGTTATTCGCAAACTGGCCGGAAATCTGCGGGGAACATGACCCCAATGGATTGTCCTAGACTTCCTGTACCGGTGTCGGGTGTAATTCGTTCCTCTAAGACAATACTGCCGACGTCTGTGGGGTAGGTTAATTTTAGGGTCCTATATTAACAGGGGTGGAGAATAACCGGGACACTCCCTGCACATATTTGTAACATTTTTCGTAGCTCAGGAGAGCTAAGTTGCATCATTTTTATGTTTGGGAACGCGTCCTTGGTCTCAGCCAAGTGATTCCACATTTTCAGATTTCCCTCCGTGTTTCTGATGAGGGCCGTTACCGAAGTTCGTTGGGAAAGTTTTGAGAATCCTCCGTCGACTTCCCATCCATGGAGGTACATTTAAATAAAGGCCCGAAAAAAACCTCCTTTTGTGATGAGAGGTCCTTTTCCAGGGCCTTTCTGTTCAGCTGGTAATTAGCCTGCCCCTTGGGGAAAGGTTTCTTTTTCTTGGGAGGGGTTTGTTTGTTGACTGATGAGGAAGTGCTATGGAGGAGGGAGATTGCGCAAGTTTAGTAGGCGATCATCTGGCTCAGTGTCTTTTTGCCTAGTTGGCGAGACGGGAACCGAATGGGACCTGGGGTATTCTCTTGACCTTTCCACCTTGCTAAGGACAGTTTTTTCTTTTTTAAAAACTTTCTCCTCGTCCTCGTCCCTCCAGCTTTTTAAAGAATAAGATCTAGGTGGAAGCATGGACCTCCACCTCCATACCTGCATCTAGTAGCTGGTACAGCTGCTCTGGTTCATTCTGCACTTCTTGCTCAGGCTGTTGCTGTTGTTGTTCCACTTGCTGTTGCTGTGGCTGTTCAAGTGGCTGCGCCTTTTGTGGTTGTTTCGGTTGCTGCTGCTGTTGGGGTTGTTGCTGCGTCGGTTGTTGTTGTCGCTACTGAGAAGGCTTCTGCTTCGGGCTCTGTTGGTTTCGCCCCGGTGAGACATCCTGTTGGGGAGGTGGAGGAGCGGTTGCTGCTTTGCGTCTCTTCCTTGTCATCTGCTGCCACTCACTGGCATCATTGGGGGACTGTACCACAACTTCCTTTACTGCTGTCTGTTGTTGGACTGTTGGTTGTTGGGCTGTTGTCCGTTGTTGTGTTCGTGGCGACGGGTTCTTGTCAGGCCATTCCTTAGACATATGCTCCACGGCACCACAGGACGAGCAGTGGGGGCCGACGACCCTGCACAACTAAGAAAATTCTTCTGCTACAAGTCAAGATATCGGTGGCGATTGTTAAAATTGTTAGTGAATGGGTCAAGAATTTAATTCGCTTGGTGTATGGTAGTTGTATTGACCAGACTTTCACCATTTCCCCCCTTGGCCTTGTGCTACATTAGCATTGTAAAATGTTAAAAAATAAAGATTAATTCATTAGAATTAGCTTGTCTTGTAAATGAAAAATCCTCCTCAAATTTGTAGCTATTTTAAAAGTAAATGGTGTTATTTTGATTGGACGTTTTGTCCCTTTTGTTCTTGTGTTTGACAAGTGGGTCACATTTGTATTTGAACTGTTAGGTGAACTTTTGTTTTATTCATTCGTGCCGTGTGGTGGCCTCAGCCCAAATGGTGGAGATACCCCAGCAGTTGGCCATACCAAACAAGATGTCTTGGAGCTCAACTAAACCCCAAAAGAAAAACGCAAAGTCTAAGAAGTTGATCGGAGTTAGACATCCTGCTAGGCGACAATGAGGCAGCCGAGAAGTTGGCCGGGAGTATCCTCACAACAAAATCCGTGAGGATGTTTACGGAATATATGGGAATTCAGAAGAAAAAAATTACGCTGCACAGGAGGCCCATGGACACCACAGACAACCATTTGGAGCTTACTTATACGGACCTATCGCAGATGTCTCACCAGTAACAAGTAAGGCAGGCATCGACATGGGAGATTTTTAGTTCCCCCACAAGCTATTGTGCCGTGGGAGGCTGATCTCTGCCGTGGTGAAGGAAAGGAGACCTCCACTGCTGGACTTGTGGCGTCACGGGAAATTTGTCCAAGGCGGGTCCGACACCGCAGTTCAAGACATCAGTAGCGGAAGGAAGTGGGGTGAAAAAGAAACAAAAATAAAGAAAGATGTGTTTATTATTTTTTGAACGTTCTGTTCTTATTTTATTTATTGGGTTCATGCCCTCCCCTTTCACTTCATGGTAAAAATTTTACCTAATTTTATAATAAAATTTTTAAAAAAGTGAAAAATACATTTGTACAAATGAACAAATTTTAAACACGATGGGTATTTTGTAGGATTCTTGTGAGTAAGTGGTATTATGGTATATGTTGAATTGGATGAAAAAGGGTGGATTTTTGTGGTATGTGGGTGGCAAGTCGGATTACCTAGTCTGCTCTGACCATCCTTTTCTCTTCAGCCCTGTTACGCATGTAAAAATGTTAAAAATAAATTAATTTGTATTCTAAGAGAAATTTAACCGTCTATATTTCTGAGATGAGCTATTGTAATCATTTACACTATTTACATTGTTCGGACTGTTGTCCTCATCTTTATCGTCACATTCACGATGTTTCGGCCGATGTGCGTTCAAGCCTTCTTCTGAACCCTTTATTTCGTTCACCGGGGTAGATTGTTCTAGTTCCACGTGCCATGCTACTTCCGGATGTCTCAGTGCCAGTTATGCCCTTTTAAATCAACTCTCCAATTTTTTTTGTTCACCTCAGCTGTAAACAAGTATTGAACTCCCAATTCTTTGGGTCAACAAAACTATCTTACATATTTCTAAGTCTGCCATTCATACATGCTTAGAATATTCCGGCCACATCTGGTCTAGTGCTTCTGCTATGTATTTAGAGAACCTTCATAAAATCCAAAGAAGAATCTGCAATGTTATTGGCTCTGACCTGGCATTTCGGCTTCAGTCACTTTCTTACCGTCGTAATGTAACTTTTCCGTGTTTTTCTATAAATACTTTTGTTGTGAATTCCGGGTTGAAATCCGGTAGCAATAAATAACAAACGCCAGGAATGAATATATGAAAATAATGTATTAACGTAATATTACAAACTGGTAAAGCAGGTTAGTAGTTCCAGGAATACGGGTTAGTAGCAAAATATATACACAGTCTTTGGTATTGAAGTATCGCTGTATGACTTCTTACTGAGTCTACGTGCTCGCTCACTGTGACTCCTACAACGCTGTTACCTCACCCTCACTCTTCCGGTTACCTACAACCTTTTACTCTGTCACTCTGGACTGGACTGGACTCGACTCAACTCGACTCGACTCTTCGGTCTTGCTCTCTCTTACTCTCGTCTCACTCTTGCAGTAGTATATGTATATACTGGGTGAGTTCATTTGTGTAAAAAGGGGTGGATCCCTCAACAACTTTCATGATAATTGTTGTCTATGGTACCCAGACTCTATGAATTTAAACGCAGTACTAAATTGGTGGCAAGATATCATCATTTTACAGTTGAAATGGCTAGATGTAACCGTAAGTTCTATGCTAACAGTTTCTTTTCTCGCACTTTTTTTGACACGCTGGCCTTCTCCACATGCACAAGGACTACACTATCTCCATATGAATATTTGGCCTAATCCAATCGTTCCTAAGAAATCATTTAATAAATATAGCGTTGAATGGAAACACTTCTAGTTCATTTCATATTAATGCAGGGCCCACTTAAGACTCTGTTTCTAATCTTTATCAACGACATTCCCAATACATAATTTCTATGCATTATTTCATAGGTATCTATGCAGATGACACAACTATTTACTCCTATCTTAATAACAAGATCCGACGAAGAAAAACTGGCAACTGCTGTCAAAAAGATCGTCCAATCTGTGGTTAACTAGTGCAAGGAATGGTTTGTAGATTTTAACGGCTCCAATACAAAACTGCTTTCATTTAATTAGAACAGGGAACCTATACTGAACGCCATCAGCATGGTTGATGCTAAACTCCAAGAGAGCAACACTTTTGAGTCTTCTTGGGCCCACGTTTTCCACTGACATGAAGTGGAGTTATATTGAATCAATTGCTAGGTCGAATTTCTAGGAAAGTTGGTTCACTGTGTCGTCCTAACTAATTCTTCTCGTCAGAATACTTCTTACACATTTATAAATCTACCATTCGTACATGCATTGAATATTTCTGCCATATTTGATCTGGTGTTCCTACTGTATATCTTGAGATTCTTGATGCAATTCAAAGAAGGGTCTGTAATGTAATCGATCCTGACCTGGCATCTCGATTTCAGTCACTTTCTTACAGTCGTGATGTGGCTTCTCTCTTTTCAATAATTATTTTCATCTCAATTATTCTGATAAGTTGTTCTCTGCCTCGACTGCATGAATTTAAGCGGGCAACTAGATTGGCAACTAGCTCTCACCCTTTTATGGTTAAACTATCAAGATGCAACCGTTACTTCTATTCTAATAAATTTCTTTTTCCCGCACTTCTCGCCAGATTTCTTGCTTCCCTGTCACCTACGATCTTCAAAAATTTAAATGCCGCGCCAATCGGCATTTTATGCCTTCATGAAACCTGTTCCCTTATTGTCCTTTTCCTCACTAAAGTCTTCTAATTCTCTTACACTCTTTGTATCACCTCTGCATTCTAGTGGCATTATCACCTTGCTCGTGGTAAATGATTAATATATATATATATATATATATATATATATATTCATGAATTATTCACACAAAAACAAATGCAAAGGTTAATGATTTAATTGGCGAGAAATCCATCTATATATAAACATTCTAAAAAGTTTTAAAAGTGAAAATGGAGTAAAATGAGACCCAGTTTGGTTCTTATCTATTACCGTTTATTTCCATCTTTACAAAACGGGAATGGCTTTAATTCTCTGGATGCCTATAAAAATCTATTGTATCGTGAAATGGATAAGTCGATACACATATAAAAAGTAGTAGTAATTTATTCTGAAGAATAATACGGTACTAAGAGTTGAGAACAAAGTCTACTGGGATAACAGTTAATCGTTAACTCCACCTCAGTTCTATTGAAAGTCGGTATTTACACGAAGCCACCCAACAAGGCGGGATGTGACACAAGGCCGATTTTTAACGTGGAGCATTCCGAATGCATACGTTCGGGCAAAAATTTCCCGTAGACTCCGCATACACGGTGTTGGGTGGTTATCTACCTCCCAGACAAAACTCTGCCCTTTGGCATAGCCTCGTCTATGTTCCTCTTTGCCCGGAGGCAAGATAGGCCGACAAGAAGTTCTGTTCAACTTCCACTCTCTCAGTAAGAGAGCGTGCTATTTATCTTTTTAGACCCTCAGTCCATTTTGTGAGGGTGCTCCGGTACTCGACAACAAAATCGCTCAGACCAGTTCATCACCTAGAAAGTTCTTAGAGCATAAAACAATGAAACTTACTCAAAGATGGTTAAAGGTCAATCAGTCAGTTATGTGTCATGCGTGATACACGCGCAGGCGATCATGTATCCTTCGATACATGATTGACGAGGCAGATTTTTTCCTGCAGTAGGTTGCCGTTACTTTCTGCAGTAGACCAGTTGCCATCCAAGGCTATAGAACCCGGTCTGTCCTGCTATTTACCCGTAGCTGGGAGGAGGAGAAGAGGATTCATACCTTTTCCAAGGGTATTATCACGTAAGTGAATGTAATGGATTCAACTGGAATTCGAACTCAGCTCTCCGATTCCTCAATCCAAGCCGCTATCCATAACTCCATCGTGACCCACTAAAGGTTGAAGGTATTGCGCTAAAAATAGAACATATATGATTGAATAAATCTGCCAAAATATCTAAATATTGTCTTTGAAATTCACTTAAAAACGCTACGAAACTTTTTCTTAGTATTTTGCTACTTCCCATTTTTGATGGCTTTAATAAATTTATTCTTATAAAATTTTCTGAGGCCGCCATGAATAGGATTTGCATTCTTTCTTTAGATGTGTTCTTTACAACCATATCCATGTCATCTCAACTGTAATTTATTTTATCCCTTGAAGTGTTCCTGAATTTGTTTTTCTTTTCCATTTTGCTTCCTCTTTTTCGATTCGTGTGATCTCGCATTTGTCCTTTTATTAGTTCTGCAAATATTAGCCGTTATAATCGATCTTTCAATATTTTGCCTTGTACAAAATCTTTATACTTTATCTTCAAGTCTTTTGACAGAAGAATTGATCAAGATTGCAAAATTATTTCCCCCGAGTCAAGTTTTTTTTTTTTTTATCTCAGTTGTCAGATGTCCATCCTGCTTTTAAAAACTCAGCGCTATTAAATTTTGAATTTCTTTACTTGTGACTTTTTAGGTTTAATTTTAGCACAAACTATGAGGAGAAAACCAATTCAAACTTCAGTAGCCATGACTTTTCAAATGTCATCCAGTTCGCTACTTGTAGTCTTCATTTTGATAAGTATTTAATTGATATACTCCTCAATACTAAAGAATTCAGTCTTTTCTCATACAATAATATATCACTTTGAGGATAAAAACTTTGTACGTTATTATTAATTTTTTCATTTTTTTATAACCAAGCTTATCCAGTTTAGGAAGGTCATTACTTTCGACATTTTCCATGTATTTCGTTTATTTGGTTTATTTCTATTAAGTTTCGAAAACTTTTTATATTTCTTTCTGATTTTGTCTTATTCAATTCGGTTTAATTGAATCTGTTTCGAATATTTCTACATAGTTTTAGTTTTCTTTCTCGTTCAATGTTCTCATGATATCAATTCCTCTTTTGGTTTTCCATTTTCTTTTGTGCATCACCAACACTGTATATTTCTCGATGACGAATTTCTAACCAATGTTTTAGCTGAATGATTCTGTTTTTAACACAATTTCCACACATATTTATTTTTATCACTTTTATTTTCAAGTCATATATTTGTTAATTGAGTTTTTTCTTCCACTTTGTAAATGTATCCTTTTTGTGATGTCAACGAACACTCGTTGCCACTTTTGTGATATCAACGACACACGATACCTCTCATATATGCGTTTCCTCTATGATCACGTGTTCTACTTAATACAATAATGGGATCGCCTGTATTTGTTCACTGGCAATCTATGTTCAAACTCAAGTGTGGGCAGCGACACTTATTTCCTATATAACACCTCCCCTTTGAGATGACTTCCTTTGGAGTTTTATATTTTTTCAGCTTCGGTTCAATATTCAAATGTTCTGTTGCTGTTCTTTTTCTTTTACTGTACCTCCTTTGTTCACTAATTTCTGGTGGCATGTGTACGTCAAACATGTCATACAATATTTCCATTGGTACCTCTTTTCGTGGACTTATTAAATCAGTGAATCTCCGTTTTAACTGATTATGGTGTCGCTTATGTTCCCACCTTTTTTCTTGTACGTTGTATGTCATTTTACCAATCCTTTTTTTATAACGCCATCTCCCCAGAATTTTTTTCCACGTTGGTACATTTTAAAAACACTTTATCACCAGGTTTAAAATATTTATTTATATTATTTTGATTCCTTGGTGTTTTCGTCTGTAAACACTCAAAAATTGTTGTAGCATTTTTTCAACTTACTCCTCTCCATCGGACTTTTTAGTGCCCTTTTAAACATATCAACAAACCGTTCCGCTTGTCCATTTGATCTTCGGTGATAAGGGAGAGTTGTAATATTTTCTATTGCTAATGATTTGCAAAAATCTTAAATTCACTAGACGTGAATTGAGTCACGTTACCTGAAACGAGTCAGGAACACCGTACATTGCAAAAATTTCGTGTCGGAAATTTATCGTTACCGCGGTAGTCGGTCTTCTACACTTCAATATTTCTGGCCATTTAGTGTAACTATCGATTACCACTAGATAGTATGCTCCGTTTAACGGTCCTGCGAAGCTTACATGTATTCTGAACTATGGCATATCGGTTTTCGGTCAAGGTTGAATTTTGATAGGCGATGACTTCGTAACCAGGGCACAAACTCTGCATAATTTCACTAAATTTTCGATATCTTTTTGGCCAGTAAGTGTAATACCTCATTAAGGATTTCATCCTAGAAAATCCTGGATGCCCTATGTGAAATTCCTTTAGACTACGTTTTTGCAACGATGCTGGTATCACAATTCTTTCTACGCACATAAGTACATCATTACATAATGAAACTGCATTATTTCCAGTGATATTTTTCCCTTTAAATCTTAAATGCTTCTTCATTTTCATTATAAAGTTGTATTTTTTCCTACTTAATTCTTCTTTATGTTATGGACAGTTCTCTTACAGTATTGTGTAATATACTATTAATTTTATTTTCGGCCCTTATTGCCGCAATTACTGTATCTTCAAGTGGTTTTCAGAATTTCGGTATTAGTTTAGACAATCTGTTTGCATGACTTAATTTTGGATGGTAGAAACTCCATTTTATATTTATAGTTCAATAGGATAATTACCCAGCGCTGCAGTCTATTATGTGCTGTATGTGTGTTTTTTGATCCATATATGGACAATAATGGACAATAATAATATAATGGACAATAGTCTGTCTGTAGTATGAATTCTCCACCATGTATGAATTTAGGAAAATTTTCCATAGCAAATATGATGGCCAATTCTTTCTTTTCAATCTGACTATCATTTTTTAGCTGCAAATATGCTCTTGAAGCATGAGCTATTAGTTTAGTTGTCCCGTCCTTATATTTGTATAGTATTACTGCTCCAATACCTGAATCACTTGCATCTGATCCAACCACAATCTTTAATTTAGGGTCAAAATGAGCTTGTGACAAATTCAATGTTAAGACTTTCTTGATCTCTTCAAAAGTGCTTTGACATTTATCTGACCAATTCCATTTCATCTTTCTTTAGCAGGTTATTCAAGGATGCTCTTAATTCGTGCATGTTTATATATATATATATATATATATATATATATATATATATATATATATATATATATATATATATATCCGAATGTAATGAGAACGAAAATAATATATAAATTCTAACATTCACAGCATTAATTCAAAAGAGGGCTCAATACCGATAGTAGAACAATAATTATTTATTATAATTTTTTCATATAGACAAAAACAGTTTACTCACTACAAAGATGCAACTTCGTTTCAGTGCATTTAAAATTGCTCTTCGACTGGTGAGAACCAAAATGGTTATGAACAATTCTGTTTGTAAGCAAGCCGCATGTGAAACGTCACTTGCTTTTTTCCATTTGTTACTTTAACACCTCAACCATCCTTCATCAAACTGCTATCAACAATCACTATTGTTTCACTATCACATTTTTGCCTTTATGTATTTTTTATTTTCTATTTTTTTTAAACAAATGGTAAAAAAGAAGTGACGTTTCACATGCGGCTTGCTTACAAACAGAATTGTTCAAAACTATTTTGGTTCTCACCAGTCGAAGTGCAATTTTAAATGCACTGAAACATAGACTGTTGGTGATGCCCATTCAAAATAATCTATTTTTGAGATCACACGTAATTTTTCTAGTCTGTCCAATTCATTATTAACTGGATCTAAGGCTGCAAAAGGTAAACCCCCTTTTTGGCTTAAATGTCGGTGTTACATTGTCTTTTAACTCAAACTTAGCTTTTACTTTTGTGCATCTCCCTAGGCTTTCTGAGAAAACTTCTGAAAATCTCTTTTTCAGTTCATTTTTCAATTTTACAATTGACATATTAGTACCGGTCGTAACAACGTTTATCTGTTCCAAACAAATTAGTAGTATTCTTTAATACAAACACCACTGGTTTTTTGGTTTTTCCCACAAAAGAAACATTACAGCTGAAGTCAGAAGTCAATAAACTGGGTTTACCTATTTTTCTCCATGTCTGTTCATTTATAATAGTGATATCAGATCCTATATCTACTATTTTCTGGAGAATTATTTTAGAATCTATTTCTAATTTAGCAAGTATCCTGGATCTTATCTCCGCGTCCTTATTAGAAGTTAAACCCTGTACGAATATCAGGCATTTCAATAAATCTGGAGTTAATTCATTTAACTTGAACTTTTCACATTCTCGATTCACGACTCCTGCATAGGTGACAAAATCTTCATCGTCGGACTTTACTAAGTTAAGACATTGCCATCGTGTATTAAATAATGAACTCCTATCACCAAAAAATTTTGATAGAACAGTTTCTTCAAAATTTATCTTTTCTGTTTTTTTTTCGGCAAAGTATAATTCACATATTTTTCATGTTCAGCAGGGGACAATTTCCTTAATAATAACCAAACTTTCTTTTCATCATTCCAATGCGAACAATCCCTTTTGAAGATCCCTTCATATATTCTATAATAAGCTGGAAAAGTTATCCCTTCGTCTGGATTGTATACAAATTTGCTGATTGAATTAGCAACAGCATCTGGAATGAATGAATCTGAAGTTTTTCCTTCCATGGTTTTGGTAAACAACTCAAAAAACTTCTGTTGTTGTAGTTGCAATTGTAATTGCTGTTCATGTCGTTTCTTTTTGTTTTTTCTTTTGCTGCAAATATTCTTGTTGCTGCAACTGTTGTTCTTGTTGCTTTTGTAGCGTCAACATTTGAACCATGATAACTTCTAGTTTTTCCATTCTGCTGTACTCTGCTGAACGAATCCTCGTGTATGTTCAAAGAATCCTTGCGAATCCTTGTCGCCACTTTTGTAATGACAACAAACACTCGTTTGACACTTTTGTAATGTCAACAAATACACGTCGTCACTTTCGTCATGCTCGTTGTAGTAGAGACTTTGTAATCGCAGATACAACTATAGTAACGCCGTTGAACAATACTGGTGTCAGACGCCTTCGAATAACATTCCACTAATAGTACTTGCTCGATAATACTCGCTCGAATAGTAATCCGTATAGTAAACTGAATACAGAAATAGTATAGTGAATAGAGTAAATAATAGCGGTCCGTATAGTAATAGAAGATAGAATAGAAATAACGATGAATTAGACACGCGCTACATCTCATATATGCGTTTCCTTTATGGTCATGTGTTCTACTTAATTCAATAATGGGATCTCCTGTGTTTACTTACTGGCGATCTATGTTCAAACTCAAGTGTAGGCAGCGACACTTTATTTCTATATATCAATCCTGTCCTTTAAAATTTTGTAAGACGCAATTAAGTGGAATCAATAATTTTATGAACATTAACAGGGATGGGTCGTCTCCTTCTCACTTCAGCTGGGGATTTTCCTTCTGTATTTTTACTCTCCGGTTGTTTCTTATATTTGATATAAATTTTATATGTTCTATCAGACTTTTTGTCGGCTTATTTTGAACCGGATTCAGAACAGAACAATATCTAAACAAAGTAAGGATGAAGTTAAAACAGCACACGACACTTGCCATTTGATGTTGAATGAAGTAAAAATTTAGCAAAATGGTTGACCTGTATCTGGCGTCGCTGATGAGACTTACACCAAAGAAAATAAAGAAAGTAAAGGATTACTGCGATGTTAATTTTATATCAGGATTATTTTCTGCTTTATATGCCTTTTTGCCAATAATTCTAAAATCGAGGTTTTTTTTTTAAACATCCATACATTTTTACCTTAGCTTTAATGATCGAAATATATCTATGAAGTTTGAGGTGAGTTGCTTAAAGGATGTTCTTTACTTGTGAAACTGTCATGGAGCAGCAGCAGATTAGCATGAAATCTGAGATTCCATCTTGAGTATTAAATTGATGAGGCTCGTTATCACGCAGGAAAGAACATTTTGAAGTTTGTCTTAATTGTCTGTGGATAAAGAATTTTTGTGGGGGTGAATTTATGACAACGAAAAGGTTCCGTTTTGATGTGTTTTACATGTTTTTTTTTTTTCAGAATATTTGTCAAGCATCTTTGTTCAATTACATCTAAATTTTGAATTATGCTGACTTCTACGCTAAAAAGTGTATCATTTTCATTCACTGAAAAGGTGGATGATCCTGAAAAATGTTTTATATTGCTTGAGAGAGAGAGAGAGAGAAATAAGAGGAATAGGTTGATTGAAAGAAGGGGGAAGAGTAACTATCTAGTGACAATAAAGATATAACTTGTTGTTTAGTTGTCTTTAAAATCGTTATTAGCAATCAAATGCAATTCTCTACAAATAACAGAAGAATATGATGAATCATGCGATTCTTCAGTCACACACATAAATTGTTCACACACATTTCGTTATTATGATTTCTCTTTTTGGCTCCTATATTTTTGTATTGTACTTTATGATTAGTTCACTTTTCCTGTTCAATTTATTGTAATTTTGTCTTGTATTATAAAAATGCACGGAAGTAAAATATATCCAACAGGGACTCATAATAAATATTTTCTTTAAGATTTTTAAATATTCCTTTTTTTAAAACGTGGGTAATAACTATTTATAAGCAGAAAAAAAGATTGTTTGCTGTGCATGAGTCTGTGTCAAAATATTCTTTTCAATATTGCTTATCAATTAGATATTATTTTTAAGTAGCATCCGTTGTTTCAACAGATGGATGTACATAAGTATTGTTATTGGTATAAGTAATGTAAAACTTTGTTTTAAAGACATCCGTGTGTATGTAAAGGAGCAACTAGTTACAAACTATATGTATATATCGTTTTAAAACATATAAATACTGTCAATTTTATATATATATATATATATATATATATATATATATATATACATACATATATACATATATATATATATATATATATAGATAGATAGAGAGAGAGAGAGAGAGATATGCGTGTGTGCGTAAAAAGACAATATGAATAAAATAAACACAGAAGGAAAACTTATCTTAGCCGACCGGTTTCGTCCTCTATCAAATCCTAAAGAGGACGACACAAGTTGGCTAAGATAAGTTTCACTTTTATATATATATATATATATATATATATATATATATATATATATGTACAGAAAAGAAGTAATGAATTTTTTATTTATTAATCCGACAGATTTTATCACTTCAAATTTATTTTTGAAGATTCGAACATGCATATCTCTAGCAGGGGAAACCGTCGTTATATCCGACTAATTCAGCCACAAAGGGTTTCGTTGATCGTGTCAGGCCGAATCCTGCCGGATTGCGCAACTTTTCTTTAATACGATTTCTCTAATATTCAGGCAAAAAAAGAGTAAAATAATACACTGTTAATATACTGTTTAATAAATAAATGGAGCTTCTAATCAAATATGGATATCCACTAAAAATAACGTTAAATGATAATATGTATGTATATCTCTATCTATAAAAGGCAGGATATGTGTGTGTGTGTGTAACGAATGCACGGCCGCAATTTTCGACGGATTTGCACCAAAATTTACATGCACATGCTCCAAGTTAGCGGGAAGGCCAAGACCGACTTCGCATTTCCCAACTCCCATCGATAGTAGAAATAATCGATTTTTTCATGCTTCTGCGGCCATTTTGTACTAGCCAGAGTGAGAGCCTATAGACGGCTGCCACGAATAGGCAGGAAGATTCTATTGGCCAGCGTGAGAGCCAACAGCTGACTGACACGAATGTTAACTAGCATGCTAGCATGCAAAAAGATCGATAGCTGCATTCGTCACAAGTGGGAAAAATTTAAATCTGCATGGCACTTTACTCCAATTGGCTTGCTTAAACTCAACGTTGATTCTGATTACGCAGAACTGGTCTGGGTGTGAAAAAGTATTTGTTGTTAACATTCTTTTTTCATTTGGTTTTTCCACTTACGAGTCCTTTTTTAAAGCTGATCGTTTTGTGTTCATTTTCTTTAGTTCTTTTTTCGTAACAGATTTAATGTTTAGTATAGAGCTTAGAAAAAATTCGCTGTGTGAGATAGGCAGAAGTAAGGCATGTAGCAACATCAGCACGGAAAAGGGCATACCTTTAAAGGCAAGGAAGGGCAAAAAATTTTTAAGTCAAGTGATAGCGATTGCTGTATGAGTCGTACGATTTTTGAATCAAGCACGGGCAACGCTGGGCCATATATATATACTATTTACAGTATTCGGACTATTGTCCTCATCTTTGTTGCCATATCTATCACAAATTTTCGGTAGTTGACGCTCCGGCCTTCTTCAGGTGGTTAGAATGTCGAACTGAACCCTTTATTTCGCTCACTGGGTTAGACTGTTCTAGTTCCGCGTGCCATGTCTAATGGATGTCAGTTATCTCCTGTTAATTCACCCTCCAAGTTTTCCACTGCCTTAACCAAGTATTGAACTCACAACTCTTTGGGTCCTGTCACTGGATCTAACCAACGCCTTTATCCACTGTGCTTAGGGCCGAAACGTTGTGATAAATATGGCAACAAAGGTGAGGACAATAGTCCGAATATTGTAAATAGTGTACATAATACCTCATCTCAGAAATATATATATATATATATATATATATATATATATATATATATATATATATATATATATATATATAAAGTATGTGGTGCAGTTCAATTTACATTACAGGAATCATTCATACAAATAAAGTTATATCATTAACTTCTATATCTGTTTTTTGTATGAATGATTCATGTAGCTATATATATATATATATATATATATATATATATATATATATATATATATATATATCGAAATAAAAGTATAAAATTTAATATTACAAGACATATTAA
>CAHIKZ030003705.1:0-68199 GCA_903632075.3 Acanthosepion pharaonis
GGATGGACAAGGTTTTCTTGACAAAATACTGATGACCCAAGTTTTTCTTCATTATTATCCTTCTACCTTTCAATTTTTCAAATTGGTGGATGGACAAGGTTTTTCTTGACAAACATTGATGATCTTTTAAGCTTTTCTTCATTATTATCCTTCTACCTTTCAATTTTTTCAAATTAGTAGATGGACAGTTTTTCTTGTAAAATAGGATGACCTACAAGTTTTTCTTCATTATTATCCTTCTACCTTTTCAGTTTTCAAATTAGTAGATGGACAAGGTTTTTCTTGACAAATAGTGATGACCATGCTTTTCTTCATTATTATCCTTTCCTTTCAATTTTTCAAAATAGTGGATGGACAAGGTTTTTCTTGACAAAACACTGATGACCTACAAGCTTTTCTTCATTATTATCCTTCACCTTTCAATTTTTCAAATTGGTGGATGGACAAGTTTTTTTTTGACAAAATACTGATGACCCGCAAGCTTTTCTTCATTATTATCCTTCTACCTTTCAGTTTTTCAAATTAGTAGATGGACAAGGTTTTCTTGACAAAATACTATTGACCCAAGCTTTCTTCATTATTATCCTTCTACTTTCTTAACTTTCAAAATTAGTGGATAGACAAGTTTTTTCTTGACAAAAATACTGATGACCTACAGCTTTTCGTCATTATTATCCTTCTACCTTTCAGTTTTCAAATTGGTGGATGGACAAGGTTTTTCTTGATTAAAATACTGATGACCTACAAGCTTTTCTTCATTATTATCCTCTACCTTTTCAGTTTTTCAAACAGTGGATGGACAAGGTTTTTTTTTCTTGACAAAATACTGATGATACAAGCTTTTCTTCACATATCCTTCTACCTTTCAGTTTTCAAATTGGTGGATGGACAGTTTTTCTTGACAAAATACTGATGACCTACAAGACTTTTCTTCATTATTATCCTTCTACCTTTCAGTTTTCAAAATTGGATGAATAGACAAGTTTTTTCTTGACAAAATATTGATGACCTACAAGCTTTTCTTCATTATTATCCTTCTACCTTTCAGTTTTTCAAATTAGGATGGATGCGCATTTCTTTGACAAAATACTGATGACCTACAAGCTTTTCTTCATTATTGTCTACCTTCAGTTTTCAAATTAGTGGATGGACAAGTTTTTTCTTGACAAAATACTGATGACCTACAAGTTTTCTTCATTATTATCCTTCTACCTTTCAGTTTTTTCAAATTAGTAGATGGACAAAGTTTTTTTTGACAAAATACTGATGACCTACAAGCTTTTTCTTCATTATTATCCTTCTACCTTTCAGTTTTTCAAATTGGTGGATAGACAAGTTTTTTGACAAAATACTGATGACCTACAAGCTTTTCTTCATTATTATCCTACCTTTTCAGTTTTCAAATTAGTGGATGGACAAGTTTTTCTTTGACAAATACTGATGACCTACAAGCTTTTCTTCATTATTATCCCTACTTTTTCAGTTTTTCAAATTAGTGGATGGACAAGTTTTTCTTGACAAAATACTGATGACCCAAACTTTTTTCATTATTATCCTTCTACCTTTCAATTTTTCAAATTAGTGGATGGACAATTTTTCTTGAAAATACTGATGACCTACAAGCTTTTTCTTCATTATTATCCTTCTACCTTTCAATTTTTCAAATTGGTGGATGGACAAGGTTTTTTTTGACAAAATACTGATGACTCAAGCTTTTCTTCATTATTATCCTTCTACCTTTCAATTTTTCAAATTAGTGGATGGACAAGTTTTTTTGACAAAATAGTGATGACCTACAAGCTTTTCTTCATTATTATCCTTCTACCTTTCAATTTTCAAATTAGTGGATGGACAAGTTTTTTTGAAAAAACACTGATGACCTACAAGCTTTTCTTCATTATTATCCTTCTACCTTTCAATTTTTCAAATTGGTGGATGGACAAGGTTTTTTTGACAAAATACTGATGACCTATGTTTTTTTCTTCATTATTATCCTTCTACCTTTCAATTTTTTTTCAAATTGGTGGATGGACAAGGTTTTTTTCTTGACAAAATACTGATGACCTACAAGCTTTTTCTTCATTATTATCCTTCTACCTTTCAGTTTTTCAAATTGGTGGATGGACAAGTTTTTTTTTGACAAAATACTGATGACCTACAAGCTTTTCTTCATTATTATCCTTCTACCTTTCAGTTTTCAAATTAGTAGATGGACAAGTTTTTCTTGACAAAATACTGATGACCTACAAGTTTTTTTCTTCATTATTATCCTTCTACCTTTCAGTTTTTCAAATTAGTGGATGGACAAGGTTTTTCTTGACAAAATACTGATGACCTACAAGCTTTTCTTTCATTATTATCCTTCTACCTTTCAGTTTTTCAAATTGTAGTGGATGGATGTTTTTTTCTTGACAAAATACTGATGACCTACAAGCTTTTCTTTTATATTATTATCCTTCTACCTTTCAGTTTTTCAAATTAGTGAATGGACAATGACAAAATACTGATGACCTACAGTTTTTTCTTCATTATTATCCTTCTACCTTTCAGTTTTTTCAAATTAGTGGATGGACAAGTTTTTCTTGACAAAATACTGATGACCTAGTTTTTCTTCATTATTATCCTTCTACCTTTCAGTTTTTCAAATTGGTGGATGGACAAGTTTTTCTTGACAAAATACTGATGACCCAAGCTTTTTCTTCATTATTATCCTTCTACCTTTCAGTTTTTCAAATTAGTGGATGGACATATTTTTTTCTTGACAAAATACTGATGACCTACATACTGATGACCTTTTCTTCATTATTATCCTTCTACCTTTCAGTTTTTCAAATTGGTGGATGGACAAGGTTTTTCTTGACAAAATACTGATGACCTACAAGCTTTTCTTCATTATTATCCTTCTACCTTTCAGTTTTTCAAATTAGTGGATGGACAAGGTTTTTCTTGACAAAATACTGATGACCTACAAGCTTTTCGTCATTATTATCCTTCTACCTTTCAGTTTTTCAAATTGGTGGATGGACAAGTTTTTTCTTGACAAAATACTGATGACCTACAAGCTTTTCTTCATTATTATCCTTCTACCTTTCAGTTTTTCAAATTAGTGAATAGACAAGTTTTTTCTTGACAAAATACTGATGACCTACAAGCTTTTCTTCATTATTATCCTTCTACCTTTCAGTTTTTCAAATTAGTAGATGGACAAGTTTTTTCTTGACAAAATACTGATGACCTACATATTTTTCTTCATTATTATCCTTCTACCTTTCAGTTTTCAAATTAGTGGATAGACAAGTTTTTCTTGACAAAATACTGATGACCTACAATATTTTTTCTTCATTATTATCCTTCTACCTTTCAGTTTTTCAAATTAGTAGATGGACAAGTTTTTTCTTGAAAAATACTGATGACCTACAAGCTTTTCTTCATTATTATCCTTCTACCTTTCAATTTTTCAAATTGGTGGATGGACAATTTTTTCTTGACAAAATACTGATGACCTACATATTTTTCTTCATTATTATCCTTCTACCTTTCAATTTTTCAAATTAGTAGATGGACAAGTTTTTTTTGACAAAATACTGATGACCCAAGCTTTTCTTCATTATTATCCTTCTACCTTCATTTTTTTCAAATTGGTGGATGGACAAGTTTTTTTTGACAAAATACTGATGACCTATGCTTTTCTTCATTATTATCCTTCTACCTTTCATTTTTTCAAATTAGTGGATGGACAATTTTTTTTTTGACAAAATACTGATGATCACAAGCTTTTCTTCATTATTATCCTTCTACCTTTCAATTTTTCAAATTGGTGGATGGACAATTTTTTTCTTGACAAAATACTGATGACCTACAAGCTTTTCTTCATTATTATCCTTCTACCTTTCAATTTTTCAAATTGGTGGATGGACAAGTTTTTTTTTGACAAAATACTGATGACCTACAAGCTTTTCTTCATTATTATCCTTCAACCTTTCAATTTTTCAAATTGGTGGATGGACAAGGTTTTTTTGACAAAATACTGATGACCTACAATATATTTTTCTTCATTATTATCCTTCTACCTTTCAATTTTTCAAATTGGTGGATGGACAAGTTTTTTTTTGACAAAATACTGATGACCTACAAGCTTTTCTTCATTATTATCCTTCTACCTTTCAATTTTTCAAATTAGTGGATGGACAAGGTTTTTCTTGACAAAATACTGATGACCTACAAGCTTTTCTTCATTATTATCCTTCTACCTTTCAATTTTTCAAATTGGTGGATGGACAAGTTTTTTTTTGACAAAATACTGATGACCTACAAGCTTTTCTTCATTATTATCCTTCTACATTTCAGTTTTTCAAATTGGTGGATAGACAAGTTTTTTCTTGACAAAATACTGATGACCTACATATTTTTCTTCATTATTATCCTTCTACCTTTCAGTTTTTCAAATTAGTGAATAGACAAGTTTTTCTTGACAAAAATACTGATGACCTACAAGCTTTTTCTTCATTATTATCCTTCTACTTTTCAGTTTTTCAAATTAGTAGATGGACAAGTTTTTTCTTGACAAAATACTGATGACCTACAAGCTTTTCTTCGTTATTATCCTTCTACCTTTCAGTTTTTCAAATTAGTGGATAGACAAGTTTTTTCTTGACAAAATACTGATGACCTACAAGCTTTTCTTCATTATTATCCTTCTACCTTTCAGTTTTTCAAATTAGTAGATGGACAAGTTTTTTCTTGACAAAATACTGATGACCTACAAGCTTTTCTTCATTATTATCCTTCTACCTTTCAGTTTTTCAAATTGGTGGATAGACAAGTTTTTTCTTGACAAAATACTGATGACCTACAAGCTTTTCTATATTATTATCCTTCTACCTTTCAGTTTTTCAAATTAGTGAATAGACAAGTTTTTTCTTGACAAAATACTGATGACCTACAAGCTTTTTTCTTCATTATTATCCTTCTACCTTTCAGTTTTTTTTCAAATTAGTAGATGGACAAGGTTTTCTTGACTAAATACTGATCCACAAAGTTTTTCTTCATTATTGGACCTTTCAGTTTTTCAAATTGGTGGATGGACAAGTTTTTTTTTCAAAACAAAATACATTGATGATCCTTCTACCTTTCAGTTTTCAAATTAGTGAATAGACAAGTTTTTCTTCATTATTATCCTTTACTTCATTATTTCCTTCTAATTTTTCAAATTGGTGGATGGACAAGTTTTTTTTGACAAAATACTGATGACCTACAAGCTTTTCTTCATTATTATCCTTCTACCTTTCAATTTTTCAAATTGGTGGATGGACAAGTTTTTTTTTGACAAAATACTGATGACCTACAAGCTTTTCTTCATTATTATCCTTCTACCTTTCAATTTTTCAAATTGGTGGATGAACAAGTTTTTTCTTGACAAAATACCGATGACCTACAAGCTTTTCTTCATTATTATCCTTCTACCTTTCAATTTTTCAAATTGGTGGATGAACAAGTTTTTTCTTGACAAAATACTGATGACCTACAAGCTTTTCTTCATTATTATCCTTCTACCTTTCAATTTTTCAAATTAGTGGATGGACAAGTTTTTTCCTGACAAAATACTGATGACCTACAAGCTTTTCTTCATTATTATCCTTCTACCTTTCAATTTTTCAAATTAGAAGATGGACAAGTTTTTTCTTGACAAAATACGGATGACCTACAAGTTTTTCTTCATTATTATCCTTCTACCTTTCAATTTTTCAAATTAGTAGATGGACAAAGTTTTTCTTGACAAAATACTGATGACCTACAAGCTTTTCTTCATTATTATCCTTCTACCTTTCAATTTTTCAAATTAGTGGATTGACAAGTTTTTTCTTGAAAAAAATACTGATGACCTACAAGCTTTTCTTCATTATTATCCTTCTACCTTTCAATTTTTCAAATTGACAAGTTTTTTCTTAGATGGACAAGGTTTTCTTGAAAAAATTTTTATTGGTAGATGGACAAGGTTTTTTTCTTCATTATTATCCTATTACCTTTCCTTTTTTTTCAAATTAGTGGATGGACAAGTTTTTTCTTGACAAAATACCGATGACCTACAAGCTTTTCTTCATTATTATCCTTCTACCTTTCAATTTTTCAAATTAGTGGATGGACAAAGTTTTTCTTGACAAAATACCGATGACCTACAAGCTTTTCTTCATTGTTATCCTTCTACCTTTCAGTTTTTCAAATTAGTGGATGGTCAATTTTTTTCTTGACAAAATACTGATGACCTACAAGCTTTTCTTCATTGTTTTCTTCATATTTTGTCTTAAAATGTTTGATGAGGATGATTATAATTAATTAAGCACATTTTTCAATGTTAGTTTCACCCTTTATAACTTACAATTATTAGATGGACAAGGTTTCTCCTACTCAAATATTGAAGATCTACAAACATGTTTTTCAGTGTTAGGTTCATTTTTCCTTTTTTCAAATTAGTGAATGAACGAGGTTGCTACTAATCAAATACTGATGTCTGTTATTTGTTTTTTTTTCAATATTACCTTTCTACTAAAATGTTTTAATGGACAAGGATAGGGTTTAATTGATGTTCTAATGTATTTTTTTGTGTTACATATATCCCTTATTCTTTGAAATTATGGGATGAATAAATTGTTTTCTGAAAATTTTTTGACCTACAAGTATTTTTTTGTCTTGGCCCTCCTTTATATCTTTCTTATTGGATTGACAAGGTTTTTTCAAATGACAGGATAATGACTACAAGTTTTTTGAAAATTTTATCCTTATACTTTCATATTAGCAAATTATTGGATGGACAAGGTTTGTCTTTATCAAATATTGATGACCTACATACATTTTTAAAAAATCTTGCCTTCATATTTTATGCTTTCAACTGTTTTAATCAAAAAGGCTTTTCTTAATCAAATGCCTACAGTCAAATCACACTGGTTTTTCTATGATCACTGAAAGTTAAGCAGTGTTGATCCCTCCCAGAACTTAGATGAGGGACAATTTGGTATCACTGAATACTGTAAGCAACCTCCTAAACATAATTATTCTACTGATAAGCCATAAAAAAATAAAAATCAATCAGTTCTTAATAAAATATGGACATGTTTTTTGGTCTTTTTGTCATTCTTCATGTCTTCATAATGGACAAGCATGGACACGATTTTTCTTCAGCAAATTTTGATGATGTACAAACATGTTTTTTAATGTTACCTTAATAATAAGTCTTTATTCAAATTGTTCAGTATGTCTGTTTATATGGGTTAATTAACTTTATTTTATTTTTATTTTTTATTTTTCTTGTTTTTTTATTTTAATTATGAGATGATTCTCATGCTTTTATATCAGTTAAGAGATTTGTCGATGATATATATATATATATATATATATATATATATATATATATATATATATATATATATATATATAGTTTTAAAGTATTTTATACTTATATGTAGAAGTGCTCAATATCAGGCAAGTGTGTGTGTAAATATAAGATTGGACACTGAAATCAACACTATTTGGTGACAGTCTGTTTTGTGCTTGAATACAATCAAGCTATATGTATTGTGTGGTGGCTTGACTATTTATATATGCTGATCAATGGTGCATTAAGGGTTGCAGGGTTAGATATTATAGATATATAATTGTGGGTCAGAGTGCTGTTATTTGTAGCTATTGTATAGTACTGTTTCTTAACTTATGTCTACATACATATATAATCTGTCACATATGGTCTGATGCTCCTGCTGTATATTTAGAGATTCTTGATAATATCCAAAGAAGAATCAGTAATATTATTAGTCCTGACCTGGTGTCTCAGCCTCAGTCACTTTTCCACTGCCGTAATGTACCTTTCCTGTGCCTTTTCGATAAATACTTTCATGGTAATTGTTTGAATTAACTCTTCACTATGGTACCTAGACTTTATGAATTTAAATGCAGTACTAGATTGGCAACTAGGTCTCATTATTTCTTATATAAGGCCAGATTTGTTGTGCAATCAGAGAAGATTGAACTCATTAGCAATGGCCTTCAAGATGTGCATACTAATCAGTTCTACAGTAGATTTTCTAAGCTTGGTTCATAAAGGTTCTTTTCAAAGTTGCAAATTGAACCAAACCAGTTTATTCCAGTTTGTAACTCTGTTTTATTTCCTCGCCCCTGAGACAATTTTTTTATCTGTATTGTAAAATGCACACTACCTATGTATTATATATATAATAATATATATATATATAGTTTTAAGGTATGCTATACTTATAGGTAGAAGTGCTCAAATATCAGGGGGTGTGTGTGTAAATATAAGTGTAGACATGTTTGAAATCAACACTATTTGGTGACACTCTGTTTTGTGCTTGAATACAATATTTTATATGTATTATGTGGTGGCTTGAATTTATTTATATATGCTGATCAATGGTGTATTAAGGGTTGTAGTGTTAGATATTATAGATATATAATCGTGGGTCAGAAATTGTTATTTGTAGCTATTGTATAGCACTGTTTCTTAACTTATGTATATATATATATATATATATATATATATATATATATATATAAAGTAGAGAACATCCTTGCATTGAGAATTGAATTTAAGCAACTGAAGACAATCACAATTTCTAAATTTATCATGGTAGTTTAGTCTGCTTTTAGAAATGCACATTTGTAAAAAAAATGTGCTTTTAATGAAAGTGCACCATTGTTGGATTTATTATTCTGCAAATACTGATATTGTCAAAAGACTGTTGATGTTAGTTTGAGAAAGAGTGATAAAGAGAAAGAGAGTTAAAGAGAAAGTGTGAAGATGGGCAAGAGAAAGAAAAAAAGAAGAAATAACAACTGACATTATCTTTTATATAAACACTCAATCTATCAACATTTGAAAGTTGCTATGGCAACAGAGAGATTCACCAATTCCCCCTATCCACCCTCAGATACATGTGGTTTTTATCTTATATGTGTATTTTTTAGCAACAAAAGCAAAAATGGACATGAAAAAAGTAAATAAATTTTAGCACCATGACACCATGAAATCACTGAGAATGTCAAAGCATAACTTTCATAAAAATTCTTTGTTTCAATTTGAACAATTATTGTATATCATCTGATCTAAAATATAAGTGTTTTATGTCTAAGAAATGGTAAAAAATCCAAACAACTGTGCATAAGTCAAGGCAGCTAATCAACACAATACTGTGTGCAATAGATAAATTATTGTCTAAATTACACAAAAATGGAAATAACACTGACATCTCATTTTCAAAGGTATATTTACCAAAATTACACAAAAATATCTTGAAAGAGGAAAAAGTAAATATATTCAATAAAATCACCATTGGCACCAACCATGACCTCCAGATGACTTTGAAATATCCTGCAAATCTTCTGGACAGTCTCCAGTGTTTAAGTTAGTGAAAGCTACCAAAATCATTGCCTTCAGTTGCTGTTTGGTGTTACAAGGAGATTTGTTGGTCTCTTGGGCCCCACACATAATAAAAAGGTGTTGCAGTCTACAGAGTTAGATGGCCAGATGTAAGGGGTGATGTAGTCACAGTAATTGTCTGACATCCATGATTGGGGTCTCCTAATTGTGTGGCAGGGTGCATAGTCCTGTTGCAAAGCATAGGATCTTCCAGTAGCCACCCTCTAAACCCAGAGCAGCACGACACCCTCAAGGCATTTGATGTAGGGTTGGTGTTGAGTCTGAAACCCTCTGGGAAGATGAATTGGGGCATAACATTGCTATCACTAGTAATAACTCCAAACACCTTTGTAATCACCATTACACTCATCCAACACTGTTCTCAGATTGACATCCAAAATCTCTGAAATCTGAAATATTCACACACACACACACACACACACACATATATATATATATATATATATATATATATATATATATATATATATATACATACATACACGGTGGAGTAGTGGATAGGGGCTCAGATTGAGGAATTGGTGAGTCAAGTTCAAATTCCAGTTGAATACATCACATTCACTTACATGCCAATACCCCTGGAAAAGGTATGAATCCTCTTCTTCTCTCTCAAGCTATGGGTAAATAGCAGGACAGAATGGGTTCTATAGCTTTGGATGGCAACTGGTCTAGGAGAAGGACAACTCTGAATTCAAAACCTGCAGAGGGTCATTTGGGGACCTTGTGGCACGTGGTGCACCTGGCCTCTGTATTGGGGCCCTTCATAAAGTGTGGTTGGGTCTGCACAAAGCCTTCACCACTATAATCAAATCATGTGTGCTGGTGTTTCCTAGAAACTGAGGTGCTTGACCCTCATACATTGAATACGACGGGAGATTCCCCCATAATATATATATATATATATATATATATATATATATATTATAAATTAATTGATTTAAAATATGTTTTTTTCCATTACACAGTTCTAACCATGTTTCAAAAATGGAAGCTAAAAGCCCTGAATTTAATTTTGTAATTAAATTAAAGACATTAGTTCCATTTCATTCTCAAGCGAATTTTGGAGTAACTTTTAAAATTACTGGGTTTTAAAGACACAGCTGAAATCATAATTCATGTCTCCAAAGTTACAGATGAATCCATTTTACTAGACGAGGGGTGTCTGGGTGTTCATTATGTCTATATTTTAATGTATCAGTTATTGCTACGTTTTGGTAGTGGGTAGGGATGTATTTTTCAATGAAATCTAACATCCGTTAAAAGCGTGTCGTCTGGATTAAAAAAAAATTTTATTGTTAACGGCAAAAATTTTACGGCATTTTTTTTATTTCGTATATTTAAAAAGATTTTTAGAATATTTTTTATTTAACTACGTTTTGAAATATTTTACTTTTAGAATTTTTAATATACTATATTTCTTTTAAGAACAATTAAATGTAATGAGAATTTTTTACAGTTTGGAGAATTATTATCACATCAAGTATATTACGATTTTTAAATTTTTTATATTCAAATATTAAAAAATTTTTTTTTTCAAATTAATTTTATTTAAAAAAAGCTAATTCATTTCTCTGTTTTAGTAAACTTTATTTTTTTATTTAATTACAATTTAAAAAAGTTTAGGTTAGAATTCATTTTAATTAACTACAATTTTAATTACAACTTTAAAATATTTTCATTGTTAGTTTTTAGACTATATTTCTTATAATAGAATTAAATGTATTAGAATTACTTACAGTAAGTAAAATTATTTTTCCATATCAAGTATATGTATATTACGATTTTAAAAAATTTTATATTTAAATATTATTTAAGTAAAATTTTTGTCAATTACGGCAAAAATAGCTAATTCATTTCTCTGATTTAGTAAACTTTATTTTTTTTTTTTTTATATAAACTTAGTAATATATAGTTGCACATGTATGTACAAAGGACATGGGTCATTCAATGGCCTACATCCTCTAGCTTTTCGTCATAATTTCATTTTTTCGGTAGGTGTTTTATTGGATTACTTTTAAGTGTCGGTATTACTTTTTTGAGAGGTGTTTAGGTTAGAATACGTTTTATTTAACTACAATTTTAAAAGATGTTTAGGTTAGAATTTGTTTTAACTACAATTTTAAATACAATTTTAAAATATTTTCACTGTTATTTTAATAGACTTTTTTTTTTAAAAAAAACAAGTAAATGTAATAGAATTATTTACAGTATATAAAATTAATTTTTCATGTTAAATATAAGTATGTATATTACCTGATTGCAATTTTTTAAATTTATTTTTTTTTATTTTTAAATATTATTTAAGGAAAATTTTGACAATGACGGCATAAAATAGCTATTTCATTTCTCTGATTCAGTAAATTTTTATTTTTATAAACTTAGTAATATATAGTTTCTCATGTATGCACAAAGGACATGGGTCATTTAATGACCTACATATTCTAGCTTTTCTTATTAACTTCCATTTTACTGTAGGTGTTTTATTCTGGATTTTTTAGGTGCCAGAATTATTTTGATAGAGATGTTTGATTTTTTATATTTATTTATCCTAAATGAGGTTTGATGTTGGTTGAATCTTTTTTTGAACTCATGGCTAGTGCAACCTATATATATTTTATTTTTTCAGGACTTTCAATCAAAGAGATATTGCATTGGTATACTATTGATTCAATGCGACATTTATTTTGTAGAGGGCAATTATGAGGGTTTCTACAGTTACATAATTTTTGTTTATTTTCATCAGTTTTTTTTTTTATTTTTCCATTGTCTAAATTTTTTTTTTTGTTTTGGTATAAGTGTTTATTTAAGATATTAGCATTATGGTTCTTAATAATTTTTTTTAAGTTTTCCGTACAGCTGTAACTCAATTTTAGTGTGTTTTTATTGAAAAATAGTACTTAGTTTACTTTCACTAGGAAAATGCTTGACTATTAATGCAAGGAATTTTTGTCCTAATTTGTTCTTTACCATTTGGTTGTATGGGGGTCGTATACCAAATTATTTTTTACATCTGTTTTTTTTTCTATGCTTTCCATTTTCATTTTTATATAAGTTAGTTTTGGGTTTTTGTAGCCACTCTTTTTAGAGCCTTATTATAGGAATTGATAAATTTCATGAAAAAATCTTGTCATTTGCTGAATTTGTACTAATTCGTTTACTGATAGATAACGGTATATGTTTAATTATAGATGGGGGGGCTGATTCGATTTAGGGTGTATATATAAAGGATTGGTGTTGGGTTTTTTATAAGGTGTGTATGTATTTTTATTTAGATCTAATGTTATATCTAGGAAGTTCACTTTTTTAAGTTTAGTGCTAACCGTAATTTTTAAGCCCATGCTTTTAAATTCTTTATATAAAACCTTTCTAATTCTATCTATTTTAAAGTTAGTTGAGTTTCTAATAATCATAAGTCCATTGTCTCTGTACAAACTAATGTCATTTATATTCATATCACGGTGAGCTGTAAGGTTGTATAATATAAAAAGACCAATGATATCAGAAGACTCAGCTGAGTCTAGTGATCCCATTGTGATGTCAAAGTGGTCATAAGAATTCTTAATCCATTGCTCACCTTTGTGTATAAGTACCGATTTTTTCCCATATAGAATAATGTTCTTTTCATCATCTGTAATATCAGTATAGTGAGTGGCAAAGTCCAACGCATTCATAAATAGTTCTTTAGATATTGATTGGTAATAATTATCAATATCAAACTGCATCAGTGTACAGTTGTTCTTTTTTTTTTTATGTTAGTAAACCAGTTTATCACTTCCTTGGTATTAATCCAAAGTTTCAGGCTTATTTTTTCTTTAATTTGTTTATTTATGCTTTTTTCAAGGATCATTTTACTGATTTTTCCAATATCCGGTTTTGTAGGATTTATTATCCTTGTAGTGGGATTAGCCTCATACATACATATACATATATATATGTAAATATGATGATTGCCACTTTTTTACATCTCTTCTTACTTTTAAAATGAAAATTATAAAGGAATGATAAAAATTCATTATCATATATATAAATATATACATATATTTATATTTGCATACATAAGTATATCATGGCATACATATATATATATATATATATATATATATATATATATATATATATATATATATATTTTAGGACCTTGAATAAGTTCTTGTTAAAAAAAGAGATGGCATTCCCAGAACTGCTTGCATGTAGTTTCAGATGGTTTTTGTAGGAAGTACTATAGGCAAGCTTGAAATTCAGTGTATGTCATTTTGCCAAAGTTTGTTTTTGTAGCAATAAACATGTTAGATTTCATGCACTATTTTATTCAAAAAGGAATCTGCAGCTGAAGCACACAGAATTCTTGTTGAGATGTACGGTCACCTTCTCGTCAATTGGAGAAGATTTTTTTAAGACACTTCAAAAATAATGATTTTGATGTTGAAGATAAAGAAAATATATTCTGGTACATTTGAAACAATTATTTATCATTTAATTGAGGCATTACTATCATAAAAACTCCAAGTCAGGTAAAATATGTAACTTTATTATTAAGAATCATTAGGAGTTGATCACATAAGTTTTGAAACTTTTGAAAGCATTAAGAATAATTCAAAAGCAAGGACATTGGGTGTCATACAAGTTAAAGCTGAGAGCATCTTGTCATGTGTGAACAGCTGCTTCAACGGCAGAACAGGAAAGGTTTTTGCATTGTATCATGACTGGCAATCCCTTATTGAACGACACTACTTTAAATTTCTGTTATAAAGAAACAATATCGATGTTTTACCAAAATACTGTTGATTATTAATGCCTTACTAGGATGTTGATGGTTTTTTTTTCCCTTACAAATCCGGTAATTATTACCTATTATAAGACTTTTTGCTGTGATTTCTATGATTAAGATTAACCGGATGTCGGGGGACCTAAATCTTGTGTCTCCGGGTTATCTCCCTTCTGTTGCTGGGATATTATAAAACAATAAAAGTATGTACAAGATCATGGGGTAATATTATGGCCATGCCTCAACATCAGTGGAAAAATTCGAAGTTCAATCCCATTTCAAAGATTTTGCTCTTCATTGGGATCATTTGGGTGTAGTTTAAAAAAAGCTTCTCAAACCGCCAAAAACATCACAAGAGATCAATATCAATACAATTGATGTGTTTTTTGAGCTGAGCATTGATAAAAAAATGGCTGCTATCAGCAGAGGCATTTAAACAAAAATGATTTTTTGCAAAAATGACAATGCTAATTTACATGTTGCTAAATGGATGAAAGCCTACTTAAATGGAAAGTACTACCCCACCTGCCATATTTACCAGACATTGCACCATCCAATTATCATTTGTTCCAATTGATGTCCCGTGGCCTGGTTGAGCAGGACATTCATTCTTATGAAGATACCCAAAAATGGATCAACTCATGGTTAGCCTCAAAAGACATGTCATTTTTCTGACATGGAATTCAATTTCTGCCAGAAAGTTGAGAAAAAGTAGTGTCTAGTGATGGACAATACTTTCAGTGTTTCTAACAAATTTTTGTAAATAAAACATTCCTTTTCATGAAAAATCAGCAAGAATTTATTCAAGGTCGTATAACATCACACTTAACTTAAATAATAATAAATTTAAACCTTACCACAAGAAACAGGAAACTCCTAATTATATTAACATTAATTTGAACCACCGCTATACCATCTTGAAGCAGATACCAATTACTGTTGGTTCTCGAATCAATAAACTGTCATCTAATAAGAATATATTTGAAAACAATAATGTATTGTATGAAAATGCCCCCCAGAAAAGTGGTTTTGCACATAAATTATCTTTACTTAAACCCCACAAATAACCATAGTGGAGCTAAGAGTAGTAATCCGCACAAAAATAAAAAAAAAATTATTTGGTTCAATCCCTGCCTCCTGTAGATTATCTAGAATTAATATTGGACAAATTTTCCTGAAACTTATAAACAAACATTTTCAGAAT
Organism: Acanthosepion pharaonis; assembly: GCA_903632075.3. NCBI lineage: Eukaryota > Metazoa > Mollusca > Cephalopoda > Sepiida > Sepiidae > Acanthosepion > Acanthosepion pharaonis. The sequence continues at coordinate 15,418 of CAHIKZ030003705.1, forward strand.
AACAATGCCCTAGGTAAGTAAGATCTTCAATAGAAAAACCATTAAAATAATATATTCATGTACTTACAACATGTTTAGAGTATTTGACTTCTACATCAAGTATATACTTAATAAATTCAATGGTGTCAACAAGAATTCTAATAGCCATTCCCTTGTAATTGCAGAAATAGTAACCTTTGCTCAGCTGAGGGAAAATGTAGAGCATCTAATGTTATTTATCAAGCCACCATTTACCCTAAAGAAAATAAATCAAACCACCAAGTTTATATTGGGATTTCTGTGAGGGAATGGAAAAAAAGACTTTATAACCACACACACTCTTATTCCAACCCAAGACGAAAACACCAAACTACCTTCTCTCCAAAATTTTGGGAATTGAGGGAGAAAGACCTGAACCCTCAAAGTGACTGGGAATTTATAGGTTTTGCTCAGACTCCAAATAGCTTTAATGGTAGATGTAATTTATGTTTGGAGGAGAAAATTAAAATCATTAAATTTAAGAATCAAGATATTCTACTAAACAAAAGGAATGAATTGGTATCCAAGTGTTGCTATAAGAAAAAATTCCAGCTTGCGCATGCCAGCACACGCATATGCGGTCGCTAATATCTAGTTATCGCATTTACCTAACCTTATCTATATATATATATAATTATATCCAAATAAGAGATGGAACAGATGGAGTTAAATTACACTGTTCGTAGCATTTACTTTTTTAAAAAAGTGCTCAATACAAAGTAGAGCAAAATATTATAATATTTTTATTATAATAGATTATAATAAAAACATTTTACAATTTGTTTTACATTTTGTTTAAAAACAAATTGTTAACTCTTTTCTGAATAGAGGTAATGATTTGTTTTTAATAGTGAACACTAAAGAGGAAAGGTCAAAGTGACATATTTATAGGTAAAAACAACCACCGTAAACTAAAATTAGCACAAAACCATAAAAAGATAAAATTAGCATAAAAAAATAAAATAAAATTAGTATAAAAAAATCCACACGATTCTTTTATTCCAGTAACCAGATTTTCTTATGTCTACAACCGTTAAGGATTAACAAACTTTGGTTAAGTATCATGTTGGGGTTACTAAAAGTAGCTATTGCTAGATTTTCCTACATGCATAGGAGACAATACCTATTGCCAGCTTTATATTTGTAACATTTCTTTATTATCTCCCATTTTAAAATGGGGTCAGCTTCTTCTTTTTTAAATTTTCCACACATGGTTAGATGTGTTTGTAAATCTTGTGTTTGAAACTGCTTATGTGGTTATAATATCTTTTTTTAAAAGGTCCTTGAGTTGAACCAACATAAACTTTTTTTTATCATCACTAAGAGCAATATTATTTACTCTAGTATATTACACTGAAAACTTGTAAAAATTGCTACACAATTACAGTCATGCTTTGTTGCATATCAATGCATTTCATCAGGCAATTTTAAATTACTGGTGAATGAATGATTTATTTAGATTTAAAAGCAAAATATAGCCTCTTTTTATGAAAAAAAGAAAAAAGTGGGTTATAAGCTTTACTCTGATCAACCAATCAAATATAACCTACATTAAATTTAAACTAAGTGAAGAAGCAAAAATTAAAAATTATTTTTTATAAATGAGTCATGACCTGTAGATTGTCAGTTAACGGCAGCCAGATATATACTAAAGCAGATACAAATGGTTACATAAATTATACAAACCAGATAATGCTGTTTTCTAAGAAATAAGAATGGGGTGGAGCAGTAATTTAACAAAATATTAAACAAGTTATATGTTTTGCGAGTTTACTACATAAAATTTTTTTTATTGTTAAATAAATAGCTTCTTTAAGAAACTAGTAAATAATTTAAATGTATAGAATTATTTGGTAAATTAATATGCAACTGTTGAATAAAGATTCTTCATATAAGATGTTAATAACACTAACCAATCAATGTAAAATGTCAAAAATACCAACCAAATACCAATACATCCATACAAGATGTTACTAATACTACCAGGAGATTAATACAAAATTATATTAAATCCAAATTAATCTTACAAATAGAAAGATAAGCCATATATGGTGCAATGCAGTACAACTAAAAATATAGAAAAAGCATAATCAAATTCCAAAGTTTAACTAAATTGTAAGGTAAAAGGTAAACTATGTTTACAATTTACTGTTAATTCATTTCTTTGATTTAATAAGGAATTTTTATTAAATCTGATAATTTCAATTTTTCATGTAAGCACAGAAAACAGGGTTCATATAAAGATCTACATGCCCTTGCCATTTTTTAAAATTTCCATTTCACCTTAGGACTCTTATTATCATCTTTTAAACTCCCAAAATATTTAGAAAGTGATGTATTATTTCTGTAAGTACTATTGGTGAAGGACAATATATGTTGATACCACCTCATCTTGAAAGAATTCTTAGTAATACCGATATAGAATTTTTCAACCGTCAGATTTTCTATTATAGAGATAGTACAAAGATAAACAAGAGATTTAGTTAAACATTTGTTTGCTAATGGGCATTGGTCAGAATTCCTACAATTACATTGGCTAATATCATTAATAATATTTATCTTGGAATGTGTATTATGATACACATTATTAAATTGGTTTAAAATTTTATTATTGTGTAACTTTTTATAATCTTATCAATATTCTGCAGCAATAATAGTTTTAATGTGTTTCTGTTAAATATTTTATAAGAACTTTTAGGAAAGTTTTCAAATGGAGAAACTTATTAACTTAGTACTGATTAATTGATTAAATGGAGGGGTACCAAATGATTTTGTTAATGCTGTTATAAACAGACCATTTACTTAATTATTTGTATCTATAAATATACTGGGATCCTGTCTTTGTCCCTTGGTATTACTTGGGAACTTTGTTGAGGTATTTTGAAGATGTCTAATAGAATGTCCCACAGTAAAGTGGAGTTTGATTTGGTCTCTGGAAGGTTTCGTGGTCATAATTGTTTTGCATGTCGAACCCTGACTGAAGACTGCATATCCATGTCCTATGTAACATTTCCAGAGTGACGTATAATGTGATGTTGAATCCATTTTTCTTTACTGTTGCAGTAATCTTTTGCAAGTACATGTTGTCCTAGTATATATTTGCGTTTTACTGCTCCACATTGACAGTTAAATTTTTCTTCCATCAACCTGTTTCTATTTAGGGAATGGTTTGTAGTTGGATGGATGACATCTACATGTAAACAACTTTATGGTTCCTCAGTGCTTCTGCTGATGAATTTTCATTAGGTGCACTTGGTTTGGGTGTAGCTCTATAAATACCTGGTAATATTTCTTGTCTGGTTCCCTGCTCCCTTCGAGTTTGAGGAGTGCTCTTTTAAAAGGTATCTACAAAATGCTCCATTTATCCATTTGATTGTGGCTGAAAGGTTTGTGTCTTAATGTGTTGAATACCATTCTCTGTGCAGAAAGTTGAAAATGCAGCTGAAGTGAAAGTGGTGCTATTATCAGAAACTAGTATCTGTGGGACTTCATATTGACTGAAGATTTGCTTTAACTTAAGAATTGTTTCATCCAAAGTGATGTGATCCATCTGAAAAAAATTCTGGCCATTTGCTGTAAGCATCAACAAGGAAAAAATAATACTGCCCCTTGAAGGGTCCAGCAAAATCAATGTGAAGGCATGACCAGAGTGATTCAGGGATAGGCCAGGAACTCAGTGTAGCTTTCCTGGGAGATTTTGCTGCCAGTTGACAATTGGAGCATGTGCATACCAATTCCTCCAACAGCTTGTCCATGTTTGGCCAATAAACATGGCTGCATGCTAGGGATTTCATACGGCTGCTACCTTGATGACTATAATGGAATTGCTTTATTACTCTTTCATGTAATGAAGATGGGACAATCATGCATTCCATGAAAAGAAGAGTTCTGTTGACTTCTGTCTGAAGATTGACACTGAAAGAATGGCTGAATTCTTTTGTCAGTGCATATTTCTGTCGATTTTGTATGATGGAAACATCACTTTTTGTAATACTGGATCAGAAGCTGTGGCTTCACAGATCATTGTAGAAGTAACTGGTAATGCTCTTACAGTGGATGCAAGCATTGAAATGACTTCTGGCTCTAGAAATAATGCTGAGTCTTCTGCTACTTTATTTTTTGTCATCATAAGCCTAGATAATGCATCGGCATGACCAATTGTATTGTTTGAATTGTATTTTAAAATTATAATCTAACAGCATAGTAGCCCATCTTTGCAGACGGTTTGTTGTATACATTGAGATAAGTTTTTTAGATCTCAAAATACTAACAAGAGGCTTGTGATCTGTGATGAGAGTGAAGTGGTGCTCATACAGCATTTTGTGAAACTTTTTAATAGTAAAGACTATTGCTAATGCTTCTTTTTCAATTTGACCATTGTAGTGTACTATTTAAACCTGCTGAAACTGATAAAGACCACAAAAGACAGAATTTACTTAAGAGATCAGAAATGTGCATCCATCCAACATGGTGGCTGTTTGCCACTGCCTGTTTATTCTTAGGTACCACAAAAAGGTTCAATCCTAGGGGTAAAGGAAAGATAACCCAACATGTTGGGACACTCAAGACAAAGGGATACAACTTCACATCTTGGTTCAATATATAACATCCCTCCAAGCTTACTTGGGACTAGACATAATTGTTCAACTTGATTAGTGGTCTGCATATGCAACCCAATGTATGAATTAGAGGTGTTGTGGGCCTCCCAGTTTTCACAGGAGCTACTGAGGCATCTTCATATGTGTACCATCCGGTTCCATGATTTCTTCAGGAATTTCAGGAACAACAGGAATCCCCGGATTATTTGTAGAGATGCTGCCTGGACATCAGCAAACCTGGATGGAAGTTTCAAAAGTTGGTTTGCATGTCTCCTCACCAGCCAACCTCCTGCCTCCACTTCAAAATTCACTGCTCCCAACTGTCTGATACCTTCCTCTGCAAACCTGGATGGAAGTTTCAAAAGTTGGTCTGCATGTTTTCTCACCAGCCAACCTTCAGCCTCCACTTCAAAATTCACTTCTCCCAACTGTCTGATAATGGTGCTTTTCATCCACCATTAACCAGATCCCAAATTCTGTCCCAGAACTGGATCATCAACTTTAATTTCTCAAAGGGGGTTCATCACTTTAGTTCCCCATTCCAGTTTGTGTTTGTAATCTAGAAAACGATAAGTGTCAGGCTTGATTAAATGAAAGGCAGTTCTTAATTGCCATCTGAACATCAATTTAGCTGGAGGAAACCTAATAGCTGTGTGGCAAGTTATTCTAAAGATATGCAAGAATCTGTTTAGCTTGGTTTCAAGTATTGTCTTCCTGTCTGCCTCCATCTTTTTTAGTGCTTCCTTGAATGTACACGCACTGTGTTCCACCTTCTCATTTGAGGATGGGTCATAGGGAGCCATGAAAATGTTGAATTCTATTGACTTTCATGAACATTTTAAACTCTTGGCTAGTAAAACATGGACCATTAACACTCACCACCAACACAAGCAGCCCATGTGTTGCAAAGATCCTTCTCATCAACTGTGGCTGGAGCAGTAGATGTTTTCATTACACATACCTCTGTCTATTTTGAGTAAGCATCCAAAACAATCAAAAACATGTGTCTCAAATATAGACTGGCATAATTTATGTAGATTCTCTCCCAAGGCTGACTTGGATATTCCCAGCAATGAACGATAGCTTTACAAGGGTTGTTTTGATCAAGCATGCAGGTCCTGCAAGCCCTGCAGGTTCTCTCAATGTCCATGTCTAAATTTGGCCTCCACACATAACTTCAAGCAAGAATCCCTATGTGTGTCTAGTGGAGCTGCTACAAAACCTTCAGTCTTAATTTAGGTGGGATAACAACCCTGCTTCCCCATAGCATTGCGCCATCCTCATACGTAAACAGGATTTCAATATTTTAATCGAAGTGTAACTACTCCATCCCTTCATTCTATACTAATACACCCAGCACAAAAAGGGGTTTGGTCTTGTTTCTGATCTCCCCAGAATGGGCTTGGATGAGTTAAAAGGGGTGCAGAACACAGCATTTTTTTTTGTTTCTTCAAAAGCTCTCCACTGACCAGCACCACATCTCCAAGCAGTGCCCTTACTCATTAAACTATGAATTAGCTTCAGTATGCTTGACAAATTGGGTAAATGACTATCATTGTAGATAAGCTTTCAACTTTGTAACATTCTTGGGTGTGAAAACCCCTATCATAGCAACTACCTTCTCTAGAAATGGAACTTTGCCCTCCTTGTTGATTTTGAAACTGAGATATGTTACCTCTGGGAGAAGGAATTTTCACTTACTCCTCTTCAGTTTTAGTCTTGCCTTATCCAGCGCAGCAAATATGTTCTGTAGATTCTTTAGATGACTAGCATCATCATGCTCTGAAATCAGGATATCATCTATGCATACCTTACAGAATGGAATATCCTTCAACCTCTTATCTATCTCCCATTGAAAAATTCCAGTTGTACTGTGCACCCCAAATTGTAATCTGGTGGGCCGATATAATCTCTGTTATGTGTTTACCATTAACAATTCCTGTGTTTCCTCATCCAGCTCAAACTGCTCTTTGGCATGGTTTGCTAAACTTCTGGCTGCCTCTTAGTGTAGTGAATAGGTCCTCCATTTGTGATGTTAGATAATTATCACATGGTGCAGTAGCATTTATAGTTTGTTTGTAATCACCACATATCCGAATGCCTTCATTGTTGTTCTTAACCACAGGCACAATGAGGGCAGCCCACCAAGAATACTCAGCTCCCTTTTCCAAGTCTTCCTTTATGGGGTAGGATACCTACCTTGCCTGACAAAACCTTGGACTCACCGTTTTATCAATGGGTATTTTTATTTTGAAGTCTTTCAGGCAATCCATTTCTTCGCTGAACACTGAATCAAATTCTGTGAGTAGATCCTTCAATTTTAAAGGTGCCTACTCCCTATTTAAAGAAAACAGTTCTCCAGTCCAACTTCACTTTTTGCAACTAGTTCTGACCTAGTAGCATCGACATGTCACCCTTCACCACTGGCAATGGCAAACTATTCTCCGTACCTTCATAGGACACCTTGATTTCTGTTGTCCTGTATGGCTTCACCAAGTTACTGGTGTAGGTTCTCAGCTTCACCAAACTTTCTTGCAGTTGGCCCAATTCTTTGAATATAGTCAAACTCATTATAGAGCATGAGGTACCCTTGTCTACCTCCATGAGTACCTTTTTTTGTTTATTAACACTTCTTCCAATACAGGTGGTGTCTGGAGAACATCAACAGTGTGCAGATCCAATTTTTCCATGCTTATCTCCTTTTCTTCTGCATAACTCTCATCCATGTTATTCATTGTCCTTCTCTTCCCATTATGCATTGTTACATTAGAAGGCCTGTCCTCATCTTGTCTACACTTTCGATGTGTATATCCTATCTGTCTGCATTTGAAACCTTCTTTATTTTTAAACAGACATTTGTCAGCAAGGTGGGTGGTGTTCCCATGACAGTAACATTCATGTCTTCCTGGTAATCTGTGAATGGGTATCTTGGTTTCATTTGCCGGTGTGTTTCCTACATTGCAGACACTGTTGAATTTTCATGTTCTTACAATCAAACAATCTCATATGTATTCATTTATTATTTCTTCAAAATTGCAGTGCTCCAACATTTTTCATAATGCAGCTACATATTCACTAATGGACTTGCCATCCTTTTTGTCTCTTGGACAAAAAGCACTCATGAATTTCATTAGGGATGTGCCTAATGTGTCTTTCCTTTAAAACACATAAATGCTCAAAAGTTTCTCCTTCAGCCTGTTCTCTGCATGGCCTCTAAGGACTGCATAATGTTTAGTACCAATTACAGACAAAAAATTGCATTTTGTTTAACTTCAATTAACTCATTGTTAGCTGTGAAGAAAAATTTTATTCTTTCAACATAATGTGCTAATTCTTCTTTTGTACTGTCAAATTCCTTCATTGTTCCCAGCAGCACCATTTCTTTGTCCGTACTTTGGAGTAATCTGTTGATCCACTTTGCAAAGTTGTTGTTTCCTTCAATGTTTTGTTACCCTATTTTACTGATAACCATCATTTGCTTAACTCCTTGCCAATTGTAGCATACTTTTCAAACATGCTGAAACTGATAAAAACCACAAAAGACAGAATTTACTTAAGAGAGCAGAAACGTGCATCCATCCAACATGGTGGCCATTCATCACTGCCTGTTTTATTCATAGGTACTATGAAAAGATGCCATTTAGTGATAAAGGACAGATAACCCATCATGTTGGGACACTTAAGACAAGGGGAAGCAACTCCACATCCTCATTCAATATATAACAATTATATTTACTCTCTGTAGGTGTCAGTGATCTGGATGCATGAGATATTGCCTTTTAGCTGCCATCAGTGAAAATGTGAGAAATGAGAGCTCCAATAATATAAATGGAAGCATCAGAGACTACAACAATATCCATGGATGGGTCGTAGCGTGTCAGCAAAAGATTGGGAAGAAAGTAAGAAATTTACCATTTTGGAAGCTATCTAACACGTGTCAGAACATTTCCATGCAACATCTTTTTTTCAAAAGATTGTTAAGGGGTGCACAAACTCTGTGAAATTCAAGGAAAAAAGCCTTGTAGTGGCTAACCAAACCAAGAAAAGAACATAATTTTGTTACATTTGTTGATGCTGGCATGTTTTTTTATTACTGAGATATTTTCCAGGTCTGGTCATTTATCATTTTTGTTGAAAAATAAACCCAACATATTTGATTTGTTCTCGGAAAAATTCACACATTTCAGCTTTATTACAGAATCTATATTGTTGAATTCACCTGAAAACAGGAAATAAATGTTGCAAAAGACCATTTTGAGTTGCACCTGCAATGATAATGTCATCGATGAATGCTGCAACACATGTCAATCTGGTCAGCATGGTGTCTATTGTCTGTTGGAATAAGGCTGGTGCTGGTTTTACACCAAATCTAAGATGGTTAAATCTGAATTCCTTGTGGGTGTCAATAGTAAGGAGCTCTTTCGACCCTTCGTCAAATTCCAGTTAAAGAAAAGCATCAGAAAGATCAACCTTTACAGACCAAGTTCTGCCATTTAGTTTTATGAAAAGATCCTCTGTCACTGGAAATGGATACTGATATATATTCAAAGAATCATTGAAACTGGTCGAGTAATCAGCACATATCTGGACATTCCCATTTGCCATTTTAACAACTACAGTAGGAGCTGCCCACCTGGAGTAATTAACAGGCTTTATTACACCTTCTTGCTGAAGACATTGCAGTTCTTTTTCAACCATCTTCCGAGTAGCATAGAATACTGGCCTTTTCTGTCTAAAAATTGGCTTAGAATTTGGTTTTAATTTCAAGGTATCTTTAATTTTTGTACAGCACCCAAGTCCATCTTGAAAAACCTCACTAAACATATTTTTAAGTTCATCTGTGAAATGATTTTCCATATGAGATGAGAAACCAACATGAAGTTAAAAGAATTGAACACAGATTGGAAAGGAATTTCAAAAAGGTTAAGTTGTTCTATCCAGTCAAGACCAATTAAATTCAATTTCAAATTATCTGCAACATAGCACACACTAGCAAATGTTCTCTTTCAAAAGGAAACTGTAGCATTAGATTTCTACATTCTCTGTTTTAAACCTGTTAAAAGCGGATCACAGCTAAGTATCCTCAGTTTATGCTGAACCCATTAAAATTGACCCCAGAGTTCAGTACAAAACAATGCTTTCTGATTGGTCCATAAATAATAATGTCATGTTTCTGCCTATGTCCATACGGTTGACCTCGAGTTAACCTGTTCAGAGTTCAACACGCCAAAAAATTGTTAAGCATTCTTTCAAGCCTCCAACATGATCAAGAAAATTCATAAATATGAAACTTCAACACAACTTAGTCAGTGAGTCCTTAAGATAATCAACTTGTCACACGAATCTATGAAACCCATCTTCCTCGCTAAAAGTTAATTTTTATTAACATCAACCCAGTAGAATTCAATTTCCTTTAAACATCAACCCATCTTATGACGAATTCAACTAAGATGAGATTCAGGAACCAACTCACTCAATATCTTAACAACATAAAGGAAAACTTAACTATATCACTCAAAGTGAGACAACTCTACAGTAAGTCAAGCAATCTATTTCATTCACTTTCATCATCAACATAAACTGTTTAATTCCTTACCAGACCTATCACATAACACCTTTTATATTACCCTTGATCACACAACCAAGAATTCTAAAGTGTTTTAAACAACGTTATTATATCGTGTGTACTTGTTGTTATATAAAAATATCTTCTGTTAAAACAAATATCTGCCTATCTTGATTATTTCTCTTGTTGTTGTTGTCTTTGTTGTTGCATTTGATTCTAGAAAAAATAGTAGAGGGTCAGTTTAATTTGTATTTTGTCACTGATACAGATTGGCTAACCCACTACAAAACAAACAAACTCACCAGAAACGAATTGTACTTCCAGGCATGCTCATTGCTAATTGATCTGTTTCAGACACACATAGCTTTTCAATTTTCAAGTCAAATGCAATATTAACGTTGTGGCAGACATTTACAGAAACAACAATATATTTCCTGCGAGATTCATAATCCACTTTGAACGCTGCAAACACTGTGTTTGTTTTAGACTTGTTTTTTTCATTTTTCTGGATTGGATTTTTGTCTGAATTTGGATTGCAAAAACCTTCTTTATATCTGTTCCAGTGACAAATTTTGCACTTATGTTTCTTGATGAACAAAAAAAAAAACATGCATAATGACAGGCACTACAATGCTAACATTTTTTTGAGGAAGATTTCTTTTCATCACAAGATGTTTTCTTGTGTGGATGTTGATAAATCATCATTTCTGTGGTTATTGATAATTCATCGTTTTTTGAATTAGCATAGTGTGTCTTTTGATGTTTAATAAATTATTACATTCAGTGGTGAGAGCTTTAAACGTAATGTCTTTGTCCTGTTCCAGTTTTGAAAAAAGTCAGGTGTGAACATCAGCATGAGTAGAAGAGTTTTCATTCAATCTGCGATAAAAATCAAACATTTTTTAAACTGTTCCTCTGTGAAGGAATTTAATTTAAATTTTCCACATTCCCAATTGACATGACCAGCAAATGTCACATAATCGTCAACGTCATCTTTCTTTATTTTTTTTTTAAGCATTTGAATCGAGGGTTAAATAAAGATTTTTTTTTCTCCAAATACTTCACTGAGTTGTTCAGTGAAGGTGAAATCCATTGCCTGCTTTAGTAAAATATAATTCAATGGTCATGTTTGTTAGTGACCAGTTTACGAATTAGGAGTTGGATTTTTCATTTTTCCTTTTTGTGAGAAAAGTCGGCATGAAAGGTTTCCATCCAACATTTAAGCCACAAGGTGAATGTTTTTCCACTTGCTGCGTCATAGTGGAATTCTGTGATGTTGTTGGTCAAGATATCCACTGAATTGTTATTTTGGCCTGTTCCAGCTCAGAAAATTTCCAGTTGATCCTGGAACTGTGCAGTTATTTCTGTCAATAACTGTTGTGACTTCTGAAACTGTTCTTGTAGTTGGCATAAAATCTTCTTAAGCATCTCTGGTGAAATTGCCACTTTGATTTTGAAGTTCTCATCTTTGCTGCCAAAAATTTGTTGGGCTGAACAAAATGAATGAAAATAAAAGACAAGTGTATTTTAACACATAATAAAACTTTTATTGATTTACTGTCTGAGAAAAGCAAGGATTTGTTTGGATTTTTGTAGCGAATAAGTTGTAAACTTTTCATTTCTTCTAGCTTGTAAACAATTCCCACAATCCATTTCCTCTCAAACACTCTACTGCAGTGATTCCCAACTGATTTGGGGTCATGTCCCACTTTGGTATTTCTAAAATTCTGGTGCCCCTTGTAATATTTAATTCTTACATGTATGCCAGTTATACACGTACGTACATACACACAAAATATTTTTATATATGCATACTGTATATGCATTGTATGTATTAACACGTATTAAGATTAACACTCTCACTCAGACTAATGAGAAAACAATTCACTGTCAATAACTTATTCTTGAATTGCCCCCTTATTCTGTTGGTATAGTAAGCCGAAGAATGTGCATCTATGCATGACCCACCAAAATATTACCATACCCCACATTAGGAATCATTGCTCTACTGACTGCAACAAGTGTAGCCTGTTCAATACAGCAGTAACCATTCTGTCTGTCACCTCATACAACACATTTTTTATCTCCTTATTCACAGCCAAAACTTACATTTGTGAAAAGATAAACTTGCAAGAGAGTATCTGACTCTGGGATCTGTCTGTTTTAAGTGTGTAACCTGTGAAGCTGCCATTTTTTTCCTTTTTGGACAGTTTACATGCAAGGCACGATCAAATCTATGTTCACCTTGGAGGTAAGTCATTTTCTTCTAGCGTTGCAAAAAATGCATGCAACTCTGGGCCTTTTTGCCCTCTGTAGTAGTTCACTACAGATTTAAACCATGAATTTCCCGTGTATATCAACTTGTCGCCATGTTGAATTCAGAAGCGCTGCTCTGTCTTTCAGACAAGGGAAGTAACTCAATTGTGCATTGAGTTATCGTCCTTTATAGGGGAAGTAAATTAGCATCTCCTAACACGCATTATTTCATTTTTCTTATTTAGTACTTACTTTTTTTTACCTGGGTTAGGAAATGTTAAAAAAACAGCTGGATCTGCCTCAAACGATGTCAGATTATCCTGTGATGTGATCAGTCTGAAGACACAGCATCCACCAAGCAGAAACCTTCATCATGCCAAGTTCATTGTGCAGAATATTCTCAACTCTCTCACGAGATATGCTAATAGCATTGGCTATTTGATTTATAGGCAATCACCTGTCATCCATCATCATGCAGTGAACACAATCAATGTTTTCTTTAATGTTAGCAATTGTAGTATGTCCAGACCTTGGGTCATCTTCAATACTCTCTCTTCTCCTAAAAATTCAGCTGCCCACATTTGCACTGTTGATAAAGGTGGAACATCATCCCCTAATGTTGCAACAATGTCAACATGAATGTTCTTGGGGGCTAAACCCTTTTTCTGCAGGTACTTGATAATATAATACCAAATTTTGCCTATTTTCAAGAGAATTTGCTACTTGTTACTCTTGATGTTTTTTTTTTATTTTACCTGAAAAGAAACAATGCACTTATTAATAAGAAGAGTTGAAATTAATGCATGCAATATTTCACAGCTCTAGCATCACTCCTTCATAGTCAGCCTATGAACTTTTAAACCCACCTTTGTATAAGATTTTCCTTGTCTATTACAATCTATTAAACATTTATAATATACTAGCAGTAGAGCCCGGCGTTGCCCGGGGATGTAACAGTAAGTGATAGATCAAGTATCAACCATCATAAAGACTGAAAAATAAAATTGACAAAGATTATTGTTTAAGGTTGATGGACACGCATGTCTTAATTAGAGTTTTTTTTTTTTTTTTTTACGAATTGGTCAAACCCAAAACTCAACAAAAAACATTGTTTTCAATCATTATGAGTCTAGTGATTGAATAGAATTTTATTATAAACAATTGTCTTGTAAATGGAATTTTTAAAGCATTCTAAATGTAAAAATAAAGAAAAAAGTGTGCAAGACAATAAGAAACACTACCTGCCAAAAAAAAGTGAAGTTTTGTTGAAATCCGATCCCATATATAAAGGAACACACACACACACACACACAAACAAACAAACAACCTGGGTTTTATAATAAGTATAACTCGATATGAGTTGTCCCCCTTTCATTCTGGCGACAGAATTGTGTTTTATTGTGTTTTCAAATTGATTTCATGCAAAAACAATTGTGTTTTTCCAATTTTTGGTGCTGTCAGAACCACCGCAAGGTAATTTTATGCAGTCCTGTGAAGTTTTGTTGAAATCGGTTGAAAAATGTAGGAAATCCGATCCAATATATAAACGTACAGACACACACACACACACACACACACACACACACAATCTGCATTTTATAATAAGTAAGATATATATATATATATATACATATATATGTGTGGGGGGTTGTGGGGGGCGGTGCACACACATTTTTCTCATTAATATAAACATTACAAACATGTAGAATACAATACAAAATTATTTGATTTAAATGCTTTCATGTAAACAAATAAATAAATATAATATTTAGCCCCAGGATATTTCACTACAACTTTTATCTTGTCATAAAAATGCACAACAAAACCAACCCTTCAAAAATAATGATGTTTTATTTGTTTTTTATTAAAAGAAAAAAGTTTTTCTGCCAATTTTCTTTCATCTCTGTTCAGATGAAAGCAAAAAAAAACATCTTATTTTTTGCTATATTTATTTGACACAAGTATGTTTGAAGTATGGCTACATCTATCTGCTTAAGGAACATAGAAATATTTAATGAGTTACAACCAGTTATGCATTATCTAAGATTTGTAATAACACCTGAAAGCTATTCCTGTTGTTGAGTCTGGAATGCATTTAACAAAGCTGTTAAATGAATACACATATATAAAAATAATGTCTAAACTATGAGTATATGCATTTCATTTCAGTATCACATTTAAGCAAGTAGCATAATGAATATTGCCAAAAAAAGTGAAATTAGCAAGTTGGATTCAAATTTTGGGCTCGTCTGTTTGCACAAATGCTCTTGGAAAAGGCATGAATTTGTTTCTTCTTTCACTAGCTATAGCAAAGTAGCCTGGGCTCTTTTGCCTTGGGTGACAATGTATTGGATGAGAATAAAAATTCTGTATTCCAAACCCTGGAAAAGATAACAGGAAACCACTCCACCACCTTTCCCAAAAATGTATGCAAATTCACAAATAATAAAGTAAAGGAATCTGTGGAGAGCCATGATCACTTATGCCCTGAAAGGACATGGCATTAAAAAAATCACTTTTATATATTACCAAATTACTGTTACATAGAGATATATATTTGTGTAACTTGAAAAAATAAAAAATAAGAAGTGCTGATTTTTCATGTATCTGGGGATCACCAGAGGTCAAGTTTGGATTACAATAATTTTTTTCAGTCAAACAAATAAATTAAAGGGTTAAAAAAATTTTTGTTTTGTTTTGATTGTATAAAAATCATTAGAAAAAGATGAGTGAAAATTCACAAACAAGCATATTCATTAAACTTTTTCTCACTAAACACAGACTCCAATGTCTACAATAGACTTCATATATTGCAAATTTTTTGGTCAGGGTTTTTTTCCCTAATTCTCAACTTCACTATGTAAAACTGACCTCTGCTTGAACTAATTGCTATAAATTTTGTACTTATTGACTAGACAGTTTGTTTGAAAAAAATTTTATTTTTATATATAACAAATACTTTTGTCAGGGTTATTTTTCCCTAATTCTCAACTTCTTCTATGTGCCCTGTCCCTTCAGGATGTAGGCAATCATGGCTCTCCACAATTTTCTGTCCATGAAGGAAGGAAAAATTTGAATAACTTAAAGGAATTACTTCTAAAACTAAATTGTGCCTGAAAATAATTTATACACAGCATTAGATTATACAAATATGCCATACAGTATGAGGAAGGGGGAAGGGAAGTCTGTTGTCCAGAAGGCTTGAAACTTTCGACCACACCATGAGACAACACTGAGGAGGCATTCTGATGAGCGCTTACCATGTATTGCTCAAACATAAATATATCTATATTTATTACAATTTGTTCCACACAGAAATTACAGCATTTATAAAACAAGCAAGCAGTGTGTGGACAAATGTAAAGAAGGTCTTACTTGTAATGGCCGTAGAAGGAACACCACCAGTCAGAATGATATCTTCTAAGTTCCTTATATAGGATGCATGGCATTAGCTTGTTCTCCTAAATTATGCTGGCTACCACATCTGTTTCCCTCAAATTCTAAGGCAGAAACTCATGATCACCTTTGCCTCCATCAGAAATTAATCAACAATTGACTATTGTCAACCCAGGGTACACTTAGAATGTTAGTAACATAATTTTGTAAAAAAAGAGGCTAAATCATCTTTTGCATCCCTTGAATGAAGTTTAATTTATAAATCAGGCACAATAAGAGATTAACAAAAATAACTATTAATAAAATAGAAGAATTATAACAATACAGTATAATAAAAGTTAACATGTTCAAAATCAATATGCGGTTAACATATTTGAAGGTAATCAATAATCAATTAACAAAAAGTCAAGGATGATTTTTTAATAGATTAATTAAAATATCAGTACAAATTGCTCTGATTCTTGTTTATCAATCAGATATTGATTATCTTTAAATATTGATGAGCTATAAGCATATTTTTTAAGTTTCTTTCACCCTTCATATTTAAAATGATCTAATGAGCTATTTCTTTTTGCTTCACTGGTTGCTAACTGTTATCTTTTAATCTAAATGCTATTTACTAAACTTTGCTGAGTCTGGCACAGTCAGTGAAGACTGATTTTTCTACATGAGAGAATTTAGGGAACTGATCATGTCATATCTGACTACTTATTAAGGTCAGTTAATATCTATCTACTTAAGTAAGTCAGTGAATTATCATGCAATCTCTTGCAGAGAAGAGACATTAGTGCATCGTAATGCATGAGTTTGGTTACCAATTTGTAGCAGCAGGTGTTTTCGAGGTTTCAAAAGAAACAAATTCACCAAGTGGGAGATTTTTATACATGTATTTTTGTGTAAAGAATAATATAATGCATAAAATGAGAAAAAATATTTACATATATATAGATAGCTAAAAAAATGGAAAGAAAATTATGTACTTAGCTATAGTGTATGTTCATGTGTGATGTGTACCATACTGTTGGGCTGAAATTTAGGTAGCACTGTTGGGTGACACATCAGCTACCTATCTCTATTTTTTCTGAAAAAGTAAAAAGAAATTTGGTGGTTTATATTTAAAAGAAAGAAGTCCTGAATAGAATCCATTTAGCAAGTGTCTTGGCAGACTTTTTGAGGTAAGAATTATATAAGATAATTCCATTTCATCTTATTTATTTTGTAGTCAAATTACTAATCACCTCAGTCACTTTCTGTAATGTTTTGGAAATAATGAGAATGAACTTAGAAATGTAACATGATCCACAATATTTTCTTCATTGTGAAACGAGTCAAGATCCAGAGCTTTGATTATACAGTTGTGGGTTTCCCAGTAACTGGGGTAGCCAGAAGTTGGCTAGCTCTCACTCCCTCTTTCCAAGCATCCCTCTCAAGTGGGCTAATATACACACATCCCTTCCACTGCAGTCTTCCATGTCTTCTATCTCAACCTCTTTAACCAGGAACCCTGAACTTCAAGACAGTCTTAATGCATGATGAAGCTCATTTGATGAGACAAAACCATTTAAGATGATGAGGTATATTATAAAAATGTGATGATATGTATCAATACTTTTATTGTTAAATTTTTGGAAGGGTGTTTCAATACTTTTTAATTGTATATTTAGAATCCAGCAAACCATCAAGCAGTTGTTGTGGCAGATTTCAAATTCAGACCAACACAAAATAAAATAAAAGGTCTTTTTTAAAAAGCAGTGCAGATTGTATACACACAGAAAACAATTTTGCCACAAGTTCTCAACAATACATGTTTGGTTGTGAGAATGAGTAAGAGTTTTTTTTTGTTTTTCTGTCTTACTAAATATTACATGACAGACATCAATCACAATTGAGCAATGATTTTTGCACCATAAAACCTGTAGTAGGCATGTATTTTATTGACAATCCTAATCAATAAAAGAAAAAGCAAATATTGTCAGGAATATTATGAACAATTTTTTTTCCCCCTCAACATTACAACATTCTTCTTCTTGTCTTCTATGTGCCATGTCCCTTCAGGGCATGAGCGATCATGGCACCCTATAATTTCTTGTCATTTGTAGCTCTTAGTAAGCTTTGTCGTTTTGCTATCTCTGTTCTTCCAACCATTTACAAAAGCTCATTAGTTAGGCTATTTGCTGGTTTCCTCTATCTCTCTTGCTTTCAATATGTCCTGTCAGTGTCAAATTCTCCAAGCCCTCTTTCCTAATAATGTCTCCTAGAAATTTCAGTTTTCTCAAGTAAAATTGTCCTTTTTGTTTCTATTTTCTCTAAAACTTCCTTGTTACTCACATGTTCTGTTCATGGTATTCTCAGTATCTTTCTGCTGAACAACATTTCAGTTGCCTCTATATAGTCAGGAACTGGGTCTTTGGCTGTGAACTTGAAATTTTTACATGTTTACCTGCTATTACAAGTCTACTGGGTATTATATTGCCTCTGTGTAAATTATGTCTTTGAAAAGATGTAAAAGGTCTATCCAAAAACTATCACAATTTTAAATGTCACAAAAACCAGTTGTGTGGCCTTAATGTTACTTGGCAACCAGTTTTAGTGTAGATGTTACTGTGCATGCCTGAACAGATGCTCTTCCATGCGATGTCTCAGTCAGCAGTGGGATGTTACTGAATAAGTTTGTGTACTATGTGATCCCCGCTTTTAGAATAACTGAAGATTAGTAAAGACTTGTGCTGGGCTTTTTGGTAAAATATCACATCAGCCATGTTTGTCAAATCCCTAGTGGGTTCTAGGAAATCTCAAGCCATGGATGAGATTAAGGAGAATGTAACAAGGCTGCTGATAGCAATCCTGAAAGAGATAATTTTGGAAATTAGAAGAGATGATAAGTGTGTGTAGTCCCAAAGAGATTACAGCAGAATTTCACCATTGGGCCCACAAAAAACAGTGTGTCAAAAGTATGGTTTTTCCCTTCACACTGCTATTATTTCAATTACCTTCAGCCCACTCCATTATTTATTTATTATATTGTTTATTGGAATGGTTGGCAAAACATTGGTTAATTGCCAATCGATTCAAAATTTATAAAATGGTAAACAATAAAGTTTTCCTTATAGTTGGTTCACATATTTTAATAATTTAGTAAAAGTTCACAAATTTAGGAGTAAAAAATTGTTTTCATATTTATTTCTTTGTAAATTAGTAAATGATAAATATTGCATTGCATTAGTTTTAATACAATTGTATTCATTTTTAGAATGTTGTAAATATAAATTTATTCTTGTAAATAAACAATCTAATAAATAAATAGTGTCTAATATTTTTGTTGTCAATTCTCAAGAACAAAAAAAATATATATATAGATTCACTTACATCATGTGTTTATGTTTTATTACAATTCTAATCATCACTTTTTAAAACAATAAACATTGCCGAGGAGTTAAGGTAGTTAAAATAATAGTATCAAAGGAAAAAGTGTCCTTGTGACACTCTGTTTTCTTGCAGGTACAAAGGTTAAAGATTTCTGAGATTACTTTGAAGAGAGGCTAAGATGCCATTGCCCTTGGCAGGTAATGTTTTTTTCTTATTAATATTAAATGGCTGGATTATTTCCAGACACACCTGGTATATCCTTTATTCTATTGAAATGATATAAAATAATTTTGTTCTAAATTCATAGCTCTTTTTAAGGTTACAGAAAATAATACATTTATTTAGGACGGGGCTTGGCTAGATGTTAACCAGATGAGACAAGAATGATACAATCTAGTCTGACTACATTTAATAATCACAAAGAAATCTGAAAAATGTTCCCACAAAACCTCTTTAGATCACCTCTTCAGCATAACTCAGACCCGCAAAACTTGTATATTCAGCAAAACAAGAGAAATAACTGGTACCCAGTTTGTAAGAAACTGACAATTAGCCTAGAGAGTAAAAGGAAATCTCTTGATGTATGGTAGATATAGCATATGCCATGTGTTTCATTTGAAGGGGACACTATAGAGCAATTTCTTTTTAAGTCAAACAAGTCATCCTTGAATAATAAACACATTTTGAATTTCTGCTGTGAGGAGTTATCATTATTTACACTATTTATATTTGGACTATTGACCTTATGTTTGTTGTTATTATCACAATGCTACAGCTGTTGGGTCCCCTGGCCTTTCTCAATTGTATCTAAATCTAGGTAACCTACAGGGAACCCTTTATTATTTAATCTATGGGGGTAGAGTTCTCGTTCCACTGCTCATATCTAGAGATATCATCTAGTTCTTATTTTATTCTCAGTGAGCAATTGAGTTCAATCTCTGGGTCGGGCAGTGTGTACTTGCACTAAGTGGAAATAGGCAAACAATAACTGAACAGTACTAAATAAAGTACAAATACACATTTTTTAAAAGATATTGAACTCAATTTCAGTATACAAACAAAAATATAATCTTCTCTTTTTCTTCTTTTGTGAGTTATGTTATTCATTATTGTTGTAACCTAGGAAAAGTTCCTGAATTAAATGAAGGTTATTAATGAACAATAATACTTAAGACAAGAAAAACACATTTAAGATTCACCAGTGGCACACAGAAGTAGTCAATTGCTAGAAGTAACTCAAGTGAATTCCACAATGAATCTCTAACTGCAGAATATCTACCAACCACCTCACAAGGTCAGATGTGGCACAAAGCCGAATTTAATGTGGGGTATCTGAGCCTACATGCTCGGACAAAAATTCTCCATAGACCCTGCATAAAATAGAGTCAGGTAGCTGTTTCCTGAGATGATTGAAAAATCAATTTACATATAAAAAAGGGGGATCCTCTCTGCCTCCAGGCAGAAAAAGTTTAACCAGCACAGCAAGAGATGAATCTTCAACCCAACAGGATATCTACCATTTTTTGAAGTCAGAAAAAAAGGCCAAATTCAGTTTGGGAATTATCTGAGATAATAGGCTCAGTCAAAATAATTCATATAGACTCTGTTTAAAATGGGGTCAGGTAGCAGTTTCTCGAAACGAGACTCTGCCCTTTAACATAGCCTCATCTGGGGATCCTCCCTGCCTCCAGGCAGAGAGTTTGACCAGCACAGCTGGAGACAAATCTCCAAATGCAGACCAATGTACAGTAATTACTACTGAACATACCCATTATCATCCGTAGGTATGTTACAGTAATTATACAAAAATATATAAAAGCTTCCATATGTTGAATTCATTTCTGTTGATAATAATGAATTCTGAAAGTTATCTGCTTCATTAACAACAATTTGTAACACCTTCCACTACAAATTGGTGACCAACAACAATCTTGTCCATTAGAATCCTGTAGCAACTCTTCACTACATGCTTTTTTCTGAAGAAACACCTGTGAGAAAAGGAATTAAAACAGTCACAAGTTACACACTAAGTTGAATAGAACATATCTGATAAAGGAACAAAGGTAAATTTATAAAATCTGGTTACTTACAGTTTGTGACAACTATTAGGGAGATGCTATTAAATATACTTTAATGTTTAAAAAAAAAATTATTCAGTATTATTATTGTTTAGGTCAGTCAGTTATGTGCCATGCATGATACACGCTTAGGCAATCATGTATCTTTCAATACATGATTGACCAAAAAATTTTTTTTTTTCCACAGTAGGTTGCCATTTCTTTCTTTGGTAGACCAGGAAAAATCCAAGGCTATAGAACCCAGTCTGTCCTGCTATTTACCCATAGCTGCAAAAAGAAGAATAGGATTCATACCTTTCCCAAGGGTATTAGTTTCCAAATTTGAATGTAACGGATTTTCTGGAATTTTGAACTTTTTCTGCAATTCCTCAATCCGAAATTCAATCCATTACTCCACCATGCCTCCATTACTCCACCAGATTTCTATTTTCAAAACCGTGCTATTGTAAAAGGTAATAACTTAATTATAATATAGCACAAATAAAAATTGTCAAAAAAAAATTTTCAAAAATATATTATCAAAATTTTTTACATATTTATATTTATTTTTTAACTTTTATTATTTTTATTCTTGTACATGTATTTTTGGATGATATTATACATTAATTACTAATTTTTTTAATTAATAACTATTTGTGCTTAGTTGTTGACATTAATAGCTATCTGCTGATGTGTTAAAATTTTGGAATAATGCAGTAATAAAAATTTTTATTTCATCTCTCTGATAGATGTTGTGATTTAACAAATCCAACAGCAGATAACTTGTAGACAATTTCATCTCTCTGATAGATGTCGCAATCTGTTAAAAAAAAACCCCACTAAAATGGTTGAAAAATAGTTATTTTTTTTTTGGAACACCTGAACAAATAGAGTAAGAAGGAATTGAAAGCAACTCAGATATAGTGAGCCTCTTCATTTGTAGAGTAGTACACAATCACAAGAGAGGTCATTACCTTGTTAATGCTGTACAAAACAAATTTAAAATGATTAGCCAATACTGCTTTCATTTGAAATTTATAAAATCCTTCTCTTAAAACAATTTTTCAGGAAAATAGGTTTCTCAAGCCCAGTAGCTGTTATTGCTGTTTCCAGTACTGATGGGGGTTTCCTTGCTAACATTTTGTTTGAAGTGGTGTGGAATGCCATCATCTTCATTATATCATTATTTTCTCTTTTGGTTGAAATTTATAAAAACCTTTCTCTTAAAACAATTTTTCAGGAAAATAGGTTTCTCAAGCCCAGTAACTGTTATTGCTCTTTCCAGTACTGATTGGGTGTTCCTTCCAAACATTTGATTTGAAGTGGTGTGGAATGTTAGCATCCTGATTATATATTAATATGCATTAATTCCTGACAATCCCTTTTTCCTGATTTTTAATGTATATTAATAGTAAAATTATTTATAATAACCATATTCTGTTAGTAATACATGTATAATTGCTGATCAGTAACTAGTCTTTTCTTCCTCATTTACAATGCATTTTTGTAGTAAAAACATTTGCAATGCATTTACATAATAAATATGATAACCCTATTCTCTATATTTATATTAGATTTTATAAAAATCTAAGTGAAAAAATCCTGACACTCTGCTCACTAGAGAAAATTAATCTCCAACCAATGACATGCTCAGATGGAAACCTTTTGATAAGCCTTGCTTCTGATCTTGATTGTGGTAACAGAATGTGTCTGGTACAGGGTAATAAAAGAAAAAGGAATGCTCAGGAAAACAAAGGCTTGAGAAAAGAACTCCTTCTCAAGATTATTTTCAAACCAATCAGAAGGATGGAATTGGAAAACTGAAACAGTTTTGAAAAGTAACTAAGTTGACAATAGCACTTATAAGGGAGGTTGTTGGCCAGTTTAATCCTTCTTCATTATATGGTTTGGCTTGCAAGTGAGAAGTCAGAGAGGTATGCCAGAAGAGCAAGTAACTTTAACATTGATTTGAGAAAAGAGTATTCTGAATTACTTGACTTTGATTTCTCTTTAATCTTTTCATTATGGATATATGCTACAGTAAAGCAGTACCTTGTTTTAATAAGAGATATATCCATCAGGGCCTCATTTCATTCCCAGCATTGGTTAACCCCAATACAATTTCTGAGATGAGGTATTATGTACACTATTTACATTATTCGGACTATTGTCCTCATCTTTGTTGTCATATTTATTACAACGTTTTGGCCATTGCACGCTCTGGCCTTCTTCAGGTGGTTGGAATGTCAAACTGAACCCTTTATTTCATTCACTGGGGTAGACTATTCTAGTTTCCCGTGCCATGTTTAATGGATGTCAATTATCAGTTATCTCCTATTAATTCCCCTCTCCAAGTTCTCCACTGCCTTAACCAGGTATTGAACTCACATTCTTTGGGTCCTGTCACTGAATCTAAGCAACACCTTTATCCACTGTGCCATGTGTCCTTGAGAACATCTGTGCAAGATGAGGACAACAGTTCGAATAATGTAAATAGTGTACAAAATAATTTGTAGAGAGAAGTAATTACTTAACTTTCTAGACACAGATATGCATTGAAACAGTACTTCATTCAATTGATAGATGGAATTAACATGGCCTCTTATTTCTTTTACTACAATGAGTTACAGTATTTGATGGTATAAAAGATGCATGAATATATTAGATTTTTTTTATTAATCATTTCACACCAAGCAAGATAATAATGCCATTGGGAGTGAAAGAGAATGAGATGACATTTATTAGGAGAAAGGACAATACTAGGACAGGCTTCAGAAAGACAGAAGATTATGATTGGCATTGTATTTAAATTTTTTAAGGTTTTAGGTGGCAAAGTAGCAAGAAATCAGAAAGGAATTGTGCAAGCAAGAAAAGGAACTACTAGAATAGAACATACGGTTGCATGAAGCTCGCTCAGCAGTAAAATGGTGAGACCTAGTTGCCAATCTAGTAGTATGCTTAAATTCATATAGTTGAGGCACCAAGGAGAAAAGCTCATCAGAACATAAAAATATTTGTAGAAAAGACAGAGGAAAGCCATGTCATGGTGGTGAGAAAGTGAATGAAGCTGAGATGCCATTGTGGAATCTTCCTTGAATTTTGCCAAAAATATCGACATATCAGCTTCATATATGTTGGAGCACTAGATCAGATATAGCAACAATATTCAATGCATGGATGAATGGTAGATTTATAAATGTTGTATCACTACTTCAGCAGTATATATTCAGGAAAAGTTTGTAATATATTCCAGTATGTAATCTTTAAAGCAATTTATCAATACATTTTGAATTCCAGTCAAGTTCATTACATTCACTTATGCACAAATACCTTTGGGAAAGATATGAATCCACCTCTTCAGCCCCCAGCTATGTGTTGAATAGCAGTACAGACTGGGTTCTTTAGCATTGGTAGTGTTATATTAAGCATATGGTAGCGAGAGAAAGGAATAATGAAGATTAGAGTGAAACATTGATTGTTGGTAGAGAATACTGGAGTAGTGATTGGATGTATGTGTAGTGTCAGAAGTTGAAATATTTCTTATGCTGGCATGGCCAAGGTCACAGGATACGGTTGGTGCATGTTTAGTTGATGGAGGTCATGGTCGTAGGTCGTCTTGTTGGTTGGTCAATCTGTTGTGTTGAAAAAAGGTGATATCGGATTGGTGTGATCTTGGTAGCCTATTCTGTGGGATGAAGGTCTCTGGTGTCAACTGTGAAGGGAATGCCTTGTAAACGAGTCAAGCTAGACCAGTTCTGTGGAGTGGATGTTGCTGGGATCAACTGCGAAAGGAATGCCTTGTAAACGAGTTGAGGTAAGTCAATGTGACAGCAGGTTTTGAGAGGTTAGTTCTGTGAAACAGAGGTCAACTGTTAAGGGAATACCTTGCAAACAAGTCAAGGTAGACCAAGGTGAAGGTGGTGTTGGGGGTCTGTTCTGTGGAATGGCAGTCGCTACATCGACTGTGAAAGGAATGCCTTGTAAATGAGTCAAGGTAGAGCTGTTCTGTGGAGCGAATTTCACTGAGGTCAACTGTGAAGGGAATGCCTTGTAAACGAGTTGAGGTAGGCCAAGGTAACAGTTGGTGCTGGAAGGCCTGTTCTGTGGAACAGAGGTTGCTGAGTTGACTGTGAAGGGAATCCCTTGTAGAAGTGAGGTAGAGCTGTTCTGTGGAGTAAATGTCGCTGGGGTTGACTGTGAAGGAAATGCCTTGTAAACGAGTTGAGGTAGACTTGTTCTGTGGAGTGGATGTTACTTTGGTCGACTGTGAAGGGAATGCCTTGTAAATGAATCGATGTAGGGCAAGGGAATGATGTGGGTTTGTATCGATGAAGGCTTGTAGCTGGGAGGCATCAAAGTCCACAACTCTGTTGTCATGGTGAGAAGGTCATGGTGGTGGTAGCAGCAGAATTAGCAGCAGTGGCCTGTGTGACAGCCGTGTGGACAATCATGGCTTTTCACAACTTCCTATCCTTTGTAGCTCTTAACAATGTTTGTCTCATCTCTTTGTTCTGCCATCCATTTACACAAGCTTGTTAGGTAGGTTACTCACCATTTTCCTCTGCCTCTCCTGCCTTCAGTATCTACTGTCAAAATTCTCTAAGCCTTCTTTCCTTATTATGTGTCCCAGAAATTTCAACTGACTCTTTTTTATTCAAAGTATAAATGTTTTTTTTGTTTACATTTTCCTTAAAACATCCTCATTACTCACATGTTCCCTGTATAGTATTCTCAGCAACTTTCTGTAGAACCACATTTCTGTTGCCTTAAGTCTCCTCTTTATCTGTAAGGAAATTGTTCAGCATTTACTGCCATATAGGAGGATTGATATTATATAGCTGTTCTGAACACTTTTTGTTGTTTCTAATGAATTTTCTAATTTCTTAATACTTTGTTTATCTTTCGGAAGGCATCTTTTGCTATTCCAAAGATTTCGGGGTCACATTTTCTGTCACCTGTTAAAAATGTTCCTAGATATTTAAGTTTCTGTACTCACTTGATTTTGACATTTCCAGTTTGGAGCTTTCATCTTTGGCTGTTCCTCTTGCTAATGACTATACATTTTGCTTTCTTACAATTTATAGCTGGTCATTTCTTCTTACTTTCCTTTATCTGCTTCTTTAGGAGTTCTTGTATTTTTCAATAAATTATTTGGTCATCATTAAAGACAGAAAAAAAGATTCATCAAAGATTAAAAAGTTGTCATCACTACTGCTGATATTGCTGCTACTATTTCTGTCTTCAAAATCAACAAGTAGGTTGTTCATCACCTCAGTAGGTACAACCTCCTGAGTGACAAGCAGTATGGATTTTGATCTGCCCAGTCCATTGCTGATATCCTAAATGTGATTACTCAGAGAATTAGTGAAACTCTTGTCAACAAATAAATCTCAAGGATATTTCAAATATTTCAAAGTCCTTTGACAAGGTATGGTGTAAGGAGTTAATGCTCAAGCTCTCTAGTTATAGAGTCACTGGAGGAGTCTTCTCAGTTATAAAGTCCTTCCTAATGGATAGGTCTCTGAAGGTTAGTTTTAATGGCTAGTCCTCTGAGTCCCAGGTGATCAATGTGGGTGTCCCTCAATGTTCTTTTCTCAGTCCGACCCTCTTCCTCTTCTACACAATTAGTCTGATGAAACTAGTAACCTTCCACCATTGCCAATTGTACCCAGAACTTTCACTAATCATAATGAATGGATTTTCATTCAGGGAGGCCTCATGCCTAGAATGCCTATTGGGACTTAAATTCAACTCAGACCTCAAATGGAACTCATACATAAAATCCATCACTAAAGATGCTAGAAAAACGGTTGGTTCTCTGTACCACTCCAGAAAGTACCTCACTTCTCCTGTTATCCTCTACTTTTAGAAGGGCCTGATTAGGCCAAAAATGGAGTATTGCTGCCATATATTGGCATGAACTGCCCAATCTTCACTTTCCTCTCTCAATAGAGTCCAAAAGCGTCACTACATCCTTGTAGATGACAAAGTATTTTCTACTCTGGAACTGACTTAACAAAATAAGACATGGCATCTGCACCAGGCAGAATCCTTGATTTGATTGCTCAACTCATGTCACTGACAATAAAAGGGACTATGATGCATTAAACCCATGCTTCATTTGGATGTACCCAGACTGGTGCAATTAGTTGCAGTAGTCATCGCATCCTTGCATTTGTTGATACCGGGGCTCAAACTAGTTCACATGAACCAAAGATATTAAAACTACTCAGGTTCCTAGACGAGTATCTTGTGCTAACTAGTCATCAAATACGTGGCATCACAGACAACCAACTTCATATAAAGGGCATGTTGTCCATGCATATAAGAATTGGCTTGAGGGAGATAAGACAGATGGTGTATGTGTCAAACAACATGTCTGGCTCTTAGTTATCAGAATCTGCCTTGAAAGACCTATATTTGTTGCCACCTGATTTCCTGGCTCAAACACTAAATATTTGATTCCTTTTCCTAAAACAAGCTACTGACAACTTCAAATGTGTAAATTTGTAAATAAATTCCTTATCTTGTTTTGTTAAGTATAACACGTGTTTCCTCATATACTTCAATTGTTTTGCTTGGAGTGAAATGATTAAAAAAAAGAAATCAAGTTTCTACCTATAGAGACAGTTTTCACATGACAAGACAGATTAAACACAGGGAGATTTCTTAATGACTCTGTTTACTACTTTGACTCCAACTGTTACATGACTGCTCCTTGGAATGATGACATGATATGTTATCATTTTATTTATACCTGATGCACAGACTTAGTAATGAACAAATGAATACACACAAATATTTAGCAGAAAGATTTTTGGCTCTCTTTGAAATGTGTCAATTGAAAGTATAAAATTTCTAATAACTATACGTGCTTAAAGGCTGAATCTCTGCGGATTAATAATTTTATATATATTTTAAATGTTGTGAAATTTTTATCTTTTTCCCCAAATTTTTAATTTTTATTTTAATTTAGTATCCACTCAATAGGAATATCATATATTAATAATTTTCAATAAAAAGAGATTTTTATTTTGTCTGGTACTGATTAATTAAGAATGTTAATCTTCATGAGTTGTCCCCCTTGGACACTCTTCTAGCTAGGAAGGAACAATCTTACTCAGAAGTGCTTAGTAGCCATCTTTCATTGAGAACTCACATGGAGAACAAAGCAGGTCAAATAAAACATTCTTTCTCCATCACTTGTCTGAGTTCCTCAATTTAAATTTACATTAGTAGGGTAAAATAATGGCATCTAAATATATTCTTCTGCCTATTTTACAATATTTGGAAACAGTGGTAGCTCATAGTTAAAATTAGTGAGGGTGCTGATTCAGAAAAATATTTAGCCATTGTTTTAATATTGTGTAAAATAAAACAAATACATAAAAAGAAAATTTATACGTGAACTTCATAAAAGCCTAAACAAAAAAAAAATTTTTTTTACTTATAAATTAAAAAATTATAATGAAAGTAAAATAAGAAAAATGGATTTAATTTTTAAATGAATGGATCAAGTTTGAACTGAAAAAAAGAAATCCTTCCCTATAAAGGTAAAAAAAGTCTGTCATGTTTATAGGCAGGCCCAGGAGAGAGACCTTCCCTCTCAAAAGAGAGTTCCTTTTGAGACCTCTGTAGAATCCAAATTCTACATTATTCCAATACCCCAAAATACTTTGGTCAAATCTGTGCAAAAAGTGTATCACAGAACATTTCAACTCCGTACACTTTCAAAAAAATCTTGAGCTCTCATTGGTTAATAAATATACAAGTAGGTGTGACTATGCACCCATGCTTAACTAATTTTTACAGCTCGTGACTGAAATTCAAGTTCGCACCAAGTCTCTGTGAGCCACCGGAAGCAAATAAAAACAGAAACTCATTCACACTTGCCAATGAGAATGAGAATTGTGACATCAAATGAATTGCATCTAAACTTCACATCACACAATTGTTGGAGATCAATACCCAAGTGCTCAGCTTGCAAGTTTGTGGGGAGCAGAATACCTTGTACTGGAAGCAGGGCTGTGAAATACCAAAGGGACTTGAAGTTTTGTCTCAGCAAAAAATATTGAAAATGCAGAAAATTAGTAGGACACTAGCTGTGTGTGTCTGGCTCCATATTTCAATTGCCTTCATCAAATGCAGAGCAACTGAGGTTATGTCTGGCTGGGATGATGAAGTAACAGACGCCCCTCTAAACAACATGATTATAGGCGTCATTACTAGAGTACTCCAGGAGGACTCTGTGGGAGACAAATGGTGTGTCAATGGACATGAGTTAGAAGTATGGGTAGATGTGAGCTCCCTGTCAACTTGAGTGTTCCTCAAGATAAATGGGTATGTAGTGGAGGATGCATGTTGGTTGAACCCCAAAAAGGACATTCAGCATATAAATGTAGCTAAGTTGGATGCCATACTCAGGGTTTTAACATAGCACCTCATTTGAAGGCAAAAAAGGTGCACTTATTCACCTACTGTGCATTTGTTTATGAATTGTTATCTGACATTCTCAATGGAAAGGTCAGAATATACATAAAAGCCTCCAAAGCATAAAGCAAATTGCCCTAAGGAAACAATGCTCAGTGATGGAAGCTATATAATGGCACAACATTACACCCAAAGATGATGTGTCACCTTCCACCATGCCTGCCAATGGGATTTACCACTATAGAGTCCGAGCACTAAGTATTGATAAAACACCTCCACCAAAACAAGAACATGGATGATTGAAATATTGATTAGGGGACAATTTGTGTTGATGGGATACTGTGCCATGTGAGTTATCTGAGCTCCTTTGTCGGTTCAACCACATCAATAAGTGATGTCAACAATTCCTCTAATGATGAGCAACTGGTCAAAATAAGAGATGCCTCGAGTATGTCCTTGGAAGAAAATGACACCTAGCCTAGTGGAAAGATGTCTGATGTCCCTTTGAGAGGTGATTCATCGGGTGAGGTGATAGTAGTTATACCTTTGAGAAGAAGCACCAGTGTGATCATGAGATCAGTGGGAAGTGTGGCGACAGAGAAAATCACTTACCAAGAAAAAGGGCACATGTGTTCTGTACGATATGCCAAATACAAAATAACCAAAATAGAAACAAGCCAGTTACAGCTGTGCCCATAATTGGATCTCATATTGCCCATATTGTTTATCCTCTCCAACTGTCTGCCAATCAAAAAATTGTCCTTTATTTCGCTCAATGGGGTAGCAGTTGGTGTTCTCAAATGCCATGTTTATTATCTTACTACCTTGTCTGTTGGTTTGCGTGTAACTGTTGGCTTGTGTGTTGGACTTTTGATATTGGATCTGCAGTTTCTATTTCGGCATTTTATCCACTGTGCCATGTTATTGAGGACATTGGGATGGATTTCCTCATCTTTGTAAAACATATTTTCTGGGTTTGAATTTTTACCAGTATTATATACCAAATTTTTGTTAATCATGTTTTTACCAGAGCTCATATTGCAATTTTTTGTTATCATTGCTTTTCTCTGGCACTCCTTATTACTGGTTCCCATATTGTATTTATTTCTATGCTTGGTCGGCTCAGGAGATTTTTGTGGCCTAGCATATGTGCTGATTCCTTAAGTTTACGAATTTTCCAATGGTGTTATTTGTCTATGATTTCAACATGATCCCACAGGGGGCGGTGATCTCCCTTTTCTCTCCATATGTGGTCAGCCACGCCTGATTTTTCCACTTCCCTCGTGTTACAGCTTTCTGGTGTTCTTGAAGCCTTACCTTGAGGGGGCGGCCTGTCTCTCCTTTTTATATTTCTTTTCTGCAGCTGCACGGGATAGCGTACACACAGTCTTTAGTCATGTTCTCCTCTATGGAGGTATCACTCGAGAGAGATATCTGCGAAGTGTTGTCACGCTTGAAGAAGGTTGTCCTGATGTTATATGGACTGCAGATCCTTTGTATTTTCTCTGATAACCACTTCACATAAGGCAGGCCGACTGTTTTCTGTTGTCCTCCTCCTCTTGTACCCGCCTATCCCAGTTTTTGGGGGCTGCTGCCATGTACCCAGGGTAGTTGTTATGTTGTAGGGTACTACTTATACTGACCAATTCTTTATCTAACGTCTCTGGGTCGTCACTTATGACTTTTGCTGGGTGTTGTAGGCAATGGACGATCCCTTTCTTTACGCTGTATGGATGGTGGGAGTTGAAATTGAGGTACTGTCCGGTGAATGTCGGTTTACGGTATACAGATGTCTTAAACCCATGCTCTGTTCGAGATATTAGAACATCCAGGAATGAGAGTGTGTTGTTACTTTCTTTCTCCATTGTGAACTGTATCAAAGGTCTTATTGAGTTCACATGGTCCAGTAGAACCTGAATATCTTCCTGGTGTGGCCAGAGTATGAAGGTGTCATCTACGTACCTTAACCATATAGTTGGCTTTAGAGATATAGATTCCAATGCCATTTCCTCAAAGTATTCCATGTATACATTCGCCATTGTTGGTGATAATGACAAGTCCATTGCTAAGCCCTCATCCTGTCGATATATGTGTGATCCCATTTCGAAGTGTGTTGTTTATGTACAGAAAGTCAACATCTCCATCAGATTATCTATTTGAATACTGGTCCATTCTTCTAGGGAAGAGTCAGAGGCTTGGCTTTCTCCAAGGTCTGTCTTACTTTCCATCTCAGTTCATCCACCTGAGTCTGAGGGATGTTCAAGGCCAATTCTCTCGACTCTGGTTGGATATGTCCAAGTATGGCACCCGCCTGATGGTTGTGGTGAAGTTGAGACCCTTATTCAATACTGACTCCTCAGAGGCACTCAGCTGATATTGGATGGTGTTAACTACTGCTTTCACTGGTGGGTGATGGACCTTGTGTGTCATCTTCTGATCTTTCAATCTATTTAATTTTTGTACTTGGCGAGCCTTGACTACATCAAATTCATGTCTGAAGGATTTATCTGGGTCATTTTGGATCCTTCTCTGGTCTTCTTCATTAGTAATTCTGTTGAAGAAATCCTTGAGCATCTGGGAGACATGACCCCAGTGAGCAAAATAAAGGGTTCAGCTTGAAATTCCAACCACCTAAAGAAGGCCGGAGCATACAACGGCCAAAACGTTGTGATAAATATGGCAACAAAGATGAGGACAATAGTCCGAATAATGTAAATAATGTACATAATACCTCATCTCAGAAATATAGACAGACTCTGGATCTTTGAGTTTGGATTTGTGATTTGTTTATTTCATTGTGGTATTGAGTTGACATATCAATTTTTGAACAGTTAGACAATTCAAATATCCAAGTAGTAAAAAGTTGTGTGATCTAGTTAAGAATACAAAAATAAGAGATCTTGAATTCATAAAGATTTTACAAGAACTTCTTAATTCATGTGAAATAATTATCTGATACAAAAAGACTTGATCCAGGCCCAGTGTTGAGTTCTCATTAGGGTCATATTTTAATGAAAGCATTGCTAAGGACATCAAAGAAATTAAGGACAATAAAGTCCTGCACCTAATTGATCATGGTACAAGATACAGTGTTAGAGTCAGGATTCCTAGCAAGGAAATTTCTGACATCTGGAGTGCCATATTTGCACACTGTATAGCATATTTTGGGACTTCAGGATCTATCCTCACAGACAATAACAGAGAATTCAATAACCAATCATCTAGGTACATGGCTCAGAATTTGAATATTGTAGTACACACCATTTAGTACTTTGCCCTTAAGCATATTGAAGTTCTTCTGAAGATGACAGAAATAATTGAACTGAAACCCACCACTTCACAAACAGCTAAAACTCCAAAAGTATAAATTTTTAAAGGGAAAAAACTGAAGTTGGACAAGCAAAACAACAGGCAAAAACAAATACTTAATGAGTGTAGCTATGGAACAAGGGGAGCCTTTTAAATGGACTTTGAGCATGAAGTATCAGAATGGCAAATGATGATGTGGGAAAGACAAGAAAAAAGAAGCTCCAAAGTTGTGTTGAAAATAAAGTTTACATATAAATACCTGACCAAGGTCAACCCAAGATATCCGGACGATGGGGTTATATTTTAAAAAAGTATATAAATGGCAAACTGATTTGTAAAGCTAGGCTTGTAACTCAAGGCTTCCAAAAGAAAGATACTTGCAATATAAGGAATGATTCTCCAACTTACTCTAAAGGTCTATGCATAGCATTGTGAATAATGGCATGGAACCATTGGATGTGTAAATCCATGGACATAAAAACAGTTTTCCTACAGAGCAAGACTGATTGGTTTATTTGAATCCTCCTAAAGATGTCAATGTGTCTCCAGATTATATTTGGAAGTTCTCAAAATGTGTATATGGCCCGAATGTTGTTTCAAAATTCTGCTCCCTGGTACTTAAAGAGGAATTAATGAAATTAGGAGCAGGAATTTCAAAATATGGTCAGGCAATATTTACATGGCATTTAAAAAATAAAACTGCTGGATATGATTGCTGCTTGTGTTTATGATTTCTGCTTTGCCAGAATGGAGATCTTTCAGTCTAACATTATAGACAAACTTTGTCATTTGTCATTTATTTGAAGCTAAATCTGAACAAATTGCTGAATTCCAGTACATAGAGCAAATATAAAGAAAAATAGGGAGGATATTATACTAGGACAGAATGAATAAAGAAAAGTTTTTAGCTAAGAGAAATAAACTACATCCAATTTCAAAATTTAATTATGTAATCCCAACTCAACATAAATAAACAGTATTTGGAACTAGTATGGAATAGGTCTTCCATTTGCTAGTTTCAGTACTTATATTCAAATTTTTATGAATTTGATTAAGTTATCAACAATTACCTGATCCATATTTTGCCACTCCTTTGCCAATGTATCTTTATGTATCTACTGACATAATTTTGGTTGTACACTCTTGAAGTTTTCGGTCATGGTGCTCCCAAACATGCTCTATTGGATTCATGTCAGGAATTTGGGTTACCATGGCAGTGACTTGATTCCTTGCAATTCCTTCCAGGTATTTGCTACTTTGCTCATATCACATGGCCCTCCATCTTCCTGAAAATAGTAAACATTCTTGTCAATCTGATTGCGTTCAAATAGTGGGAGTAATCGTTTCTCTAATATTTGACAGTATTTTAGACCATTCAACCGCTCGTCAACAAGAATCAGCTCAGATTTCCCTCCAAACCAGATAGTACCCCACACCATTATTCCAATCCCTCTATGTTTCACGATTGTCTGCAGACATTGTGTTCCAAGTCTCATTCTGATTTCTCCAAACGTAAACCTGTCTTGAATTCGAATACTGGGAGAATTTATTTTCATCTGACCAAATTACAGACTGCCAAAATTCATATTTGCTCTCAAATTCTCTTGCCCAGTCCATATGCCTGTTCCTGTTAACCTCTGAAATCAAGGGCTTCTTCCTTGCAACTCTTCTTTGATAGCCTAGTTCTTTCAAAGTCTTTCTCACCACATATGGTGACATTTCCATGCTGTTGACAACATCTTTGATGCTCTGACAACGGTTTCTGATGACTTCCATCTTCAGTGCCCTTTTCATTCATTCAGATATGGTGATTGGTCTTCCTGAACATTGTTCCACATGACAATGGCCTTCTTCATTAAGTTTCTTGACAATATTATTAACTGTTTGATGATTAACCTTGAAAAATCTATCAATTTCTCTATTTGACTCACCACACTGATGCTATCCTATTATTTGCCCTCATTTAAATTCACTAATTTCCTTACTTCTGCAAACTTTCATTGCAAAATATAAATCAACTACTGTTCATAGATGAGAGTAGCTTGATACTAACATGGTATTGTCTGAAAAAAAAGAAGAGACGTTATTGCACAAACCAAAATTGCTGTAAACAAGAGTGGCTAAAAACTTATCATAGCCCGCTGTAAAGAAGTTAAAATGTATCCCAGTAGAAGTAGTGTAGTAGATTGGTAAATAGGATTGTGCCTATTTGCACATGTTAAATAGAAGAGAAGTGTATAGTAAACTAAGAGACAGGCAAGAAGTGTTAAGGGCTTGCAAAACTCAGTTTAACCAAATCCAAAATAACATTTATTCAAAAATGACACTATGTATTGACTGTGTGTGATTCAGTTGTGTATGGTATTAGTGTTCAAGTATGTAGATTAAAGTGGTTTTCACCTGTGCACATGGTGAAGAGTTTGAAATGTCTTTTCTTTAATTACATTTACGAGATAGTAAGTAAAAAGAAAAGTTTCAGTGAAACAGTACTTAACTAGTTTTGCTAATATGGGGTGTTCCTAGTTCTTGACCTAATTACTATGTTGCAAATCAGTGAGTTTTTTTTTTGGCTGTGGTTGTTGAAGGAGTGGAAAAAAGGGATGAGTGACTGCTTTTCTTACATTTGCTGACATGAAGTTCAGTATCTGACAGATTTCTCTCTCCTCTACTGAAAATTTCTATGCTATTTATGATGGCTGTTGATGACATAGGGTGCGGATGTAGTTATAAGCTAAAATTCACACCTACTTGAGATAAATGCTCGCAGGAAGGAATATGAGAGAAAAAAAAAAATTTTCCGACCAATCGTTTTTTAGGTTCACTACAGAATTTGACTATTGATTACGTGTCATAGAACAACACAATACAACACATAGGTACAAACTTGAAAGACACAATATCCTCAACAGAAGTAACTGAAACCTGGCAGCTGATGGTTAGCCATGGAGATCAAGCCTGATTTAAGTTATGATGTGAATTATTGAATGATTATTGAATTCTTTATGAAAACAAAAAATGTAGAATATATAAAATATGTAGAGTAGTTAAGAGAGCAAAAAAGGAAATATATCAGATAGAGATTTTAGGAAACCTACAACATTTGAAAATTGTTGTATATAGTGATGTCACTTTTGCCAATGTAACAGATGGTGCATCACAAGGAAGGTCTATACTCTTTTTGGTAGGAAGTACCAATAAGTATATGCCCATTGCTTGGTAATCAAAACATATTAGAAAAATTATCAAAAGCATTCTAGCAACTGAAACATTAGCTATGGCTGATACGGCAGCATGACTTTTTTTTATAGAAAATCTTTATTAGAGCTGTTGTAATTTAAAGATAACAGTCATAATGGACAAATCAAATATTAAAAAAAGACAATTTATGTCCCTATGATGTGGAACATTCATCTACACAAATTTTGAATTAGAGACAGCATAGAGATGGCTATTGATAGAAATGATAGAAATTGCAAAGATCTCTTGGATAGCAACTGATGCACAAATTGCAGACTTCTGACAAAGAAAGGCATGCCATCATTTAAGATACTTGGGTTCATATCAGACAGCCTAAGTGGTTTTGTTTGGTTTGTCATACAGCATATCAATCTCAATGGGTTATTTAATGCTGACAAAAATTTTAGGATAGATTTGTGTGAATAGAATATATATTCTTTGTAAGAAGTCAGTTTGTAGATCAGGTTTCATTGATGCATTTTTGTAAAGAGGTTTTTTGTCAAGAGTCAAATTTATTGCTGGTAATATTTTCTTTTCAAAAATGTATTGCTGGTAATATTTTTTTTCCAAAATGTATTGCTGGTATTTTTACTATAAAATCTATTTTTATACTTTCATAGTGTTTTGAGCCCAGTTTGGGGGTTAACTATTTGCCCATAGCTGAGACCATAACAGGTGCTACCACCCTGGATCAGAATGAACCTGGGAACAACAGCAATTAAGAGGTGGTTCCACGCTCATCTAAACCTCCTGATCAGAGGCCTTGCTGCCGAATGTAGTTTATCACCATACCCATGAACTCAGAGCCTAAGGGATCCTCTGTAATTAATCTACATTGTCCAATTTTCTTTTGCAGATTAACATATATATTTAGTTGTATGGATATGAGTTTGTAACTCTGGGTTTCATGCTTTTGCGATCATCAGACAAACTCCATACAACTGAATATGTTAGCTCTATCACAGATATTGAACTCTTTCCAATAAGTACCATGCATATATAATATATATAAATATGAAATTACTTAAATAATATTTAATTATAAAAGTTTAAAAATCATAATTTACATATACTTTGATATGGAAAAATAATTTTACTTACTATGAGTAATTTTCCTTCTGTTATAAAGTAATATAGTCTATTAAAACTAAACAATGAAAATATTTTAAAATTTTAAAGTAATTTTGAATTTTTTAAAATTGTAGTTAAAATAAAATGAATTCTAACCTAAATTTCTTTTAATTAGTACTACACACATTAAAAAGAATCCAAAAAAAACACCTATAGTAAAATAAAATTAATATGAAATGCCATAAGATGTAAGCTTTTGAATGACCCATGTCCTTTGTACTTACATGTGAAACAATATATTACTAGGTTTATATATAAAAGAAAAGTTTACTAAATCAGTGAAATTAAGTAACCATTTTTGCTGTCATAGTCATAAAAAAAAAAAAAAAAAAAAAAATGAAACCTCATATACAAACTTAAACTTAATGTTAAAATAATCCTACATAATATAATGGATTCTAATACATTTAACTGTTCTTAAAAAGAATATAGTAAAATAAAAATTAAAAATGAAAATATTTCAAATCGTAGTTAAATAAAAAGTATTGTAAAAAAAACCCTGAAAAATTTTAAATTTATAAATGGAAAAAATTTTTACCGTAAAATTTTTTTTTTTTTTTTTTTTTTTTAAAAATTCAGACGACATCCATTCAATGGATGTCAGGTTTCATTAAAAAAAATACATCCCTACCCTTTACCAAATTGTAGCTAATAACTGATACAATGATACTGTCATAAGGAAAATCTAGACATCCCTTGTTCAATTGAAGTAGAATATTCTGTAACCATGGAAACGTGATTTTAGCTGTGTCTTTAAAACCCGGTAAATTTTTTTCCAAAATTCGCTTGAAGATGAAATGGAACTAATGCTTTTAATTTATTTGCAAAAATAAAATTAGGGGTTTTAGCTTCTATTTTTGAAACATGGTTAGAACTGTGTAGCGAAAAAAAACCATATTTTAAATCAATTAATTTTAATATATATATATATATATATATATATATATATATATATTACTAAAGAATTTATATATATATATAAATTATAATATCAACTACTTTTATTGGCCCCTTTTTATTTAAATATAAAATTATAAAATATTTTATATATATATATATATATATATAAATATATATATAGCAGGCACAAAAAATTCAACAGTCCTTGTTTTATATTATTTTAAGATGCGAGATTATGAATTTAAACTGGATTTCTTCATGTTGTATGTGTGGAAAAAAGAGTTAAGGGCAAGATTTGGAGAAGGTGAGAAGTGGGGGGTATTATTTGATGATCGAAGAAAAATGAAAAATGCAACAGAAAACAAAAGATAAAATGGAGAAAAATCAGGACATTGTGAAAATTTTCATGTCATGCCATCTAGATCTCTTTATTCAGATATTGTCTGGTCTATAAACTTTGTTGATATACTCTTCAAATTAATTTAAAATATATATATATATATATATATATATATATGGGAATATGACCTGAATATATATAAAATGTTAATTTTATCTATTTTGAAAGGATTAATTTATTAACCTGAAAAAAATCCCAAATTTTTCAAAAATAGAAACCATATAAAATAAAAATAAATAAAATACAATTGTTTTCAACTTGCGACCAAATATTTCGATGATCATATATATATATATATATTATATTTTCCGATTTTTTATCTTCCCTTTTAAAAAAAGGAAAAAAAATGAAATTCTTTTCGATCTGACCCATCAGGCAGTTTAAAAAGTTAACTGCAGGCACCGTCAGTTGAAGATGTGATATGATGAGGGGTTTTTTATCTTTCAACTCAATTTAATTTAAGATTATTTTGAAGTTTTCTGAATCTTGTTTTTAAATTCATGAGACCGCTTATGTCCTTAATCGATTTGGAATCATATTTTAAAGTTTAATTAATTAAACGATACTTTTTTATCGAGCGATTATTCGTAAATCGATCGGTTAAACGGCGGTTAAACGGGACTTTGGAACATTTACCTAATTCCTGTTGAGGACGAATATTTTCTATATAAAAATTATATATACATATATATATATATATATATATGTTTATATAAAAGGGTGCATTTGGATAATTTTCTATCTATAAAAGATGTATGAACATAAAAATAACATAAAATAAATTTTAACTTTATACATTTCAAAATTAAACAAAAAAATTGCTTTTGGTTAAATTTATTCAATCGGTTAATCACCAATAATAAGCGCATCCTCCAGACGACTTATGGAATTCCTGTAATTGGCATCTGTTTTTTTCTTTTGTTTAAGTTGTATTCCTGTGCCATAATCCTTTTTTTCTTTCATCTTTTCTGGACAATATATGGTTTATAGACAATGCAACCATCCTAGAATAATCAGGGGTTGCATTTGGGAGATTTCAATAATGATGTTGGGATATTTCAAACATAATTATTCCTTAAAGTTGTTGTCATCTTCAGCTTGTGCGAAATGGTTACTTTAATCCTCTCAAGACATAGGTATTTTCCAATATTCCACCCTTTTCGACGCTTGCAATTTTATTTAACGATGTGGGCCTTTTTGAAGTGTACAGCGTTTGTGGGAAGATGAAACGAGTATAAATTTTTCTTCCAAAAATCTTTATAAATTTACTTAAACTCATTCAACTAATTCGTTTTTCCATCAAACAGTTCTATAACAATCTGAAACACTTATAATAAATGTTTGTACTGGAGCTTTGCGCTTTATAGTCGCAGATATTTCAGTGAGCATTTCAATTTTGGTAAATATTCCAAAACAAATATTATTCAAATTCATTTTTGCTTGAAACTCTTTTCTTTTAACTTTTTTTAACTAGATGTTGATGAATTCACAAAATCATGAGAAATAAAAAAAATTTGTTCTTGAAATAAAAAATTATAAATGGTTAAGAATTTAGCTAGGGAATACTTGTAGTAAGGATTAACAAAAAAGCTTTTCTAAAGGTCAAAATCTTGATGCCAATTCTAATTTTCCCTGGACATTCTTCTAGGAATAGTGTCTTGGTGATGCTCAAGCAACCATCCATTGCTATAGATTGTTGTTGTTGTTATAAACAAAATCATTCTTTTGGCTTTGTTTTATAATCATTTTTTAAATTTACAACCAATAATATGTTCAATGTAAACGTAATTTAATGGTCTGTCAAATTTGTTTCCTAAATCAACATCTTAAATTATATAATTTCGGTTTTGTTCCATAAAGCCACACTAAGAAAACTCATCCATGATCAATGAATGAACGAGCTGAGTTGTTGTTTTCAATTCTTTTTTCTTTTTTTAAAAAAAACAGCTTTTAACATAAAAAAAAAAACAAATGCCAGAAGATGGATACTAGAATGCCTCTGCTCATTATAATTTTTTTAATTTCCTATTCGAGATTTTATTCCATGGTTTTTGTTGTTTATTCCTTTTGGATGAAACCCAAAGCTTTTTATATACAGATCTATAGTGCAAGTTATTAAATGTTACTGATTTATCTATTTCCACCACCAAATATTTGTATTGTTTTTTTTCAAAAACCTAAAAGAGACATTTTTCACTTTTGTATTTTGGGGAACATTTTTTCTCTGATTTCCAAATTTTACGAATAATTGTTATTCTTCCCCATGCAAAATAAAAATTAATTTTTACTATTTTTTTTAATATAAATTCAAAAATAAAAGTCTCAAGAAAATACACCCCTCAAGTACAATTTATGAAAAGTTGAGGTGAAAAAATGGAATCTAATTAAAAGAATTGCCAGGAAAATATTTCAGTGGGTGTGGCAGGTAATTTCCCAATGGGAGAAAATGACTGAAGTTGAGATGTAGCACAGGGTTGAGTGGATAAACTGGTGGATTTTGTGACACACTCGAGTTTGCTTCTCTTGGTTAATCAGATATGGCACCCATGCATTGTACGCAAGGGTCTTACCATTGAGTGAAGATGACAAAGCAGCGAGAGAGCTTGCCATCTGATTGACCCAGTTATGCTAGATGTCTAGCAGATCCATACTTGGCAATTAGTTCAATATAATCACATGTTCATGTTGGTTCTCATCAAACTGAACAGGTGGAAAGAATATCATGGGCAGTCTGGGATGGTTTTGAATCTAGTCTCCTTGAAATTAAAAAAATTTCTGTGCCATTCTGTCAGTATTCAAAATTTCCAATACCTAAAAAACCAATACTGCAAGAAGAAAACCTGATATATTAGTTCACTTTGATTAAAAGCAATAAATTAAGAGAAATAAACCATGTTTATTAAGTTTTCTGACCAGCATTCCACACTTCTTTATCTATGAAATAGACAACATTTTCACTTGAATACCTGTTGTTACTTTAAATCATACTGTATTTTTTCCTGTCGTTAAACCTATCTATTTACGAAGATCTAAAAAAAAAATGAATGGAACATTAACAACCTCTTATTGGTGTGCTGTTTATCTTTCAATTTTTCAGTGTTAATAATAATGCGTTCCATAATTGAATGTCAAAGCATTTCGTTTTGACGCACCTTAGACAAAAGTCTATGAAATGGGCAATAAAGAAACCCTGGCAACTAAGGAATATCGCTTTTGTATAGAATGACGTCAAAATTCCATTCTAATGATGAAAAAAAAAATGATTTTCAATTTATCTTTCTGTCAGAAAAGCAGTTGAATAAGAAACGGAGTTTTGTTGGTGAACTGATAAATTCGATAATGCCGTTTAATGTTTAATATTGTTATTATAACAGTTTAATTTTAATAACGGCATTATGAATCCTTTCTTCCTTTGAATTAAAACCAATAAAAAAATAATACTATAATAGTAGATTAATTAAATCAATAATACTAATACTAGTAATTTGCAATAATATTTCCTTCAAAATACTTCGACGGCTCTCCAAATTTTATTATTTTCTTAGGCAATATGCAATGATTGTGCTTTTGTTCTGCCATCCATTTACAGAAACTTTTAAGTTATTATTTACATCATTTGACTATTGTCCTCATCTTTGTCACCATATTTATTACAATGTTTTCTGGCCATTTTCAGATGGTTGGAATGTTGAACTGAACCCTTTATTTTGCTCACTGTTCTAGTGTTCGTGTTCTAGTTTCACATGCCATGTTTAATGGATGTCAGTTATCAGTTATCTCCTGTTAATTTCCTCTGAAAGTAACTAGGTATTGAACTCTCACTGGGGTAGACTGTTAGTTCTAACCAATGTTTAATGGATGACATCTGTTTTCAGTTATCTGTATTTAAAATTAATGTCTGAAAGCAATCATTTTTACCTTAACTGATATTGAACTCACACAATTTGGATTGTTACTGGATTTTTACTGGTTCCCATATTGTATTCATTTCCACTGTGGCTCATGTGTCCTAGAAGACGTGGATTTAGGATCAGTCTAAATAGTGAGGGTTAAGTTCGACATTCCAACCACCTGAAATGGTGTTCTTTGTACAACAGCCGAAACGTTGTAATAAATATGGCGACAAAGATGAAGACAATAGTCCAAATAATGTAAATAATGTACATAATACCTGATTTCAGAAATATAGACAGATACAAGGTGCTGGGTCGTAAATCAAATAACAAAACATCTGAGGTTTCCTTTAAAAGACATCCATAAGGAAATTAGCATGAAAGGCCCAATAGGATACATGAAAAACCAATTTTAAATTGTTCTTTTCACTGATGAATGCTTTGCTACCCTCACTTGACCAGAAGGATGGAACAAAGGATGGGTGGCATGGGACAAAAACCACCCTCACAGTTTGAGACATTAACAAGGTATGATATTATTTTTAATCAATCAAGGTCAATATACCTGTTCTACAATATATTTTATATAGTAATATATAGTATATATACTTTAGTATATATTGAAATTGAAACAGCTAAATATCTTCTTTTTGTTGTAGTAGTTATTGGTTTGTGATGTTATTTGTGGCTGTGTGCCATTGGAAATTGCTTGGTATGCCACATGTGGCATGCATGCCATAAGTTGCCAAACCCTGTTGGGGAGCATTTGGAAGAGAAAGTTATACATTAGATGTCAGTTTACAAGTGAAGACAAAATTTAAAATGCTATTCTGAATACTGTACAGTCTGTTTTATATGAAGTAATACAACAAGTCATGAAGTGAATATGTTGCAGATTGGCAAATGTATTTTGTGTATCAAAAGGTTAGGTTATCAGAAGGCTTAGAAATGTAGATGTTCACAAGACATTCATCCACAACAAATATAAAAATAAGAACATTGAATGTAAAATCATTCAGGAGAAATCAAAAATGAGAACGTGATTAAAGTTTTAACAAATAACATTCATTTTTATATCAATTGAACATACACAATCAAGATAGAAAGTATACCTCACTTTTCATGAAGTGTATGTTAGATGTAGATTCTTTCAACCCTGATGAGATATTTATCCATAGATTTAATAAGATAAATATTTGTTTAATTTAAAATCATAACCATCATAATGATTTAAATATATGAGATGCGTATAATGAAGAGTTACTGAATTATTGTGTCCTGTTGGTCTGGCAAGATGGATAATCTAGTTATAGATTTCAGGAACTAAGTGTGTCAGGAAATTGGTGATGTATTTGTATTAAGATTAAACATCTTTTACATACAGAGGACAGGTGTTTAGAATGTGTTTTTTTTTTTTGTTTTTTTTTAAATCTCTACAAAGTAGAATGTAAAGAGGAGAAAAATGTTTAACTGTGAAGCAAGAGAAGTCTGGTAAAATTTATAATTGAAATTTCTGAAGTCACTCCCAGTCTACCTACTATTGTTATTTTGCTATCAGTTATTCATTGTTGTACTGTATTGAATGTTGACAGAGATGCATTGAGCTGTTTTGTTTGTTTGTTTTTTAGTAATGGTTATTGTAATTTCTTGTAATTAACCTTTTTTCTACCCTCCTGCACGTTACGATTGGGATCTTTTAACAATTGTGTTTAATGATATTATCATTATGTTGTTTT
Source organism: Acanthosepion pharaonis (assembly GCA_903632075.3). Taxonomy (NCBI): domain Eukaryota; kingdom Metazoa; phylum Mollusca; class Cephalopoda; order Sepiida; family Sepiidae; genus Acanthosepion; species Acanthosepion pharaonis. The sequence continues at coordinate 59,711 of CAHIKZ030003705.1, forward strand.
TATCCATCTTTTTTTTTTAAATAAACACTCAATTAAACATTCATTTTATTTATTTGTACCTTTTTTTTTAACATATCAGTAGTCAGAGTGAGAAAAAAAAAGCAAAGAGAAATCTGTACAACCTGAGAGAGTGTCTTAATGAATGGAATTTGTCATTGTTCAAATGCTGTGACATTTTGGCAATAACTTTTTTTTTTTTTCTTTTTTAATTTATTTAACAGATATTCTTGTGCACAATACAAGTTTGAATGAAAATTAAAAGCAAAACCCAAGTGTTGTATTATACACAAATATATATTTTCATAAATTTTTACTCAGCTTAAAAAACCTCAAGCAAGATTTCAAATAATTCATTGGCCCAATAAATAATAAAACACAAAGTAGGCAGGTGTTGATAACATTTGTTTACAAAAAGATATTTGATATATTTATATATTCATTTTTAGGAATCGGTATAATTGGAAGTTTTTTTGTCTCAAAAGACAAGCAATTCACCAAAATTTATTAAAAAGAAATTAATAAAAGGAATACACATGATCTGTTATGTTTTGATAACATTAATGTTACAACAATAACTATATAACTAGTGTATAAATTATGGACGTTTTTTAAAAAAATTTTCTGTTTGAAAAATGGGGCAATATTTCCCATGATGCAAGACAGTTGTTTCATATAAAAAAACTGCAACAAAAGTATGATTTATACAGCAGTTATTTTTTTGTTGTAACATTAATGTTATCAAAACACAACAAATCTTGTATATTCCCTTTATTAATGTTTGTAATAAATTTCACCAAATTGCCTAAATGGATTAACAGAAGGTCAGAGGATGTAATAATTTGTTGAAATGTTATAAAAACAAAAGATGAGTCCAAAATGAATAATGATAACTTAATACTAAAGATTCTGACAGAAATTGTGAAGATCTACAGGAAGAGTAATAATAAACATTTTGTTGTCATTTTCTAAATTATTTGAATTCTGTATTCTTCTCTTAGCCGTTTCAATGATTATCTTTTTCTGCCAATGTGCTCTCTAGCAGGTGTATGCTGCATTAGGTGATGTTTTCAAAGCTTTGAACGAGATCCTTTATCATACTAACACTATTCTATTTCATTTTGTTTCTAAATTTTTCTATTCCAATTTAAACAATTTATAGATATAAACATGAAAAAAAATCCATGAATGAACTTGTAATTTTAAAAAGGCTGTGATTGAAACAACAAAGATGGGGATACATCAAATGAATAATTTGCAGAATAATAATAATAATAATAATCATCTCAGAATTTATATCCAAATACATTTCCAGGGTCTTTTTCTATCCTTGTTAGAGGAACCACTCCCTGATTAACCATGTCTTCAGGGGTGTAGCTATACTAACCATGTTTGGCCAATTATGAGTTGGTGAATTATTTAACCCATAGTTGGGGTAGATGTTGATTGATTCTGAAGAGTTCATCCACACTTTAACTTGTATTTTGTATGCTGGGGTTACAAAAACCCTCATCACCAGACCTTTGGTCAGGTACCTGGAGCTAGTGTAAAATTCAGAGTTGTCCTTTTCCTAGACTAGTTGCCAATCAATTAAAGATATAGGACCCAGTCTGTCCTGCTATTTTACCCATAGGTGGGAAGAGATGGATTTTTACTTTTCCCAAGGGTATTTTCATGTAAGTGAATGTAATAAATATGACTGGAATTTGAATTTAGCTTCTTCATCACTACACCATCCATTTACTTCATTCATATTACATTAATTTATACAACACAAATAAAGATTTCATTTCATAAGGCCAATTTTGTTCTTTTGATTTGATTATTACAACATAGTAAAATTTCATGTAATTACTGTTAGGTTTTTTGAAAAAGACTAGCAGGAATTTGAACAAAAAAATTAAAACTTGTAAAAAATATGGTGAACTATGTCTTGAATATACATTCAGAGGATTATATTAAAAACTGAATTTATGCAGAAGCTTTTTTGCAATATAATAATGTTTCAATACTGATCCTTCTACCATGGCTCACCTTTTAGGAGTTTTGGGCCCAAGTGGAGTCATTTTTGTCAGGGAGAACCAAGGTTCACAGCCAAAGTCTTTAAATATATATATATAATATATATATATATATATATATTTGTCTGTATAATATGTAAAGTATGTACATAAAAGACTATCAAACACTTAAAATCCCATAGGTATTTGTTTGTCGGGTCTTGAAGATTGAAAGCTGTTTTTAAACATTACAATCATGAAATAAAAATTATTACCTATGGGATTTTAAGTGTTTGATATTTTTAATTAATAATAAATTGGGTCTGTCTTTTGACATAGAGCTCTATATATTCTCCTGAAAATTCCATACAGATTACCATATTGTATCAGTTTTTATATATATATATATATATATATATATATATAATTAATTTTATTAGGCGAAGATTATGATAAAAATGTTGAAAATCACTACAAAAGCTTTCATGTTTCAATACTTTGATTGTGCTTTTTCAGTTAAATGATTTTAAAGAAATTTAAAAATTGTTACCTCTTTTCCAAAAAGTATAAGGTCAGAATTAAAATTAGACCTGTGGGTATGTCTTGATTAACCAATTAAATATCAGATCTATGCTAAATAGAAAAGTAAGTTCAGAGGGTGGAGGTGTGTGCATTTTTATTTCATGTGAGTAAAATTGTCACTTAAATGATTGATGTTACCTTCAGCATCAGATTTTCTTAAACAGGTCTATTTGTCCATTCTTCAGGAGGTATCAGCAATTTACTAATTATTTTTTTTCATCTTTTTCTTTTTACACACAATTGGAACTCGTGCATTAAATTTTCTTCTGTATTTCTGTGTTTGTGTGTTGCGCTTGTTCACATGCACACAGATGTATGGTATGATCATTTGCCGTTTTCACCTTTTTTTTTTTATCAGCATATTCTGTTTCTGCTTCAGAAAAAGAGACCTAGTTTTTAGATGCTTATTTTTATTTATGGGCATTTTAGTTTTTTGCACGGGGAAGTTGTATTTTGTTTATTTATATTTTTATATAAATAAATGATATTAATGCTTAGGCAATAAATATATATATATATATATATATATATATATTATAATGTGCATTACTTACTGAAATGTTCAAAATCAGTGATAGAGTTAACATATTCAGTCATATGGATATGAGTTTGTGACACTGGGTTTTATTTTGCTATCAGACAAAATGGTTTATTTTTTAAAATTGGATCTATTTATGCTTGTTTGAATAGGTTTAGTGATAGGAGGGGAATTTAATTGTTCAGAATGACACTCTCACACACACACACATTTGCATACAGGTGTATGCATTTTAGTTATATATAAACGCATACATAAAACAGTCCAAGGCTAGGAATACAGATACATATCCATAAAAGAAAATATATACACAATTTTAATTTTATTTCAGTGTTGGGATATATAGATATTTTTATATGTAGCAATGTTATATTTTCAACAAGGAATGGATAGAGTACCATCATCCTATGGACATGACCACCACCATGACAGTTGGTGCATTGTCAGAGAGGATAAAACCATTAACACTAAAAAAAAATTATTTTTTTACAACTACTAAAACTATTAATATTGTTGTTATATACTTATATGCATAATTATGCATGCATAAAAACATATTATACAAATAGTAAATATATATAATATATATTTCTAAGTATAACTGGAAAATTAAAAACAAGATGTACATCACACCAAAAAATATCTTGGAAAATAAGGAAAAGATCATCAGTGTACAATAAACCAATCAAAAACTTAAAAACTTTGCTTGGAGGAAAAAATAGCTATCATTATCTTCCCAGACCAAAATAAATGATCCGATCTCATCTCAAAATGCAGACATGAAAACAAATTTTTATTACATTATTTAAAAAAAAAAATATAAAAAAAAAAAAAAAACAAAATGAAAATAAATTAACCCAAACAAATTACCAAATCACACCTGTTAGAATAGACAAAATAGAGAATAAAAAAAAAAAAACAAAATCAATGAACCCAAATAAATAAAGTAAATAATAAACAAATTAACAAACCATTATGACCAAAATATTAGTTAGACTATAAAAATCAAACCAAAATCGGATGAAAAACATTTTATAACTGTTATATAACGATAAAAAAAATAAATGTTATTTAAAAATAAAAAACCAAAAAGAGTAAATAAAAATATACAGTATAATAAATAAATAATAAAAGTAAAATAAAATAATCTAAATTCATCCAAATAAATAAACAAACTAAAAAATCCTGATAAATTAACCATTAAAAAAAAAACAAAGATAATCAATCCAAATAAATACATAAAGTAATAAACAAATTAAAAACTGTTTATGCCAAAAAATAGTTAGAATAAACTACAACAATCAACCCCAAAATTGAATAAATAGCTTTATTTTATCTTCCCAAACCAAAACAAAACTATTAAATAAATAATTTATAAACAAATTTTTACTACGTTAATAAAAACATTTATTTAAAAAATAAATAAATGTCAAATAAATAAATAAGAAGCAAAATATAAAAAAAAAAAAAAATGCAAACAAAAAATAATTTAAAAAAATAAATAATAAAATTAAAGAAATAAATATCAAATTGGTTATTTAAATTACAAAATATTTTGACAATGCTACCATATACCATATTTATAAATATAAATAAAATATATAATATGGCCAATGAAATGGATTCAACATTTCTTTTTACAAAATTTGATACATTTATTGTTCAATTTTTAAATATATCTAATTTGATATTAATTTTATATAAATTTAGCATAATCCGCTTTTAAACCAAATATGAGACATCATATATATTATAATTGATTATGTCAAATTTATTACCCCATCAAATTATATTTCATATATTTAGCAAAATATTAATATAGTTAATATAAAAACGTTGTTTTTCCATATTGTTAATATGCAAAAGAATTGACCATGGAAAATTTTTATTATTTGGAGAAACCAAAAAGATTGACATATCAATACCTTACAAAGGTGCCTGAGAGAGACAACACAGAGGGTTTAAATCAAACATTATTTTTGATTTCCAATTATTTCATTATGGGGCTATTTGTCCTTTTGTTTAAAACAGGAAAATCAGAAATAAATATAAATGCTATGAAATTATATATATATTTTAAGATTGGATAATATTAAATACATTTTCCCATAAAATATTTATTAAACTAATATAAATATATCATCTATAAACTGATTTCATTGTTTCCAATTTAAGAACATTTACATATTGTATATATCATATTTACTAATATTTATATATAATATATATATGTTTTAGAACATTTTATCAACGATATTTAAATTAAATGAGTATATTAAAATTTCATTGAAGGTATACCAAACTGTTAATATCAATTTTTACAAATAATTGAAAAGAGCATATTTTTATTGACATTTATTTAAATTTGAAATTCGTTTTTTGATAATAACATAAACATAATATTTCAATCCAGTTGATTTTTTTAATTCCTTTTTTCCAAAAGGGACATCATTTTTCCTTTTAAATGATGTCTTTTTTATCAATAAAATAATTCTGTATTTTTGCATAGATGCCTATATAACAGTTATATATATTATTGATGAATAGCAAAAAAAATAGTGTAGCGACAATGATATTGCCTTGAAATAAATATTTATGATATATATATATATATAACATTAAAAAAAATATTTAAATAAATATAACTAATTTATACAAATCTGAATGAATTTTGTATAAAAACCGAAAAAATATTTTAAAATAAATAAAAATTAAATTATTTCCGTAAATAGAATAAAAGAAAAAAGGAAGAAATAAAATTTTTTAAAAAATTCTTCATTAAATCAAAAAAGAAAAATTTTCATTTGAAATAAAACCTAATATGTGCAAAATTAATTCTTTTAAAATTATTTTATATTTAATTTTATATATTTATTTATTGAGCCATAAATTCTAATTGCATCAATGTTATAAAAAAAAAAGTTTCCTTACATATTTATAAAATGAATGAATTTGATGAAAGGTATTAAGAAATTTGTTCCAAAGCTTTCATTGCGAAAACAAATAATGAGTTACATAAATTGGATTTAGCAACTGGTTTTACTTAAAGTAAAGAAAATCAATTGATCAAATTAAAATTGAAATTAATAATAAAAATTAAATCAAGATTATTATGGATAAAAATTTTGAAGCAATTTGTTCTTCTTTATAATTAGTAATGCAATGATTACTTATTAAAAGGTTGAAAAATTTTAACAAAGCATACAATTTAAATGGATACTTAAAAACCTGTAGAGCATGAATACAATTGTGGACTTGTTTCATATTTAAACAAACATTCAAAAAAAACTTTTAAAATTGAAAGCAATTTAATGTTGAATTTATTAGACAAATTGTCCTAAATTTAAAAATTTAGAAATTAAATTTATTGATAATTATCTAAATATATATATATATATATATATATAATATATGAATGAGAAATTTAGTGAGAACAACAATTTTCTGTGTTTTCTCAATATTATTAAACGAAAATGATATATATAAATAAACAATATATGCATGAATGAAAGTAGAACAAATTTTCTGGCAATATATATATATATTTATATATATATATATATATATATATATTTTTATGCGGATGCCATTGAATGTAAATATATATATATATATATATATATTTATATATATATATTCAATGAGATAGAAAATACTAAAAATTTTCTTGAAAGTTTTAATACAATATATAAGTTGTTTTGAAAACAAAAGTTTTTGAATATATATTTATATATATGAGTATATATATATCCAGGTTTTTTTTGAATTTTTAGTTCAATTTAATTAAATAATAACACACACTATTTTTAGACAATGAATTAAATATTTTAAATTTGTAAAAACTTACTATACATGCTTAACTTTTGACATGAGAGATATTTTCCTTTAAAGATAGATCAATAAAATAGGTATATTCATGATTGTCATATGTTCAATAAAGAAAATCTGGAAATTTTTTTGATTCTGTATATATAGGGATAAAATTAGGAATGATTGATAAATAACTTTTAATCATTCTTTTATAGCCCTGAATAATCACATACTACCAAAAATTTCAGACACACACACATATATATGTTTAGAGTTAAATATTTTATACCTATATTTATAAATATTTCTAAAATATATGAAAAAGCAACAACCCAGGATCATCATTTCATCATTCAAACATCTTTTGACAAAATTTCCAAATAGATAGAACTAGGTTACATACAATTCTCAAATAGGAAGTAAAATCTATTGCATAAAGAAACACAACAGATCTAATAAACAAAATTAATCACATACAAACAGATTCAGAAGAAGCTATTCTAGTTTCTATATTTGAAGATCACTTATTCAAACATTAAAAACATGGAACAATAAGCCCTTATAAAAAATTTATTAAAAAAAAAAACAAGATACAATTTTCTAAAGTTATCATAAAACTCATGGAGAATATTGATACCATTGAATATATTTAAACTTCAATGAAGCACACTACCTTCAAATAAGAGGTTGTTTATGGACACCATTGCAGCTCCATCATATGCTTAATATTCATGGGAAAATTTGAGGAGACCCATATCTATAAATTCATCAGTATAGACTGCGTATTCTATGCAAGATATATCAATGATATATTCTTTGTATACGCCGGCAGTGATGACAAACTTATCCAATTCCTGATGACCCTAAACACAGTGCACGAGAAAAAATTAAGTTTGACTATGAAAATCCACAAGATCAGTAACATATTTTAGACACCCGCATTTACATAGATGAAAACAGGAAACTACAAACGACACTACACACTAAAATCACCGACACCCATAACTATCTACACTTTTAAGTCTTCCCACCCTAAACACCTCAAAGAGAACCTTCCTATTCACAAGCACTTAGACTCAGAAGGATATGTTCCAACAATGAAGAATTAAATAAACACATTGAAAATCTGGAGCATCAATTCACAACACGTGGCTATAAACAACACCTAATCAGGAACAAATAAATTCCCAATTTCCACACCTAGAGAAGACACCCTAATATACAAGATTAAAATAAACCCAGCCGCATCCCTCTAGTAACCACTTTCAATCCACTCTGCCTCCACTATCCCAAATAATCAAAAGTCGCTGGGAAATACTACATCTCAAACCAGACCTAAAAAACTGTTTAAGGAACCCGGCCTTCTTGCATATCGTAGACCTAAGAACCAAAAAAAGAAATCATAGGTAGTAACCACATTTCAGGGGGACAAGGTAATCCGTAATAAACCAAGAACAAAAACAACAGGATTTTCCCAACCATGTAACAACAAAAGAAGTTTATGTTGCAACCATATTAAAAACACGAATTCATTCCTGACTCAATCACTAAATCTACTTTCA
>CAHIKZ030003706.1:0-7500 GCA_903632075.3 Acanthosepion pharaonis
CTATGGATATGATTAAGCCCAATTGCCTGTTTAATCCTTCCATGTATGAATTATTACTGAAAATAAATTTCACTCCGATTTGCGACTTTCTTCTCGGCTGCTGAATGGCGACATTATATGCACGCATCTGACATCGTCGACGCTAGGAAAAGAATATATATATATATATATATATATATATATATATATATATATATATATATATATATGAAAAAAAAATATAGTCGTAAGAAGTGTTATATTTATGGGATGAAGTGCTCAATATCAGAGATAGAGCGTATGTAAATATAAATATAAAAGTGAACGTTGAAGTCAACACTCAGGGCGACCGGCTTGCTTAATGCTAGGCGCAATCGTGACGTGACGATTGCGTCTAGCATGAAACAACCTGTCGCATATGAGTCTTGACTTCAATGTTTATATATATATATATATATATATATATATATATATATATATATATATATATATATATATATATATATATATCAAGAACAGTACTGGGGAAAATGTATAACGAAGTGTAAAAAAGTTTCATGTGGGGCATTTTCGTTCTTTAGGACACCATCGAACTAAATTTGTTGACGTGGTAACACATGTGCACAAAAACATGAGTAAAACTTCAAAGAATCTAAATAAAAATTATATGAACATAAAAGGGATATTTTACAAAAAAATACAACAAATATCATTAGTCGTGAGACTGACCACAATTTTGACGTCTTCCATCAAAGAGGAAAACAATTCAAGAAGACACAAATGTTTAGAGAGTCCCTATGTCATCCATAGTAAATTTCCTATTTGGCTCTTACAATATTTCACCACTTCTTGCAGAATTTCTATTATCACAATCTGCGATATCTAATAACAAAACTGATAGAAACAAAAAGAATCTAAATGAAATTAACATCTCTCCTTCATGCGTATGTTTATTGATACCAAAATAAAGCAATTTTGTAATCTACCTTCTGTGAACAGATAAGTTTTATGAATGTACATTGGCTGTAGTTTATTGATATTTTAAAGTTGCTGGGGTGAAATTTAGTTTCCAATGGCCATCTGTTGGTTTGGTGTATAGTGTAGTGCAGATGTAGTTTTATTTAGATATACCAGTGCATCCTGAAAGGGAATAGACGCGCTGGAATATTCCATAGTGAATATAATGGTGTGATGGAAACTTGAGGTATTTTTAAAGAATATTTTAAAGTCGGAATTTTCGAACATGCCAGTGTTCTTTTTCAATAATGCGATGAATAACTAAACAACACCCATAAGTCTCTCCAAAGCAAATATATCAACATATCATACTAAAATCTTAGTTCAAGTCGAATGAACAACTGGTTTAAAGTTATATAAAAAAAAGGAAAGATATGTTTCTTTCTTATGCAAAGAAATGAACACAGGAATTTAACAAAAACATTTAAGGTATGTATGGTAAAGATCTAAGACCTAGGAGTAGCGGGCGGTATGGAAAAGTCGCCATTTTTGCGTCGTCTGTGGGCCACTCTGTGCTGTGTCATTGTTAAGATCAAGGACAAAGAACAAAAAAGACGTTGGTTAAGATCAAGACAAAATTGTGGGTATTTTTTTCTAGAGTGCCTAAACTATAAATCGGTTGTAAATCCTGATATGATCACAAAACTAGTCCAATCACTTCGTATTCACAAACTCGATAATTCGTCCAGTCCTGGTAGGCAGTGGCTACAAGTAGTCTGATGAACAGTAGATAATCTACTAATACATATAGTGTAGTTACTGAAATGGTCGATCAAATGGAAGAAAATTCGAAATAGCTTTCTTTCAAGCACATCTTGTCTCTATGTTTAAGAGGGTGTGCAGAAGAAATCCACTGATCAACAAAAAGCATGAGAACCTACTCTCCATGATACAACCCCACCCCACCAAAAATAATGGGGTTATAACAGAAAATGCCTGATGGAATAGCCCCGATGTACAACATATGAGGTTGATGAAATAACCCGGAAGTGCTGGTTATGGATTACTGTTATTACCGTCGAATTTATATCTAAAGTCAGTAGCAGTGTACAAGATGTCAGATGATGCCGACAACGTGGAAGAGTCGATTTGCGATTATTTGTCCTTACGGATCTCTGAATTGTGCTACAAAGAGGTTCTAATAGTATCTGTGATAACATTCATCCGTTCCGTTTTGCGACAGCGTTGAACAACTATCTGCAAAAATCCCTTTTAAACGTATTCTGAAGTAAGTGGCACAAAATACATTACCTGTATCTCACAGCAAGCTTTATCGAAATCGTTATACAACAGATATAATCTTTCAATTCTAGAAGAGTTAGAAGTATAGAGTACAAGAACTTGAGCGTTCCCAGTGTAACGGAAGAGAGCTATGGTAGAAAGGTTTATTCTCCTATTTTATTTCGCCTGTTATGGGCATTATTATGCCCGTGATATAATAAGACTTTAATTCATCGATGGAACGGAATGGCTAAAACTAAAAGGAATGAAAAGCATGCTTTGTTCCCAGCGATACTTTTATGATTAAGGTATTCACAAAACTATACATATATAAAAGTTTCCCACGCGGAGAATAATATATCACATATACTGTGAACAGAGTGTAAGGAGAAACAAAAAAATAGTATATTCTCTGCCTGGAGAAACCATGTTTAAGATTTCAGATTCAAATGGGCTGGATTCATCTATGTCCCAGTCGAAGAGAGTTTCCACGAACGGGAGACAGAAAATCACGCGTTATCCCAAATTGTGGACTGTCAGCTGGAGTTTCTTTATATTATCTACACAAGCAGTCACAGCTTGCCAAGGACAACAGCTGGTGAGTCTTCCCATTGCTCTGTTCATTTCTCGCACCGCTGATGAAGGACACAGGTGTGCCCGAAATGTCCGGACTTAAACCTTAATTTCCGTGCTTCATTTTTGTCTTTAATAAATATTTTTCGTACTGATCACATTAATACTCTTTCGTTTGCCATCTCTCTCTCTCTCTCTCTCTCTATATATATATATATATATATATATATATATATATAAGATATATTTCCAAAGGAAACCCTCACCATGGACTTATAAGCTGAAAGGGAGGCAAGGGGGACCGGGCTAATGAAAGCAACCTTTCCGTTAAGCTCCTGTAAACGAACTGATTTTCACATACGCCATCACCACTGGGTGGAGTAACGTCACTAAACTGCTAGAGAAGCAGCTACTAAGGGAGAAAACTCCTACCGTATAACCACCCTAGTCTTTCAACGATCTCCCAAAAGCGTTTGCCACAGTCAATCGGCAGCTCCCTATAGCATAATCCCGTAGGTAGGCTAGCTAGAAAAATTCACAGTGCTCACCCGGCCTTTGCACGAATATATCGTGTGTATGTGTAAATGAAATGATTTCAGTTCTAGTCTCAGTGGAAAGTGTTGTGGGGGAATATCTTTTAGGACATATCTTTCGCAATTTTCCTTGTAGTATTCTACGCAGAGCTATCGCTGTAGACCAGAGCATTTGGAAACTTATTGGAGGCTTTTCGGGGTATTTCTATGTATATTTCTTCTTTATGTTAAGTATTATAATACTTATAGTTATATTATAATATATATAATACGTATAAACAAAAAGGAAAATTTATCAAATGCTTTGGTAATATGTACAAATAAATTCAATCCCAACTTTGATTTAAAGAATACCAAATTGTTTACCAGGAAAAAATGTCCAGATTTCTGCTAACGAATCATATCAAAATATGTCTTTGCCCCGGGTTTTTCACATATCTACATTTCTGAAAGTATTACTACTCTCCCAAGCCAAAATATGACGAATTTGAAGTTGAAAAAAAAAAAAAATCATCATTTATTCGCTTTCATTTATCAGGCGTTGAATTGTGTCACTTAGCCTCCTCCATAGCTTGCCCAAACTTTTCAGCGGAACCGATGGATATTTATGAGCGTTGTTAAATTAAAAAAAAATGCAAATCCAATAATATTTGTGCTCTTGTATTTGTTAAAAAAAAAAACCCCCACTAGCTCTGGTAAAATCACTGGGAAGATGAAACGCGTTGATTAAGACGGTATTACTTATATATATATATATATATATATATATATATATATATATATAATTTTACATACAAAAAACAACTTACTCACTACAAATCTGCATTCTTGTTTCGATGCGCATGCATCTCGTCTGGTGAGAATCAAAAAATGGTTATCATTAGTTGTTTTGTCCGTATGTAAAAAACTATAATAAATAATTGTTGCACTAATCTGGGTATTGAGCCCTCTTTGAATTAATGTTGTGACCGTTATAACTTTACTTTCGTTCTCAATGCATTCGGACACACACACACATATATATATATATATATATATATATATATGGACAGAGAAAATCTTATCAAACCAAATGTGACATTTGTATATATGCACCCATAAACTTTTAGCAAAAATACTTTATATTCCTAGTATATGCGTACACATTTTTCTTTTCGTTTATAAATATCTGCTATTTTAAAAGCCAGTAAATATTTTTACATACATATCACAATTTTCGTGTTTAAATCGAAAGTAAAGGAAATTAGAATTACCATAAATATGCGTACATATGTTGTGGAATCTTCGGAAATTATTGTACTGACATGCGTATCTCAATTTCTTTCTACCTTTCGGTGTATAGAGTTGTCTTTTCGAAAGCGCGTACTGACGTATCTAAAAATTGCATATCTATCGATCTGAATAATATGTATGTATTGGTGTCTATATGTGCGCTTATGAACGTGCAGCAGAATATTGTACATGTATCTATTTACAATAAAACAATAATGCAATGTTTCTTTATGGGAACACACTGTAATTTAAAGATCTTCCCAATACGAAAATACAGTTCGGGATGTTAGGCACTTTTAAATGCATTATCAGTCGCTTTAAGACAAAGGACAAATAAAGATGCTGATATATATATATATATATATATATATATATTATTATTATTAAAAAGAGAATTCTCCGTCTTCACAAGTGGATTTACGAACACTACGGGATTCGAATTACCAGATCCCCTCTGTTTAATAATAAATCGAAAAAAGCACTTCCAGAGCACATAGTCAATTATCAAAATATCTATTTTACTGCTTTTCTTCTGAATAGAATGGATTTTTGCTATATTTCATTTTATTTATGGAAATGTTATATTAATGCATTTTCCGACATTTCAAATCTACATTACCTTCCCGAATTTAAATGGAATCCTTAGGAGCAATTTATGCAATTGTTCCAGCATTTGAAAAAGAAAGAAAGCAAAATTCACAGTTGACGAGCTGAGTTCAATATAGAGCGTGGGTTGATATTATTTCATACTACAAGTAAAGGGAATTCCAATAACTTGGACCGATTTTAAATGTGAATTAAGTTTACGTGTCTAATGATTTTCTTCCTTTTTCTTTCAGATTTAACAACCTAAGTCTCTGGCATTTCAACCATGGAAAATTTAACCATCAAACAACGTGTTAAAGTTATCGAAGCTTATTACGAAAATGGACGTTCAAACAGAAATGAAATGAGAATTTCCCAAGTCGCATCATCTCTCGAAACCGCGGAGTCAATTGACCACCACGATTGTGCTACTTGACTCTTTTAGATTTCTTATTTGAGGGCATCTCATAAGCAAAGTCTATGCCAAAAAGCCAACAACAATTCAACAGCTGATGGATGAGATAATGAGGCATATTGGTGAGATCTAGGAGTAACTATGGATAGACGTCATCAAAAATTTTGACCATCAAGTGGAGATGTGCCGCCGAAGACTTCGCGGAGATTTGTGCGATATTATTTTTACACATAATTGCCATGACTTACATAACATGATCCAATAAGGACATAAATAAATTTTCACCAATACTATTAATTGACTGCTGATTTTAATCCGTCTTAATGAAACACCCTTATATATAATCCGTCTTAATGAAACACTCTTTAAAAGATGTGCATAACAGAAATGGCAATGAAAATGAAAAATAGATGTTTTCTTATAAGGAGATAATCGGCATTTATCTACCGAACACTTAATTCTACGGTCGTTTGAAATTTAGAAAATCCTTTTTCAGGAAAATAGTTTTCTGAAATCTAATTGTTATCGCACTTTCTAGTATTTATAATGTTTTTTTGCCTAACTATATGTTCAAAGTTGTGTTGAACGTCAGCAGCTTAACTATATCATTATTTTCTCGTATAGTTACATGTGGCATCCATTTGAATTGTTGTTGCTTTTGAAAGACTTCAGTTGATGAGATTTCGGCTATTCGTTACAATTTTGTTGCTTGTGATTCTATCAGCACCAGTCGACGTGGTTCGAAGAGTAGTGGTTAAGCGCAACAATCTTTATTCAAAATTATCTTTTTTTTATTTTATAAAGCCGCTGTATACTGATGAGTGTTTAGATATTTTCAAACAGGTTTGGTGACGTGAATGTCATCCATGTGAAAATCTCGATACGACGAGCCCATTTAAGAATATGACTCAAGATTTTTGTTTAAAGTTTCCGTCTTGTAGAAAGTGATGTGCGAAACCCCACTTAGCGCAGTCTATTCTCTGATAAATTACCCTATCTGTTTTTCCCTACTTTTGTGCCAAGGAGAGATTACAATAACAGAACCGTCCTGGCTAAGACAATAAACTACGTCCAACAGCAAGGCCTCTGATCAGGATGTTTTGAGGAGCGTGTAACCATCTTTTAATTACTGGTGTTCCCAGGTCCATCATGATCAGGAGTGGTAGCATCTGATAGGGTCCTAGCTATGGGCAAATAGTTAACCACCAATCTGGGGTTAAAAAAACTATGAAATTGAAAACATAGGTTTTAATACCACATGTAAAATATTGCCAGCAATACATTTTTGAAGATTATTACCAACAATACATTTAAAAAACATTACCAGCAATGCAATACATTTTTGAAAAAAAAAATTGAAAACAATATTACCAGCAATAGATTTTTGAAGAAAAATATTATGAGAAGTAGAGTTTTTGTAGGAAAAATATTATCAGAAATACATTATTTAAAAAAAAATGATAGTGTCGACATTAAATAACCCATTGAGGTTGATATGCCGTAAAATAAACCAAACCAAACAATAAAAAAAAACATGAATTAAGAAGAGATAATAAAACAATTGAGATTACGTTTAAAGTTTTGAAGATCAAAGTTGACTTAGAAGCAATAAGCGAGAAGTGAGCCTGAAGAAAATCTTTGCGTAGACGTTATGGATTCGTCTAAACATTTCAAATGTAACATGATGAGACCATACAGTCAATCTAATACTGCGCTTAAATTTATAAAGTATAGGTACGATAGAGGAAAGTAATATTTATTTTGAGCAAGACAGAGGCCAAAAGGCGGATTGAGGAAATCTGGTCATTAATCTGTCTTATCTTAAACTTAGAGAGCCACGATTACTGACCCAAACATACCACAGTATGCCTTACACCAATTCAAGACATTCTTATTTATCATTCC
>CAHIKZ030003706.1:10000-17500 GCA_903632075.3 Acanthosepion pharaonis
ATATATATATATATATATATATATATATATAATGAAGATATTGATATATAGATAGAAAATTATATATGTTCGTGCCCATTTCCATCATTTTTAAAAAATAATAATAATATTAAAATGTTCGTTTTAGAACAGTAAATATTGCATTCCTTGTATAGAGTCATAGGCCTAAACTTTGAGCAAAGCTGTTCTTGTAAAACGTCTCCTATACAGAAAGCAAACTCCATATATCGGCCTCCTGGGTAAATGAAAAAGAAAAATATTTGCTTTTTCAGAGAACAAATAATGAAAATCAATAATGGAAATTACAAATATAAAAAAAAAGCGAAAGAGAAAGTCCCGTCGTAAGGCCTTAGGACGACTGTTTATATTCCACTGCGTCTCAAGTGGCCGGCTTTGACTGAGGTTGAACAAGCGCCAAAAGGGGAAATGTCCGTATTTCGATAAAGTCTATCAAACAGAGTATTCGATGAGCACTCTTTTTATGCTGTCTCAAGGCATTAGCATGCATTGAGACCCAGTCATGAATAATAACCATTAACCGTTACTTGTTCATACGCAATAAAAAGGAAGAAAAAAAAAAATCCAGCACATCCAAATCCAATTCAGAAACTAAAAATACACGACACCGAATTTGCTTTCCTCCAAAAATAAATACGTATCTGTTCATTTTCCTTTGTCTGATTTAGATAAGATGTGGGAAAATGGCGTTACCGAATTTGTCCGTAGTGATTTGAGTTCCGATTGCAATCCTTGCCTTACGAAATCCAATAATTCACCTCTTATTCTCTCTTCCATTGCATGTTTTCTCCAAAAATCTCACGACACTTGATTGGCAGATTCATTCAGTAGCTACGCCGCTTATCTTTCTGTTTCTTTCAGAAGTGATATGGCGACTAAAAATATAACCTAGGCATTATTCATGATAGTAATAAGAGCTGTTTCCTTATATGGAAATATTTGACCTTCTTTGATGTGCGGCTGTCGCTTGAAATCATTCGGTCCAATCATAATTTTTTCAAGAAAATAAATTTCTCCAATCCACTAAATGTTATCGCTCTTCCTAGAATTGATGAAGCCTTCCTTCATAATATTTTATTCAAAGTTGTGCTGAAAGTCAACATCTTGTTTATTACGTCATCTTCTCTTCAGATT
This sequence comes from Acanthosepion pharaonis, assembly GCA_903632075.3. Classification (NCBI taxonomy): domain Eukaryota; kingdom Metazoa; phylum Mollusca; class Cephalopoda; order Sepiida; family Sepiidae; genus Acanthosepion; species Acanthosepion pharaonis. The sequence continues at coordinate 11,153 of CAHIKZ030003706.1, forward strand.
TCAGGTGTTAGCCATTTTTAATTGTTGCTTTTGTTGAACTTTCTCAAGTGACATTCTGGATACGTGCAGCACATAATGTACAAGGAAACATTTGTAGAATTTCGTTACATTTTGCATGCGAACTATTCTCTTTAAAACACTCCCGTCTGTATATATAGAATCATATATAGAATCATATATAGAATAAAATATAGATACACGTAGAAACCAATCAGTTAGGGGAAAAACTTTGTTTTTAGGGGAAATTTGATGGAAATATTTTCGAGAGATTAGAGAATGTTTTTGGAAAGATCGCACTTGATGTAATCACAGTTAGGGATACACCAGTAGAATTATTTACAATTTTAGAGACAAAGAATAAACCAGATTTTATTGAAATCCCTTACTTTTGTAGGGGATGCGTGGTTGTGTAACAGATAGAGGTTCTGAATGAGAAATCGGACAGCCGAGATGGAATTCCAGTCGAGGACGTTATATTCATATTTATATATATGGCGTAGGTATGAATTCATCACTCCCACCATCTACAAGTAAATACATGAACAGACAACCCAGAAGGAAAACTGAGCTATGTTGAGGAACAGATTTCAAATAATGGGAAATTGTGTCATTGTATTTTGCCAATTTTAAATTTAGTTATTGTATAAATAAAGAAATCAAACAAAAAATTTTTTTATTGATTTTATGAAGAAAGGAGTCTTAAGACTTAGGTTTAAAATGTTGGTATGTTTGTGTTAGTTTTGGTGGGTTCTTTTTGTACTTCCCCTTTTTAACTGATCGTAGTTAAAGAACTAAGCCTTGTATTCGTAATTTAAATTTTAAATTTAAATTATATCTTGATTGTATTTTCAAGTGGAAATAATAGATAAATACAATGATCTATTGCTTTATATTATACTAAAATGATTGCAGTTTAAGAAAAGTATCAGAATATTGTATAACTTTAATAGTAATTTCAAATGGTATGCTAAATATGAATTAAGCGCGATGAGATCTGATATGTAAAAAATGAAATTTGAAACAAAATATGTTTAATAAATGTATACTATTCAATTATTATGTTATTCATTTATAGTTTTAATAAAGTACACAAACACACACTTATGTATGTGCATCTATGTGTGTGGAATTGACACTGGTGGTAAATTTAATTTTTGAACCAGTGGTGGCCTTTTGAAACATCAGTGGTTTAAAACTGAAACACTTCTTTAAACTAGTATCCTTCCTCATCGGCTGTTTTCTGATTACGCTACATTTGTGACAATATCTCTATATGAAACCCAAGAAATTCTCCACTGGTTCTCTGTTGAAAGCAAAGGTTTTGGCCTTATCATTAGCATAAATAATCAATAAAAAGAATACCCGCTCGGCCCGGTGGCTAGGATCAAAGTGTAGTATCTGCGCTTTGTGAGCTGCCGAGCCGGGTGTCTGTCGAACTCGCTGCTTGCAGAGAGGAACCCGGACGAGGCTCCGCCGAAGGGTGAGGTTTCGTTCGGGGCGGTTGACGGAACTAGCCCGCTTGGACGGGTTTAGATGGGTTTTTTATTTTGGCTGGGCCCTACGGGCTTCAGACATACCCAAATAAAAAAAGGCTATTGTGCCACATTCAATTCCTGTGGGTGAATTGATAAATACCATCATTAGCATAAAAATAACGGACGTAATCCACAATTAGGGTGTTAGATAGCCCCCATCATCAATTCCCAGACATTCTATGAAGGTTGATGAGAAGAACTTACGTTACTTGAAATTCAACCCTTGAGGACGAAAAAACAAATCGGACCGCCAAAGCTACAAATGCATTAGGTGTAGAAAAAATGGTGATGAGAGAGGGGGGTCAAAAAGTGCAGTGCTCACCGGCAGGCCACCTAATTTTTTTCCTTCTTCTTCGATCGCCTCAAAGAAATGGATTGCGTGACCTCCTGTCTCAGCCGTCATAGGCAGTTGTGAAACAGACACCAGCTCAGCCGCGCCTAGTTCGACTTCCTCTTTGTCCGTCTGTCAATCCGTACGTCCAAATCTATTGCACACTGTCCGCCGAATGACTTCAATTCCTCCGTGCTTCTGGCACCCTGCTTTTTATGCTACGGCCAAAATTTGCATGTGTGCAAATATCGTCTCGTTTTGGACGAGATCGGCGCACATAAATTGCGTCTTCAGTAGCGGCCATATTTCTTTTTATCATCACTTTGCAGGCAAGACACGTTCGCGCTCGTTTCGAATTCTGAGGTAATTCATGTCTTTTGTCACATTAGGGACGTTTCGCCACCGCTTATAGTATGACAGGGGTGTCCCAAAATATGGATACCAAAATACTGCTTTATAGAGTGGCCTATTTGACCACACAGTTGTATGGCTCAGGATCGGGGACCCTATATAGATTCCATATAAATCCGCTAGATGTCTTCCACAAAAGATGGCTATACATTTGATGATAGTGTATCCAATGCCAATCTTCTCGTAAAATGCAACATTGGTGGAATTGAACTTTCCTGATGCAGTGATAACATCGCAGGGCGGCTCATATTGTAATGATGAGTGATAACAAAATAACTAAGGTCCAATTGTATCGTCAGCATGAGGTGGACCAAATAATGGTGCATAACCGTTTCTCAGATATAAAGAAAAATTAAAGAGTAAGCTTTCGGCTCTCAATTCAGAAATTTTGAAATCGGTCATATTGACCAACTGAGAGACGAAATACAAAGGCAACGGCGAAAAATGTCAGCAAATGTTCCTGTCGCTATGCCCCAAAAATCCTTGTTGTTGCACAATAAGTGGACTTACATGCGGGACTGAAGTGTTATATAAGACACAAGAATAAAACGTAATAAAGTTGTCTTATTGTTAGGGATACGTGGAAATCGACGGGAAAATTAACTATTCATATATATATATATATATATATATATATATATATATATATATATATATATATATATATATCCAAGTGTAAGGTAGGTTAAAACCAATGTCCAAACAATATATTTAAAAATACTCAATACAGATTAGAGCTTAATAATAATAATAATAATAATAATAATAATAATAATAATAATTATAATAATAATATTTAATCACCACCCCCACCTGAAGAAGAATATACAGTGAAGAATCATGTTTGCATTTATGTAGTGGTTTATAACATGTTTATGTTATATTTGTTAATTATTTTTATTATTATTATATATAGAGAGATAGTAGATAACTTGATCAACAAAACAGAATCAAACGAAAGGTTACTGATGAAATCATTACGAAAGATTTTTATTAATATTAGCCATTTATTAGTATTAACTTTTTCTAATTATATATATATATATATATATATATATATATATATATATATATATATATATATATATATATATATCTGGGAGTAGTATATGTAAGAATATCTATATAAATAAAATATATCTGAACTATAAAAAGATTATGAATAAAGGCAAATGTACAACGTTTCGTATCGGTAAAGAAAGCTTCCACTGTAAACGCTCTATATCTGATATTTACAAAATTAAATAAATTCAGCACATATGAATCAACTCACAATTTGGAGCAAGTTAATTAATTTCAATTCGATTTAGATCAAGAGAATATAATGGCTAGTTCACCACAGAGAATCTTTTTTATATGTGCCTAATACCATTCTCTATAACTCGGGCAGTGTGAGGCCATGGGCTGCCTTGTTAGAAAATTCCACTGTCATCGTATAAAACTGCTGCCCTGAAGAGATGGGTTATTGGGAGAACAGTTATACTGACGCATATTCCCCAGATCATATTCTCTTGACTGTTGTTTCCCGGGATAACGATAAGCAATTACGCCTTTAGTTATTCAGAAATCAAGATTCATAGAAAGAGTCAGCCTTTTTCTCTGCAACCTTCAAATATCACGTGCTCTTTGAAGAAATTTTAAGTGATTACTTTGCATGCTTATTTAATAATAATCCTTTAGTTAGACAACATTATAAGCAACATATACCAATAAGGTTCGTAAATTATGTCTTTACTTCGATTAAATCCATTTGCAATTCGTGCCTTAGTGGTAATAATTCTGCTTCGTATTTGTCGGGAACCAAATCTTTCTGCATCTTGCAATTTGGTTGCTCAATTCATCGTCGGTAGGTGTTCTTAATTCATCTCTTATAGCTACCAATTCTCTTCTCACCTGAAGTAACCCTAGACACCCAACTATCCATTATGATTTGAAAAAAAAACTCCATGGATCATTCTCTCCTTAATAGGAAGGCTATCATGAAAGATCCTCATTTTTCTTGCACGCAGTTGCTTAAATTTACACGCCTAAACTGCCATATCTCTTTATATACTTTGAACCTGAGAGGCAAACTTATTCTGTGGCAGTAAGTTTCCTTCTTAGCATATGCTATCTGTCATAATATCTGAATTCAACCAGGTATATGTTGACATTTTTGAAAATGCCGATCAGAAAATATAAATAAGTTGCTATCATTTTAAATAAATCTAATTAAACTAATCATAGATCAAACTTATTCCATCTAAAGGAACATACATATTTTGCAGGTTTTTTTAAAATCTCCATATCATTATTCAGGATTCTCCAGAAGCTTGCTTTCCTTTGACAAATATTGCAATAGATTGTACCAATGGAATAAATTCTGACTTCAGGCCTTTTTCTCGCTCAATTCATCGTCGGCAGGTGTGTGAAAGAGAGAGGTTGGGAAACGGGCGCACGCACACACACACGCACGCACACACACACACACAGACACACACACATGGATATGAAATTGGAGTGGATTTGAACAGTGAAATTAGATCAGAGAATTTTTGTTTACTGATGGTGAAACCTGATCTAGGGCAGAAGTTGTACCCATTGAATCTGGGTCATCAGAAGACAATGGAAATGGACGAAATAATTTTTTTATTGATTATTGCTTGGAATAGAGCTGAGTAAGCAAGGAGAACCTTTAGAATTCACATGATTTTGGTTGAAAAAGCCAAAACCCCGTGATAATGACATGCGAAGTAGTAGGGCCAAGGTTCAGTTGTAATCAGCCGGATTTTTCTATATAAACGCTGAATTATGCTGAAAAAGAGGCTGGCGGAAGGGAGAGACGCAAGAGGCATACGGAAGAGAGAGATAGAAGAAAATTAGCCAGGGCAAGATTTGGGCTAGAGACAGTGGAGAGTCGAGTTGGGGACTCAAGAAGGAGAGAAAGTGACGTCAGAGACTGGAACGAAGCGTCCGCTAACATGTACTGTTGATATATGTACCGCTGCTTCTGCTACCACGAATATTACTCCTACTGTTACTACTGCTAAGGAGGAACGCCACTATAAACTTTAAGCCGCGCACAGAAATCTTATTCCCTCATCGCAAGAGTCGTATATCGTTCTGAGATAATTTAACCACAAGTTAATCATAACACACACTCTCCCTCTGTCCAGAATCCAGTGTATGCGGTTTTACATCATTTACTTTTCTTTTCTGTAACTCGTTTCTTTTCCATACTATTCTTTTCTGCTATATAAAAGACATTACCAATTCAATCATTGAATATTTATTTGTCCGGCTTTCTGCAGATATTATTGTTTTTTGTTGCTGCATTCTACATTTCTTAGCGTGGACTCTCCAGCCGTGTCTACATCTTCAGTCGACCGTGAATGGAAGAACATCACTTCTGCTTTCTGGATCAAACCAAACACAACGTGGGCAGGAGCCAGGATTAAACCAGTGGACCGGTCGAATAATCTACGGATACTCAGGGGACCTACGGCCACTCCCTTAAGTTCGTTTAGGACCGAGTAGACACTTCAACCCAGAGAGTAAGACGTCGGAGGTTGAGGGGCTGGGCGAAAGTATTAGAGGTGTTCTTAATTCATCTCTTATAGCTACCAATTCTTTTCTCATCATAAGTAAGCCTAGACACCCATCCATTATGGTTTGTTACAAAAATCTCTATGGACCATTCTGCCTTAATAGAAAGGCTATCATGAAAGACTCACATTTTTTCTTGTGCATAATTGCTTAAATTTCTCGACAACAAACGCAAAATATTTCTGATCAGATGCCTACTATATGAATAGGTTAGCTACGCTAAGAGTTATGCATACCCGGATACGAACAGCTAGTCATTATATATGAAAGATGTATTAAATTCAACCGACAGTCTAATTTAATTACATTTTTTATTATTTTCCTATACATTATTTTCGGGAGGGAAATAATGAATAAACTGTCCAAATGTTGACCTTTGTTTCTTTTTGTTAGTGTTTCTCTGACACATTGGTTCACTGGTAAATATTATTTTTTAGTTTGTTAGCTAAGACAGGCATTTCTTTTATAATGTTACATTTTCAATAG
>CAHIKZ030003706.1:20000-68213 GCA_903632075.3 Acanthosepion pharaonis
AATATCAGGCAAGAAAAGAAAAGTACAAACTATCATACAGATGTTAAATGTGAAAGTGAAAAGAAAAGAACAAACATCAATTTCAAGAAGACAGAACACATCGTTGTTTGCAAGAATGAACAGCCTATCACACAAAGTACAAAATGGAGATAGCAAAATCAAAGAAGTACAATAATTTAATTAACAGGAAATATGAAAAGTGAAACACCGAAATCCCAACGCGCATTTGGATAAAGAAAGTTTCCTTTCATGCAAGCAAAATATTATTCAATGGAGGTGGCTCGGATATTCATGAGTTCATCACACCAACCGTCATGGACCTGCATGAAGGTAGAAAGTCATTAAGGTGTCATAATGTGTCATTAAGGTGTCATAATGTGTCATTAAGGTGGCATAATGTGTCATAACATAGCTGATCAATGTAGGTGAGTTGCTTGGCGAACAACCTGCCGGGCTCGATGACTATTTTCCACAGCTGGAGATCACTCGTGATTTCTTGGTTTATTCGCCATTAGTGTTCTTCAAATTGCATTCTGCGTTCGATAAAGATTCTAAAAATACCAGGGATGAGTCCATAGAACTGTGATCTAGTTGTATTTTGTCTCCAAGATATATTAATTATAACTTTCAGCATCCGGGTGTATGTTCCATCAAGCTTAGGCTCTAGGTTTTTAGTTAATGACCAGCCAGTGGCACCATACATTAATACCACTTCTACAGTGACTCGAAAGAATTTCTGCTTGAAGTTGTCTAGTAAATCAGATATCCTGATTACATCCATTTTATTCAAGTGTTTATTTAGGCTTTAGCTGTATTACGTTAGAATCAAAGAAAAAGTATTGGAATATTATGCAATAGCAGTCCTGTTTTATGGCCGTAAATGTAGAAAAGTCTTCTCATAGAGTGAAAAGAGACGTGAAGCAACAGATTCTAGATCTGCTGAGGATTCCATGGACTGAGCATGCGAGAAACGGCGTTGTTTTTAGAGAAAATGGAAACAAAAAGTACACGTATATATAATATCAGAATGAGACAGTCGAATTTTCTACGGCACACAAGGAGTGCTTAAAAAATGTATCACTCACAGGACATACTGAGTACAAGCGAGAAAAACGAAAACTGAGTATAACTTACCTAATGGCCTTTTGTAAATGGTTGACAGTAAAGAGTTTAGGAGAGATAATAAAAAGACAAAAATTACAAAGGGCTACAGATGAACGGAAATGGTGGAGAGCCATGATCCTCAATGAATTGAAAGAACACGGCACACATTTGTAATTATTGATACGCTTGGAGTTATCCCATTGTAGAAATGGTTGAAAGGATGAATATCTTATGAATAATTCCAAGATTATCATGTTTACTGAAGAGATATGTTCCGACGAGATCTCAAGAGACGCCAGATATTAGTGGTGAGAAGAGTTAGTGAATCTGTTATTAAATCGTGCATCTTTTCTTTTGAAGAGACGAACTTCGCAAGGTGAAACATAAAACCTGGGAACGTATACAGACATTTGGCCGTATAAAATATCCATAATTAATAGATCTTTTCGAACGACTCGAACGAGGGTGGCAAATTGGTTTAACATCGCGAAATACACAGATATGTAACAATTACAGAAACAACAGCATTTGGCTTCCTCTAAGCAGTGTAATGGTCAGCAAGCTTGTCTCGCTAGAACATTTACGAATGGATAGTGTCTTCGATCCTCATTGGGTGCCCCATGTCTATTGCCACGTGTAAGCTATGCTTGTGGAAAATCTCTGGAAATAACAGCCTTTATTTCAAACGAAATTTCTTGTTACTATTTCCTTAGGATTTGGAAGGAATCTTTAGTCCTTTTTTTTTTCGTTTACATTCCCTAACTTCTGTAAGAATTCTTGTAATTTCTTTTCCGTCTCTGTTACCAACACTGTGTCATCTGCAATGGTTGTTTAGCAGTTCAAACTGTTGTTTATGACGTGCTTTGTCGAGCTATTTTACATAAATTTGAGGCTCTGACCGAAAACTGAATGACGAATAGAAATATACCTCTGTAAGTATTAGCTCGATAAAAGCAAAAGATTTTTATTCTATCACTCTGTGGTTCAATTACATTTAGTTAGCGTTTGGCTAATTTATGCAGACTATTTCCTGTCTTGAAACGGTTCATGGCACCATTATATTTGTAGGCTTTCTGATTTTATTTTACACTATCCGTCGTCTGTCAAGATATTACAGAGGCAATTTACAGCTATGATCGGTATGTAAATTCAAATAGGAACGACTAAGCAAATTCAGGCTTTCTAAATTATTTTGAGAATGAATTACTGGATATATTTTTTTTCAAAATTTTCTCTTTTCACAAACCTCCAGTTACTTGTTTCCCGAGCGAAAATTATTTCATATTCTCTTGGGGCATTTTCAACAAGACGCGGATTGTCCCACTTCAGCGTATGATTGAAAATAAAAGAAAGCAACCCCACCATTCTCCTTCTCTTCCTCGCTCTCGCTTACACACACACACACACATAAATACACACACACACACAGTATCTCGCCGCTCTCTCTGTCTCTGACAGCGAGAGAAAGAGAAAGAGGGAATGAGAAGAGAGAGAGAGAGAGAGAGAGAGAGAGAGAGAGAGAGAGAGGTCAGCCCAAAGATACAACGCTAGGACTGTGTTCGAAGGAAGATTAAATTAATCTACTCTTTCAACAAATTGGACTATTGCGAAGGGGGGTTCGCAGTTTAAGAGCTAATCAAATCATGTGACAATACAACTGATTCACACAGGCTTGCTAGTTAATTCTTCTTGCTGTCTCTTCTGCATCTATTTTCTCATGCATATTTATCTAGAAAAGTGCCAGCCATAAATGGGATTTTTCGATCACTTACTAATTTAATTACAAACCTCCAGGGATTCTCGCATGGAAATATTTTCCGCTCTCAAAATTTGTCATGCGTTCTAAGGGATATATTTTTGCTTTTTATGTGTCTATCTCTGAAAAACTGTTATGTGTGAGTTTCCTATTGTCGTCTTGAGCAAAATGGTCGGCTAAGGTCTCATTCCTTGCATTTATCCGTCATATCGCTTTCAGAGTCTGCCTGTTCTTTTCAATTCGTACAAGTGAATTGATCATCAATTTGAATAAAGGCTTTTTTCGGTCATTTAGTAGAGTTAATGACAAGAACATTTAGGTTATTATCATTGGGTATGTAATTTTATTTGCTTTTTAGGGACCTATTATCATAATAGAATGATTCAATTAAATATATTTTTAAAAATTCATAACATTAATATGAGGAGATGCGGAAAAGTCTTTTCACCGACTCACTCTCATATAACTAACCAAATATTAGAATCTTTCTTTGAATATCTTTATCAAGACATATAAGCGTTTTCTTGTCTTTTGTTTACTGTAGATTAAAGGAGATAAATATTTCTATAGAGCAGCACTCAGCATTCTTGGCAATTTCATTATTTATTCTATGTAAATAGCATGACGATGAGCATCATCTCAAAGGATTCCTTTCTTAGAGGTACGAAACATTCACATTCTTCCCTTTCATTTACTTTGCCGTTCTCTTTTTTCCTGCTGAACTCTCTGTAGGAGTTTTATTTTGAGCTCTGGAGGAGCACTGATTCTTCAAAATCAGACATAATGTTTCACCATTTTTACGAAGAGTATTTTTGTTGTTCTGCTTTAATATGCATTCTTCCTACTTAAATATGAAAAGTTGAGACTTATTTTTTATTAGACAGAATTAATAGATATAACGCTAATATGAAGTGAATTATATTTCGGTCATTTTCTCTGTGTTTGGTCTACTGCTTAGTGATCAATCTGATATGTGGTCCGCTGGGGATTGAAAACTCCTCGAGACGGAAAAGAGATACGATCTATTTCTAAGGTATACTGTGGCTAAAATGCAAACATAGTGGGACCGGGGGAGATTTACGCCTTTTAAATTATATAATACATTAGCAACGGCGTTTTGCAGTGGTTGGGTTAAATTAATTGATAGAGAGGTGAGGTAATCCTACACAGTATTAGGATATTTTTTCGCTTTCTACTTCAAATTCTAGCTGATTTCATTAAAGCCGCTTTGGATCGTATTGATTTTTAACGGATGTTGTTACAATTTCTTTGCGACTGTTTGAAGTATACGAATGATGACGGATATTCTCTCAAAAAGCCTACGTGCCATAGGGTCCCCAAACGACCCTCGGCAGGTTTTGAATTCAGAGTTGTCCTGGCTATAGAACTATTTACCCATAGCTGGACGGGGAAGAAGAGGATTCACAAGGGTATTAGCAAATAAGCGAATGTAACTGAATTCGACTGAAAAATCCAATTTTAAAATGATAGACAATTGTGTCTAAACATTTTTTTTTTTTTGGTTAATGTAAATTACCTTTCTAGTAAGAGATTATAATTATTTTATTTTTTTATTTTATTTTATTTTTCCATGTCGACAATATAGGTAAATTCCCAGATGAATTCTGTGGACAAGACAGATGGCATCAAATGACAAGTGGAAAAAATCTTACATTTTGCCGACGTTTCGTCTTCCAAACCTTTTAATGTATCTATAACAACAAAAAATTTTTGATTTCTTTTGCATTAAAAAAAGTGGAAGACAAAAGATTTTTCTACTTAAAATTTGATGCAAATCTTTTCTGTCCATAGAATTATCTGGGACTTTTTATATATATATATATATATATATATATATATATATATATATATATATATATATATATATATATATATAATTTTGTGTGTGCAGTGCCTAGTGGAAAGCGCTCAATACCAGTGATTTAGCTAACATATTCAGTTGTATGGATATGAGTTTGTGGTTAAAGGAAGGTGTTGGAAGCCACCAGCGACGATGTGTTGCTTGTAGTGAAGTGCAAAATGCATCCACAGTTTCAGAACTAGAAGAGGACAACGCACATCGTACATAAGGTGTATACGATTATCGATATAATTCCAGGAACATCAATCAGGGCCATTCCTATAGAGAAATACGTAAAGTTTTTTCACAGAACGTCAATACAAAGGAACCAAATACTTCTGTATAATAAAGCATAGTACACTCGTGAGTAAATATTTTTTAAGTCAAATATTTTATATCTCTAAACTTTAGCTATTTCTTCACTGTTTTTCCCCGCATCCTCCACCTTTGTTTTTGTAGATATCTGATATTTAACATTACGGTCACATGACGTCAAAACACCGGTTCTTATAGGATCACCGAAGTTAAGCAATATCGAGACTATTCAATATCTATATGGGTGACCGCTTTGGAATAACCGGTAGTTTAAGTTTGAATGTGTAGATCGTGTAATTAATAGCAGCTCTGAAATGTAAATCTGAGAGCCGTGTTCCAACTTCCGGTCGCTTTCGTTATATTCATTTACGCAATATATGCTTGGGAAATGTATAATTGAAATCCCCACACATTTATGGATTAATTTCTTACAATCTGATCATATTTTTTGGCTTAAAATAACCGGAAAAACGTTAATAAAACGTTGATAAATCAATGTATTTGGTGTTATTTTGTTACCGACTTGGTCGCATATAATACAATGATTTGGAACATCGCTTAATGTTTTATCAAAATTGTTATTAAAAGATTATAATAAACCATTAAGTCATATTTCTGTACAGTTGTTCCAATGATATTTCATTTCGGGAGCGGTTTCATGAGGGTATGCTTAAGACCGATATGAAACGGAGAATAACTTTGATTTATGTACAAAAAAGGAAGCTGGTACTGAACTTCCGGAGTAATACACTAACACCCATCCCTTTGTGTTAAGAGGGTGAATAAAATTATGTTTCTTGGCACGTGTATTACAGAGGATTTGTGACGTCGCCCCCACCCCCTCTGGTCGCAGCGTCGACTCTGTCGTTCGATCTCGTTCGCGGCTCCAATTGTGACGTGACGCGATGTAGCCGCCCAAGGGTCGATCCTTGTCACGGACAGCACCAGTTGTGACGTTTTTGCCAAGGCGTCAGCTGTTCGTTCCTCGCTGCTCCAAGTGTGACGCTCCAACCCTTTGGTTAGATGATTACCAGCCTCGCCGTTCCCAACTTACTTCCAATACCTGGTTACTAGGGTAACTGCACTGATCTCCGGTCTGCCTACCCACGTTGTGATTAGATCTTAGACAGACGGGATCAAACAGGGATTGGGGGCCGTATGCAAGTTGAGTTCGACGGGGTGAAAACACAAGTAAAAAGAAAAAACTCACGAGGCAAAAAATTACTGATAAAAAAAAAGGTAACAACCTTTTATATCTAATGTTCGTTACATAAAAATTATTCTTACTTCCCGACACGTTTTGTGGACTGTGGCACCAAGCTTCTACCAAACAATTCAAAGACTTCGAGTTGCCTACTCTCCAGAAATCTGTATGTCGGAGTGTGGTTTGGTTTCGACACTGGGCGCTAATCTCTACCAGTCGTTCACGGCTGATTCTTCTCTTCGGCTTGAGTTGGACGAGAGCTTATTCACTTCGGCTTGAGTTGGACGAATTCTTCACTTCGATTTGGGTTGGACGAATCTCTGTTCTTAGGCTTGGTTTGATTTCAATTTCTTCTATGCGCAACTGCAAGTAACTTCTTCTTCGTCCGCCCTGCAACTCTTCTCGCCAAGGTCCGAAATCTTCTCTCTGCCGTCTGGGGTGAACTGAGCTCTCTGTCGTCCGGGGCTGAACTGAGCTCTCTGTCGTCCGGGGCTGAACTTTAACTTCTCTCTGTCTGGCCTGCAATTCTTCTGCCTGTCTGGCCGGCAACACTTCTGCCTGTCTGGCCTGCAGCTCTTCTGCCTGTCTGGCCTGCAACTCCGCTTGTCTGGCCTGCAGTTCTTCTGCCTATCTGGCCTGCAATTCTGCTCCAACTTCTCTGCGGCTTTCGAGCAATTTTCTTCTCTTCGACTTGGCTGCAACTTTTCTGTCTGTCCGGGCCAAACGGACCGACCCTTCTTGCCCGCAAGGGGCGAATGAACAGGGCCCGCCGTCCGGTCCAACTGCTCTGGCCGTCCACCCCTGCAACTCTGATTTCTGTCGGTTGGGGTTCTGCTTTTATTGACGCCGCAACAAACTGGGGTGGGTCTGTCGGCGTCAGGGTTTTCTTGATAATTTCAAAAGTCGCATTATTTCTGATTTCCCATTATCGCTCTTACTTTCACCCCTACTTCCCTCACAGTGCCTCTGGGGGGGAGGCGCACACCCATCTCTCCCGGTCTCTCGTATGTCAGGTGACCGTTTTCGACCAATGGGTCCTGGTCGAGCGTCTTTTCTCCTCTTTTTCGCATATCACGTGACCGCTCTCCGGCTAATGAGATTCTGGTTGGGCGTCTCCCGTCCTTCGTGACGTCTCCAATCGGGCGTGGCCTATCCGGGGCTCTGTTCTGGGGAAGAACACCTTGCTAAAAAACAAAATCCAATTTGGCCTTTTTTCGCACGCACGAAAATGACAATCTCGGCCTTTTCTCACCTTTTGGCTTTTGTCAAAACAGCCCGCAGCTAATTAGATGTGACTTCAGGAAGAATTTTTTCGTCTTGCTGGCGCTTTCTGTGAGCCAAAACAATTGTTTTCATTCCTTTTTTTTCGCTCAGGCCTGATAGCCAAAAAATCTTAATTATCTGAATTGAAAATATCTTCACTTTATCATCGTGGGGGTTCTAATCTTCAAATCTAGAGCTGGTCAAACTGTATACAATTCCAGCGGTCACCTCTCACCCAAAAGACACCCTTTTCGATTAATATTTCTTTTTCCATTGTTCTAAAAAAATCCCATTTCTCCAAATTGATAATGAGCTCCCACATTCCGTGGACAAAAAAGTAGGTCAGGTGTTTTGACCGATATTTTATCAATCGTACGTATGTTCATCATCTTTTTACCATGTCTGTTTTCTTTTTTATTACCTCTAAAGTTTATTCTTTCAAATAACAATTTCTATTGTTCGTGAAATTCGGTCAGGCGCGTTGGCCTAGATATCTCTTGACACCTGTTTTCGCTTATGACCGGCTTTTTGCATTATCCATCTCCTCTCTTTTCTTTCTTTTCCTTTTTTTTTTTTTTCCTTCTTCTTCCCTTAGGATCGCCTAAATACAATTAGAGAATTATTCTCAAAACTCAATTATTCTTCGTCTAAATAACTAACAACTGGTTAATAAACCGAATAAAAATTAAATCATATTTCTATGAATATTTCTTTTTAGTTTTTCTAATAATGCAGGGTGCCACAGATTTATGCTGGACGAGCAACGCCATAGAGTGTGCCTAGTCAGCGTAGCAGCGAGTATAAAAATCATTTTAAAAGGGAGCTGCTGATGACCTAAATCCCATTTGGTATATCAGCTGTCCAGCAGCTGACATGTCTGCTCTTCAAGTGATTATAGATGTTACCCAGAAAATAATCGGCTTCTTGCTGCCATCCTTGTCGCAGCAGCGAGGAAAACATAATAATTACAGCTTGTTAGAAATCTTACCGTAGGGTGTCGTTTTATTTCTATAAGTTCTAAGAAAAAGCATTTGAGGGACATTTTTTTTATTCTTGGGCCTGGTGTAAAATAAACGCTTTCGCATGCTGACAATTTTCAACGTATGTAATCGTTATTAATTTGTTCGATTGAGTTTTATTTTGTGCAGGTGCGTTTGTTGGTACACCTAGTGATTTCTGTTCACTTTCCGTGCCCATAAAACGAATAAATAAATAAATTTCGAAGAATATATGTTACGAAAAGACAAGTTAATCAATAGACACTCCATTTTTAATTCCTCTGTGGCGAAAAATTGAACAAATCAGTTTAAACTGTTGTTTAAATCTGCTTAGTCAGAAGACCAGACTTGTAGGGAACATATACATTGAAACAGAAGATTATTTTGTTTACATAATTGTATATTAATCTTAGAGTGAAATATTCTTCTGAACAAAAATGCTAAATTGAAAATAAATTCATAAAAGGAGAGGGTGTGATCACTTTTAAGAGATTTTTAATGAATAAACAATTGATTGCAATTTCTTATTTCATAAAAGAAATATATTTAAACGTTCGACAAAAAAGAAAATGAAACATTTCTTTTTTTATATGCCGTGTTTCTTCAAAAGTGGGCGATGGTAATTTTGGAAAGTCATGGCTAAACACAGCCTTGTATCAATTGTAGCTCTTAGCGGCAACTGCCCCTTTACAAAGATTTACCTACAATCCCAAATCCATTCACATAAGTTACTTAGATAATGGTTCTTTTTCTTTCCCAGTGCTTTTTACCTTCGATGTGTCCTTTGAGTGTTAAAATCTCTGTGCTCTCCTTTCTCATTATGTGTCATTTTCTGATTCTGAATGTCATTTTCTCTTTTTTCAATTTTCCTAAAGACATCATTGTTGCATACGTGCTCCGTATATGATATTCACAGTATATTTTTTTAGAACCACTTTTCTGCTGCCTACAGTTGTCTCTTCCTCTGTAAAGAGAGTGTCCAGTATTCACTGCCATATAAGTTGAATAAAAGTACATAATAGTTCTACATTCTTTTCTAAATTTATAAAAAATCCTCCTGTGTCTGCGTAGCTATTCCAATTCATCATAAGCCCGTCTTGGATATGACTAGAAACTACATCCGCATCCTGGGTAAGACGATAAACTACATCCAGCAGCAATGCTTTTGATCAGGAGCGTGGAACCACCTCTTAATTTCTGGTGTCCCCAGTTCCACCTTGAACCAGAGTGGAAGCACCTGTTAAGCCCCCCAGCTATGGGCAAATAGTTGACGCCCCTCAAACTAGGGTCAAAACACTATGAATGTGTAAAAATAGATTTTAATACCTGCAATACATTTTTGTAGAAAAATATTACCAGCAATGAATTTTTGAAGAAAAAATAATACTAGCAATAGACTTTTGGAAAATAAATAGCAGCAATATACTTTTGAAAAAAAATTGTACCAGTAATAAAAATCTTGTCGGCATTAAATATACCAAAACAAAAGAAATCAATCCAAGACCAGCATCATAAGATATTAAAACGTGTATTTAGATTTCCGTGTCGCATTTAATATCATCTGATAAAACACCTACCTTTATATTTCTGCACTTGTTTGATATTAACATATCAAATTCACAATTTGCATTTTGCTTTTTTTTGTTTCATTTTGCAGACTATGAAATATCATGTCTTCTTACAGTTTACGGTTAGTCCTTTGTTGGCGCTTTCTTTTACTCCCTTGTCTAAGTTTTGTAGTTTTACTTCTACGCGTACTATCAATACAGGAACTCAAAAGATACGTTACGTTCTGATGTAGATACATATTTACTTATATTCGTTTTTTCTACGGAGAAGTGGTCATTTATATACTGATAAAATGATATCTTTAAATCTGCGGTGGCATAATTGTCTTTGATGTGTAAAGAGAAAGTGTTAGACATGTTGAATGATTGGTCTAACTTTTGCGTTTACACAGATGTCTTTAGGGAATCATAAGACGGTCGTTTGTTTTTCAGGTTCTTTATTTCTTCTAGACTTAAATACATTAGACTGGCTATTTTAATCTCAGTTGGTAACTTGCATAGGTAAAGTAAAATCTAATTTCTAAACGCTGGAGAACGTAACCGGAAGTTACAAAAATATTTCTTCAAAATGCTTGGCAATTCCCACATCTGGAAAGATAGAATCGCCTATGTCATGATGAGACATGGTGGAGCAAAAAAAAAAGAAAAGAAAATAGTATTATATTCTTGCAACTGAATCTGTAGTAAGTACATATTCGATGATTTAGTGTTTTAAATAAGTTGTTCATTTATATTCCTGAAATTAAATAAATAATATTCTAGATATGAATCTAATATTTACTTTTTTATGGCTTGATTATGATTCTTTTCCTTTACATATACTTGCTTATTTATATGGTCATTGCTTTTTTCTATCAAAGACTATTTATACACCGCACCTCAATATAATTATCTAACATCTTTATTATATTTAAATCTGCTTATTCGTTAGTTACTTACTTAGCGCCTACGTACGTTAAGACCTGTCAATAGCTTATAAATAATGGACCATTGCTTATTGATCGCGTGGAAAACCCGAAAAGACGTTGTTTGGTTTCAGTCAAAAAAAGAAAGAAAAAAAAGAAGAAAGAAAGAAGTAGTTAATGTTACCACCTAAAAGTTCATAATTAATGGACTATTCCGAATAGACCGCGTGCAAAAACTGAAAGGACATTGTTTGGTTTAAGAAAGAAAGAAAGAAAGAAAGAAAGAAAGAAAGAAAGAAAGAATTGGTTAACGTTTCCGCCCTGTAGCTCATAAATAATGAACTATTCCGTATTGATCGATAGAAAAGACCAAAAATACGTTGTTTGGTTTCAGTCAGAAAAAGAAAGAAAGAAAAAAAAGAAAGAAAGAAGTGGTTAATGTCTCCATCTAATATTTCATAAATAATCGACTGTCCCGTGTTGATCGCCTGGAAAGACTGAAAAACGTTTGCTTTCAGTCATAAAAAAGAAAGAGAAAAAAAATAACGTTTCCGCCCAGTATCTCATAAATAATGAACTCTTCCGTACTGATCGCGAGGAAAGACCGAAAAGACGTCGTTTGGTTTCAGTCAGAAAAAGAAAGAAAGAAATTAGGAAGTGGTTACTATCTCCACCTAATACTTCATAAATAATAGACTATTCCAATTTGAACGCGTGGAAAGTCAGGAAAGACATATCTGAGACGCGAGAAAATAAAAGAAACAGAGAAAAAAGAAAGAATGGCAGAAAAATGAAAACGTAGACATAATTGTTTAACGTATTTTTTAGTGAAATGGAAAAAATAAATAAATATTATCATTTGTACACCCTTACCTCTTTAAATGCGGCCAACATTTCTATTTATTTTAATATTTTGTTAAAGTTGTTAAGGGTTATATATTTATCGATGCGATAGGGAATCTCAACGGATATTTTATTGTCGTAGAACTCGCCATGATCTTATTCAAGCATTAGTTATGAATTAAGATTCTTCAGAGAATTCAACATTTTTCACGGGTATTTCTAGTATTAATATCTATCGGATGACATCAGAAATCATAGTCAACTCTACAAGTGATTAATATATCAATCTCAATTATGACAAATGAAACTGATGTCATAAATAACATTAAACATCCAAGAATAAGTAGGGTAAGTAATTAAATGATTTATCACGAATTATCGAACAACTTGAAAAGTTATTCCTACAGGATCATCAATCCACTGACCTGTCGGTGTACAATAGAATTCCCTGTGTATATATACTGTGGAAGGTAAGTACTGAACATATTAGAATGGAGCCTTTTTGTGGTTGGATAGTTGTAAAGTTTTGTAGATACCCAACCAATATTTGCTTTTTGGCCAAAGAGTAAACCGAAGCTAAATCTAATCTGATGATCAATTAATTCATTGTATATATTTAAATTTAAATTTATATTTGACGTTAAATAATCCAAAATGAGCTTTTGTGTCGTTTAATCAGCTAATCAATCATCAAAATAAAATAAAATCATACTGAAAGACGACGAAAGAATAAAAAGGAGAAATAAATTATGAATTTAACCAAAGTAGAATAGGCATTAGTATTTTCAAGATGGTGTGGTAGAAAATACGAGTCAAAATTAAACTGGAGCTATAATATTCACAAACAACAAGATTTCAAAAGAGTCTGGAGAATATCCTTATCGTAAGAATTAGTAGTAATTTTTCAAAATATAAAAGGGCTGATGAATTAAAAAAAAAATTGAAACAATCCTTAATCCGACACTGTAAATCATTGCTATTATTATTTGAACTAGAAAACACGTGAAAGAAATCACGGTTTATCCTATTTAAATTGTCTGTTGAATCCTAATTCTTAAGTTAATAATTTAATAAACATCTAGGGAACCATTACGTTGACTAGGGGTTTTCCTTCGCAAAATCACGTCGGCGGTCACCAATAATGTAGACGGCCGGGGGGTGAAGATCTAAAGAAAACTCGTGCGTTTATATTTCCTGCTAGAAGAAGGTCCAGAGACTATAGAATGTTGGGCTTGGAATAAAACCAACAGAAGATAAGGAAGACAAACAAACAAGACCGATATATATATATATATATATATATATATATATATATATATATATATATATATATATATATATATATCGGTCAAAACAACATAATTCAATAACAATCATGAATATAAATGCTGGCCGTTATTTAATGAAATAAGGGTGTACATACACACATACATACACATACACTTATATCTTTTGAAAAAAAAATTCCAAGAGGATAGAATCCAGGTAGAACTCAATATCCAGGACAGAGTAAGGATATCATAAAAAGGCTTAAACATTAATATTCCATGGTCTCTCGTCTGTTACCCCTCTCTATATCTCTAACATTCGTCCCACACTCTCATACTTACACTCTCTCTAATTTGTATTTTTTATTTCCGGAGTTGTTTTTTTTTCTTTTTTGAATTTGTAGGTCTGGTGAATTGGATCGTATTTACGATTCCAATGGAATAAATTATGATCATGGAATATTAGTGTTTAAGCCTTTTATATATATATATATATATATATATATGCAAATATTAGCAAAAACAAGACTTTTCACGGTTTACGCGAACCCTATATAACAGAGGAACAGTGTGTGTGTTTGAATATGCATGTATGTGTGTGTATATATATATATATATATATATATATATATATATATATATATATATATATATATATATATATATATATATATGTGTGTGTGTGTGTGTACTAATTACCTATAAGACAGTATATATGTATGGAGAGGGAATATACATATACATACACATGCTGACAAGAACACGAAAAATGGAAATAGATCTAAGAACACACAGATTCCATTCAAAGATAAGATGGCAGTTATCTTTCCTCACCCTTTCTCGGCCAATCTTAATTGTTTTATTACCCTTTAAGCAGAAGAACTTTTTCACTGCCAGTTTCAGGAAGACATTTCTGTTGATAACACACTAAAAGAAATGTCTAATATCGAGTATATTTAACATCGAAAAACATTTATTGGTTTTAATAATATGTGGAAATATCCACTCTTTTCCTTATGAAGTTCGCGAGACCGGAAACTCCAGTAGCAAAATTATGGAAGATAATGCATAATATATTTGTTAAGAAAATCCACATTACACCGAAAAAAAACTTTTGCGGCTTCTCTTTTCTTTTTAATATATACTCTTTTCTCTTGTTGGAACAACTGTAACATCTTCATATATATATATATATATATATATATATATATATATATATATATATATATATATATATACAGAAAAAATATATGACAAGACAAGACACATGTAGGAAATAATAATCGTTTAAAATATACTCACATTTGCATATATTATTTATTAAGACATTTATCTTTTAAAAAAAAATATTTCTTGGGGTGTAGGAAGTAGAGAGAGGGACAGTAAATAGAGTTGAAATTCTCATGGCCTGTTAAATTAATTTTCCTTTAAATGTACTTGGGAAATGCATGAATATATATATATATATATATATATATATATATATATATATATATATATATATATATAAACGTAGTTAGTGGTTAGAACGTTCGCATTGGGACCATACTCAGGTTGGATGGGACACAGGTTGGATGGGACCCATTTGGAGTCTCACCATGGTTGATTTGTCAGGAAAAATTTGGAAATTGCATGAAAATAATAGCATGTCTGAATAATGAAATGGCTTGTGCTCTAGTATACGGGTATCCCTCGAATTGAGTGCCCAATATATATATATATATATATATATATATATATATATATATATATATATTTAATTCAAAACAGACTAAATTTAAATATTAGCTCTGTATTCACATTGAGCTCTCTGGATTTCATCCTCCTTGGAATTACCCATTCGGCTGACCAAGTTCTTCATAATTTATATATATATATATATATATATATATATATATATATATATGTGTGTGTGTGTGTGTGTGTGTGTGTGTGTGTGTTTCTGTATGATTGTGTATCTCTCTATGTGAAATTATGTTTATCTTATTCTATCTCTCTTTCTTTTTCTTCTTTCTCTCTCTCTATATATATATATATATAAATATATATATATATATATATAAATATATATATATATATATATATATATATATATATATATATATATATATATATATATATATATATATATACATATATATATTTTATATATATGTTTAATCGTTGCTATCTAATAAATTCTAATTGAATAAACTAGCGAAGCAATCTATCATTGCAATTTGTTAACCTGTCATGTTACATCTTTTAGCCAGATACTTCTTTGAAAAGAACACCTCGCGTTTAACCGCCAGTCAAGAATTTGTAACCGAATTCTTCATTTGCAAGTCACATAATAGAATCTTTTCAGTTTTGATAAGCTTAAAACCACACGGCAAACTCCGAGACGCTTTACAAAGAATTTCAAATAGACGAATCGTATAGGCATCCTGCTGTGTTTACTTAATACATATAAATTTCAAATGTAGTAACACCTGTGAGGACGTCTTCGAAAACTTTATAACTTCTTTCGCAGTCAAAGTAATATAGACGTATAAGAGAAGTTCTTGTAAACAGTATGTGCTTATAAATATATATGGGTTCTCATTTTCACTAATTAATATTCTGTTGTCTTCAAGTTATATTCCAGCTGTCATTTTGGATTGATGATAATAATAGTGGTAATAGTAGCTTTTTTCCCTTGATAAAAAGGAATTTGAATTTCACTATATGAATTACTCGAATTGTTTTAAAAATTTGATGTCAATAAGAGAGGGTGCTGAAAAATCTCGCTCTTTCTCCCTTTCAAAACTCTGAGCAAATAATTAAAAATTAGAATCTGTTTCATTCCATCTTGTTCTAGCCTAAAAAAATGTTTGAGGACTGTATGCACAAGAACAATAAAAACAAACTTTTTTCATTCTACCAGTTATCGTAATTCCCCATATATAATAAACATTTTTTTGTACAAAGATAATCATCAAAATTAGAGGCGCGTATTATGCACAGGTACAAACAATCTTTAAACAATTGCCGTTTCATAGGTCGATTTCAGTTGCAAAAATGACTACTCACTAAAAACATACGCCAACTGAGAAATAATATTTGACGATTCCGACACCCTAATTATATTACATACAATCATATGTACCTAATAATACTTACAAATGTAAAATAAAATAAAAATTATCATAAAACTAAATTACAATAATATTATTCTATATTTAAAACAATTTTTAATAAGAGCAGCAAACACTGGCCGTAATGAAATTGGAGAGATACAATTTATATGGATTCATTACCAAACAAGGGCTACGTATTATGCATGATTAGAAGCATTTTCTCACAAATTCAGCACAATTTTAGGGGTGCATATTATGGATGAACGCGTTTTATACATTGTGAATTAGGGTATTTTGTATAATTGTATCTTAAGATACATGCTGTGTCCCGCACATAAGAAGAGAGATAACGGATTCATGCCTTTCCCAAGTACATTTAAGGAAAGTTAATTTAACCATATTAGAATTTCAACTCTATTTCTTGTTCCCACACTCTACTTCATACACCCCAAAAAGTAGATGTTTTTTTTTAAACGATAAATATCTTAATTAATACTACATTCAAATAAAAATGGAAGTATATTTTTAAATGACTGATATTTTCTACATGTGCTTCTATACTTATCTGGTCATATACTTTTTCTGTATATATATATATATATATATATGTATTGGTGTGTGTATATGTGTGTGTGTGTTTGTTAATCGATCAGATATCTTCCATAAAGTCTCTCTTTGTACAATCTATGGCCTGCTTTTTGATCATCAAGTGACAAATGCCGACCTTTTTGAGAAATTCTAGATTGGTACCATCGAGACCTTCATAGTGCAATTACAACTGCGTTGGGCTGGCCATGTGTCAAGCATGAGTGAGGATCGTATACCAAAAGGTCTTTTCTACAATCAACTCCATAGTGGTCATAGAATTTTGGTAGACCTTGGCTCAGGTATAAAGTTAAAATGGAAAGCAACCTTTGTTGAATCAGCATTCCATTGAAGAACTAGCTATGAAGAGATCAGAGTATTGTCCCATCTGCCATGCAGGAATAGGTCACCATCAAGCAGTAAGCATTATTCAACTGCGTGAAACACGAAAGTGAAGTAAAACAAATAGCAGTGTTCATGCTGCACTTGCATGCTATACTTTCCCCTGGACAGTTTGTGTTCTTTTGTACAATTCTCGAGCCGGCCTCAAAAGTCATGCCAGTAATTAATAGAGTCTCTCTCTCTCCCCCTCTCTCCCCCTCTCTTTCTCTGTCTCTGTCTCTCTCTCTCTCTCTCTCTCTCTATATATATATATATATATATTTAGCACCCTGAAAATGCGCTAAAGAAAGTTAATGTTACCAGTTTTTTACATGTAAAACGCAAAACGATATGAAATAATTTTCCCTTTTAAAATTCGCACCTTATCATTTATTTCTTTACAAATTAAGTTTGCAATTTGGTTTAGTGTAATCTCCTTCATGTAACACATATAGATATTGTGCTATATTTAATAATGTAATCTTCTCTTTTCAAATGACCATCTTTTACTGACAATGTCATCTACTTCGGGTCGAGATAAAACTAAAGTTTACACTAAGGATGTGGTTTTTTGGTTTTTTTTTTTAAATGAATTCTTCTTTATGAAGTTTTGAATGTCATTTTTTAAAGTTATAACTTTAAAGATATCCTCATATTTTTACATTTTCTACTCAAAATCTGACTGCTGCATTGTTATAGGATTTTGTCAGATTGTGCTGTGCTCTTTTGGAGAAATAAGAACTTGTCACTTATTGCAAATAAGTGTCTATAAAAACGCTGACGGAATTTTTTTATAAGCTGTCGATAGGGTACAATGTGAATTTATTGATATTGCCGGTATTGAGATTTTCATTTTTTCCAGTCTCAGTCAAATAGTGGTTTTCCCTACTGTTTTTCTTTAATACATCTGTTCACCATTCATCCTTACTTCAATTTCTTCATTATCTAAGTGTCCTAGCTTTTGTAGAGTATTATATCACTGTAATCTTGACATTTCGGATCACGCAGTTGTATCTAATGACATTTATTTTTCGTCAGCAATTAGAAAGGAACCTCTTATTCCAAGTTTTTTTTTTTTCTGTTTCCAGTATAGAGATTGGGATTAATTTCGTGACGTTACCCGAGGAACCCACTAGATTGATATTCTTAACTTTCTGAGTGGGAATTGTGCAATGATAGATTCTTCTTGAGTTAAAATCAGCATTTTTGCTTTTGTACCTTCTTGCAAATATCAGGTGAAACCGTAATTTTCTCCAGCCTGTTCAGCCGATATAACCCATAGGAATTAATTTTTCAGGGTGTATCACCGCGATAATTCTGATCCCAACAGAGGCCTATTTTTGACTACATGAAATATTATAATCATATCCTCAAAGAGTCTGAATATAATTCCTCTCCCAACGGAGCCCTATATTTGACTACTCGAAATATTTACAAACGTATCCTCAAAGAGGCTAAGTATTTGTTTGTTAATAGAATGAGTCATCGTATAGCAGCTAACAAGCTTGATTTACGTGACTATTAACGGATCTGTAATAGTGTGTTAAATAAGATTAAGATAAGATTAGCCCTCATCTTGACTCACTTAGGCTTTTCCGCTGATAAAGCAAAATACTTGCTCCTAAATTCTACTCTTGAATCATCTGGAATATCTTTGCTTGTCTGTCCACATAGAACTTTCTGCGTTTATTGAGTTCATCTGCATATAAATTCGTCCAGGCTTTCTGATAACATTTCTAAACTGGATCCTCACAAAGCATGTGGACATGATGGTGTCCTTGAAATTTTCCTTAAGAAATGTGCCCCTGAAATGTCTCCTGTTCTCTTTAAATTCTATAAATATTTCCATGCTGATTCTTGTTTACCTGTTTGTTGGAAATCCTCTTCTGCAGTTCCAATCTTTAAAAAGACAGGCGCACAATCTAATCCTTCTATTTATCGGTGTATTAGCCTTCGACGACTTTTTAGCAAAGTACTCGAAGCATTAATAACTCTGAATTGGTTAAGCATCAAACATCGATGGGTTTTTCTTGCAGATAGTCAATATGGCTTCCGCGTCTCGGTCAAGTACAGATGTGTTAACGATTATTGCTGAAAGGTTTTATCAATAAACATAGTGAAGATCGGCTGTTGCTTTGGATATCTCGAAAGTATTTGACAGGCTATGTCATACTGGTTTTCTTGAAAGGTTATGACATATTTTGATGAATGTTGGAACTGAATGAGTCTTTCTTATCAAACCAAGAAATTAAAGTTATGTTGATCGGCCACTCTTCTAGATCTTTTTGCATAAATGAATGTGTTCCTCAGGGTTATATCATTGGCCCGACGTTGTTTTCTAATTTTCATTAATGATGCCTTCATTTCTCAACTCGGACTGGTTTGGCTTGTTTAGTTTTACGGCATATCAACCTCAATGGGTTATTTGATGCCGACAAAATTTTTATTGCTGGTAATATTTTTTTCCGAAAATTATTTCTAGTAATATTTTTCTCAAAAATGTATTGCTGGTAATATTTTTAAAATATCTGTTGCTGGTAATATTTCTTTTTTCAAAAATGTATTGCTTGTAATAATTTCCCCAAAAGTATTGCTGGTAATAATTTTTCCTTGAAAATAAATTGCTGGTAATAATTTAAAAAATGTACTGCTAGTATTAATATCTATTTTTTACACGTTTTGACTCGAGTTTGGGGTTAAGTATTTTTCAATAGCTGGTACCTCCTAACAGGTGCTTTCATTCCGGGTCAGTTTGGACTTGAGAACACCAACAATTAAGAGGTGATTCGACGATCCTCAAAACCTTCTGATCAGAAGCCTCGCTGTTGGATGTAGTTTATCGTCCTACTCAGGACGCTTTCAAATATGTATGTGTGCAGATGACTCCTGTGTTAACAGTAAGTTTGCTCGTTTCAAATTGGCGGCTTTTATAAATAAAATGACTTACAATCTATTGTTAAATGGGGCAAGGAATGGCTTGTTAAGTGTAATGCTTCAAAAACGAAACTGTTCTCTTTTAATCACCTGAGTGAAAACTTTTTCCCAACCCTTATCGGACTGACGTTTCCACCTGACATAGAATGGAATGAGTATACTGAATCAATTGCTAGGTCTGAGGTTAAGAAATGTGGTTCACTTTGCTAGACAATTTTTCTCCCCAACAATAATTATATTCATAAGTCCATTCGTCTTTACTATGAATATCGCTGCAACATTTCTTCTGGTTCCCCTGCTATATATTTAAATATTCTTGATAAAATTCAAAGAAGAAGCTGAAATGTTATTGGTCCTGACCTGGCATCTCGGCTTCATTCTGTTTCCCGACACCGCATTGTAGCGTCCCTCTGCCTTTTCTCTAAATACTTTCATGGTAATTGTTCTAATGAATTTTCCGCTATGGTACCTAGATATTATGGATTTAAGCGCAGTACTAAATTGGCAGCAAGGACTCATCACTTTACAGTTGAAATAGCGAGATGTAATCGCAAGTTCTATGTTGACACTTTATTCTATCGCACTTCTCGCTTGTAGAATTCTCTTCCAGTTTCTTGCTTCCTAGTTAACTTTGATTAAAAAAAAAGTAAGTGCAATATCAATCGTTATCTTCTGTTTTCTTAATTCTTGTTCTTCTATTGCTCTCTCTCTCACTTTTTTTTAACAGATTACTCTGCATTGCAAATGAACTAATAGCCCAGCAAATTAATGTGAGAACAATTTGTCACAAAGCCGGTCGTAACATATGCTACCATATATCTATATTCGTTTCTAAATAGAAATAAACGCTAATTAGCTTATAGCACGAATGCTAAGGGCCGATATTTCACGGTGTATTGAAAATGCATATAAACTTCGACAGCAGGTAATTTTCGTGACGACGCATACTACGTCGTGATAACGTATATAATTGTCGACTGCTGTTAATGAAAGTTTCCTAACAGCTTAATTGTAAAGCAAAAAATACAATATTTAAAAAAAATGTTTATCTTTATCTTTATCGAACAAAATATATATGCTTGCTCTATCTAATTTTTATCATTCTGATGTCTTTATAATTCCATGCTTTCATATTTTTTTTATCATGCACCTGATTAAGTCGATTTTGGTAGTCATTCAGGTAACTGAAAATTTCTCATTAAGATAAATCTCTAAAGACCAAAATTAATTACTATTGAAATATCTAAATGCAACCGCCATTTTCTTGATTTTCTTCCCTGTGGAACACCCTTCTTTTTACATGCTACAGTCATAGAAAATTTAAAGGCAACGTCAATCAACATCTTCTCTCTTCTTGAGTCCCGTTCATCATTTGTCCTCTCTTCAATGCTCCCTATACCCTATTTTCGCTTCTCAGTTTCACTCCCTGTCCTTACGTACTAGTGACATTCCCACCTTGATTGGGGTGAAATGATTAAAAGAAAAGGTCATCTGTTGTAGAGTAGTTTCACAATGGAGTCTTGTAGTTGTACTAAGTTGGTCATAAAATAGGTTCGACGTAGAAAACGTTTGGAACATGATGTAATAAGTAATGACGCAGAGAAATCTAGTGGTGGTCGCTGATTTTATAGTATCCAACTAACGGTCGTCCGACATCGACTGACTGACCAACTCCCTTGAGCGACTGCTACCCCTCGTTACTCTTACTACTCCTACTTATTATAGGTGGGAGAGTCTATTAACTAAAGAATAGGTGTATTCCACTATAACATAATCAAAAGGTGCAATATATATTTCATACGGTAATAGATTTGAATATTTTGGACAATATATAGCAATTTTTCTTGATTCCCTAAGAGTGTTGACGTCTCAAGAAATCCAGTATGACCTATTCATTCCGCACTAAGGGAAATTATGGCAGACAAAAATATCGTCTTGTTGTAATTTTGGACGCACTAAATATCTGCCTCAACCGTTTTATTTGCTAACGGAGAAGCGAAGCCTCTACATACATCCTAGTAAGGTTTGACTACTATAGAAGCCGCGCATTTAAACAACTGACTAAATAAGTGTAAATTAGTTTTAAAGCTTGCGAATTTGGGCAATCCACCAGCATTTTATAACTTTGATTCTGCTATAATAATTATAACCCTTGTCT
The DNA here is from genome assembly GCA_903632075.3 of Acanthosepion pharaonis. Taxonomy (NCBI): domain Eukaryota; kingdom Metazoa; phylum Mollusca; class Cephalopoda; order Sepiida; family Sepiidae; genus Acanthosepion; species Acanthosepion pharaonis. The sequence goes on from CAHIKZ030003706.1 coordinate 42,242, forward strand.
ACCCGACAACTGAAATTTGTTCAGAGAGAAATCTACCTTTGTAGATGTCGCGAGTCTTTTTTAATCAGTTCTATTTTTATTCTATCACCGAAGACTAAATAAACGCTGTCATGTCGGTTTTGAAACTTAAATATCATTCGCTTTATTATCTATCACAATCTTTTACTTCTATGATATACAATCAGAAATATTCTTCCCTCTGATCTAGTTCCTCAATTCAGTAAGTTCCAAGCACCAAAACGTAGCTTCCCGGTGCCTTTCTATAAATATCATCATAATTGTTGCGATGAGCTCTCCATTTCAGTACCTAGAATTTATCAATTTATACGCAGTAATAGTAATACGCGGCAAGGTCTCAACATCTTACAGTTGTAATGGCTACATGTAACCTTAATTTCTATGCTAAAACCTTCTTTATCACTTCTAGCTTATGGGACTCTCTTCCGGCTTTGATCCTCAAATATTTAAATGCGATGCAAATTGTTATCTTCTATCTTCATAATAATTGTTTTTTCCTTCCTTCATAATTTTTTGCATTACTCATATTCTGTCACACTCAGTAACCTCTTACGTCTTCGTGTATTTATTATTTTGCTTGGGGTGAAATAATTAAAAACGTACCGTGCCACTTTATGGTGTTGGCGATCATGGCTCGCCAACATTTCCTGCATTTTCTTAAATACGCTACATTTTTTAAAGCAGATACTTAAAAAAGGGGTGGGATTACTGACATTAAAAATAAATCAGTATTACTTTTATGATCAGCATCATAGAGCAGTTGTAGAAACGATGCAACTACTGCACTTGCTAGCTAAATTGTAATCATAGATCCCGTAAATAATTAGGGACGTAGAGGAGAGACATGTACTGAAGGCAATGTTTGTATCTTGCTAAGATAGACTGACGTAGTCCATTCATGTTAAGCCTGATTTTTAATTTAGAAAATTCCTTTTCCATAATAAATTAATAGATCCAAGTTTGGCATGCTAATTAAACACTAACCGGAGAAACATGAATATTTTTCTTTTCCATTTTGATTAACCGTTCCAACTTCTGCGCCTGTAATGTCTACACACCTCGCACATCACATAGAATGCATTTCGTCAGTGGAATATACAGGAAAATCGAAGTAAAAATGTTAAATACTTAGACTAGCTTAGTAAATATATCTCATTTTCATGCAAATGATAACAAGATAAATAATATATATATATATATATATATATATATATATATATATATATATATATATATATATATTCAAGAAAGAAATTTGGATTACTAACACATAAAAAAGAGAATGTCTCATATCGAGAATATTTAACATCGAAAAATATAAAGCAGAAAAAAATTAATTAATTTCTACCCTTTACCCAATGAAGGTCGCGAGACCAGAAACACGTGTAGTAAAATTATGGAAAATAAAGCGTAATATTTTTTAAAAATCGACATTGCAAAGAAAAACGTTTGCGGTATCGCTCTTCTTTTAATATACACCCTTTTCTCTCGTTGAACTAATATAACCTCTTCCTTATATATATATATATATATATATATATATATTGAAGACATTTTATGTTTAACATTTTTTTTATAGATACAAGTATTTGAGTAAATGCTCTGTTTATAATAAACAGTATTAAATAACATTTACCGGCCTGAATGTCCGAGAAATTTTCATAGAAAATATTTATTATAAACAGAGCATTTACTTAAATACTTGTATCTATAAAAAAGAACGTTAAACATAAAAATGTCTTTAATAAATAAATTGTCGGACTTTGTCCATTTCTTAATATATGACGTTTACATTTGATACGCCAGAGCAGTTATGAATGTACGAGATTCATGGAAGATTGAAGTTTATAAGCAGTAAATTCGACCTTGCCTACCGAGCGTTCCTTTGTGGCCGAGACGGTAAGGCACGTCAGCGTAGATAACGGTTCCGTATAGGATGCAGGTTCGAATCCATGCATTAATTTCTTAGTAACTGTAGAATATTGAAAATCTTCTTTCAAATAATTTTTGTTTTACCAACTAATTTCAATCTAGTCCAAGGTCATTTTCAGTGGTCTGTTGGTATGTATTCAAGAACACCGTAAATTCTAAATATTTATCAGCTATACAAGGGAGGTAACTAATATGATTCTTTTAATATATTTAATATATTTTTGTAAATGATCACCGTAAAAATATTTACCAGTTATGCAAGCCAGGTAACTTATAAGCTTTTGGGGTGTACGTTTTTATGGGTTTAAATGATCATGGATCTCGTAACCTATTAAAATCGTCGAGGAATTACATGTACTGAAGAAATAACAGCCGTGTTTATATAATAATAAAAGAGACTGACCAAGTCCAATCAGACTGATTTTTAATTAAAAACTTTCCTTTTCCTTCATAAAGTGATAGATCCTATTTTGGTATGCTATTTAATCACTAACTGGAGAAAGAGGAATATTTGTCTTTTCCAATTTGATTAACCGTTCCAATTTCTGCGCCTGTAATGACTACGTACCTCTCACATCACATAGAATGTGTTTCTTTAGTGGAATATAACACTAAAACCGAAGTAGCAATGTTAAATATTTAGACTAGCTTAGTAAATATATGTCACTTTTCAGGCAAATGATAACATATGGGTGTGTTTTATATATATATGTATATATATATTTTCAGAGAAGTTTGGCTATATAATTTAGACGTATTATGTATATTTATTTTAAATTTAAACCTTTCAAATCTCCGGATTAATTTCTTGGTAGCTGTAGAAATTTGATCAAGAAAAATTCCAAAATTTTCTTTCAAATAATTTTTTCACAAGTAATTTCACCGCAAAATTAAAATATTTACCAGTGATGCAAGGGAGGTATCTTATGTGATTTTTTGGGTGTATATTTTTATGGATTTAAATGATTTTTAATTGAAATTTTTAAGATATTTTGCTAATTTATTCTTGGTTTGAAATTTTATTTGTGATTTATTTTGTATTTTTTCATTAATCTCTTGAAATATGTGAGGATACTATTGGAATTTGTTTTGGCATTTTGTTCATTTTTAAAATAAGCAACATAAGTAAAATATATCAGTATTTATAAGTAAATATAGCATTTTAATTATTCATATATAATCAGAAAACTTAAATAAAACTGATATATTTATTCAACATTGTTTGATTACAAGTTACTATCCTAAATAACAAGTTTTTTTTTTTAAATTCATGCATCAGTAACACAGTAATCCAATTAGTATCAGTGTGTACAGATTCACAGACACGAAAAACGCATTTCAGCAATATCAGAAAATTAGCGCCAATTGGATGAATCGAATATTCTCGAATATAGCGACATCAACAAACACCAGAAAGAGACTCACCTACTTTGCTGGCTAGTGTTATTAATGTACTCATTTATAGATTTTAAGTTATTTATTTAACACATATTGCATTCGTATATTTTAATGTGTTGTAATTTTTGGTATTTTGAATAAAGTTAATCGGATTTTATTTACAGGACTTTATTTAGCATTTTAATCATAATGGCGTTGTAGGTAATAAATGTCTTAGTTTATCTATTATCATCTGGAAAGTCGAACATTGCAATTTTCTACACTAGGCAAAAAGAACAGCAGTTGGTGGTGTGTTTTTTATATTCTGTGTTATTTTTTGAGTTTTGGTTTGATGCATTTCAGTATATATATATATATATATATATATATATATATATATATATATATATATATATATATATATATGCACTGAAATCAAAACACACCAAAAAATAACACGAGATATAAAAAAACATATCACCAACTTTTTAACAATTAAACATGCTGTACTTTTGCCTAGTGTAGAAAATTATATATATATATATATATATATATATATATATATATATATATATATATATATATATATAATATAGTAAAAACTTAAACTAATATTCCATGGTCATAATTTATTCCATTGAATCGTAATACGATTCAAAATCATCAGACGTACAAATTCAAATTTTTGAATTTGTAGGTATGATGAATTGATCGTATTTACGATTCCAATGGAATAAATTATGACCATGGAATATTAGTGTTTAAGCCTTTTTATTATATCCTTAGTCTGTCCTGGACATTGAGATCTTCCTGGATTCTGTCCTCTTGGAATTATTTTTCTACAAATATAAATGCATGTGTATGTATGTATGTATGTATGTATGTATGTATATGTATTTATATATTTTAGATATATGATTGATATATATATATGTGCATATTTACCACTAATATATATATATATATATATATATATATATATATATATATATATATATATATATATATATATATATATATATATATATATATGGGAATTGCGTACTGTCTCGGGAATTAAATGTTCGTAGATATTAACAGTGTGGAGATAAAAATGGATTGATGAGGATCGCAAAACACTGTATAAAAATGATATTATCTCTCTTCATTTATATAATACACACACTCTCTCTCACTATCTATATATCTGTCACACATACACGTCTGTAACATTATTAATCGTTTTTCTAAAGTCAGTTAGTGAAGTGCCATATGTGATACACGCTCGGGCAAACATGTCTCTTCCGATTCATGACTGACGAGGCAGAAGATTTTTTTTTACTGTTGGTTACTATATCTTTATCCAATAGACTGGTTACTAACAGAGGGTATAGGGCCCAGTCTGTCCTATTATTCAGGCCATAGTTGGGCATACGGGTGAAATGGATTCACACCTTTCCTAAATGCATTTGCATGTAAATGTTTGCACTGAACCTGACTGGACTCTGTCCGATTTCTCATTCAGAGCCATTATACATTACAACATACCACATTACTAAATTAGACTTTGCTTGAAATAGACACGATTCTATTTCTTTCTCTTTATTTTTTTAAACCGTTATTGATGTCTCGGACCTAAAAAAACGATCAGTTTTTTTTCTATATTTACAACAACTATATTTGTGAAAAATCTTTCGTATTTTATAAAAAAAATCTAATTAATAACTATTTAATGGATATAACATGTCTATATTATTTTAATAAGAAATATCTATCTATCTATCTATCTATCTATCTATCTATCTATCTATCCTGATAAAGCAAGACTCTCCTAGCGATTGAGATTTCTGAGTGATTGTTGTGTTTATGAAAAAATAAAAAAACAAAAATCCACCCTTTTCTCTGCCGGGCTCGATGACCTAGGGATTAGTACCTTCCAATGATACCAAATAGGTTGGGTTTCAATCCCGGCCTGAAGCGATCGGATGTATAGCCACACTGATGAGTTGTGATACAGCGAACCATTCTATATATATATATATATATATATATATATATATATTACAATTTTTGGGCCACAAACCCATTTTATCCAACTTTCGTTAAAGATGACTGAAAAAAATTTTGCGATTAAGATTTTTATCTAATTTTTCTTTTGTTTTTATTTTCATTTCATTTCTGGCCATAACGTGTGTAAAAAAAACTGTCCATAAGTTCAGAATATCCGATCACTTTCAGCTATACTTTTAGCCTTTATCAAGGACGATTTTTATTTCTTACTAGCAGTAGAGCCCGGCGTTGCCCGGGGATATAACAGTAAGAGATAGATTAAGTATCCATCATCATAAAGATTGAAAAAAAAATTGACGAAGATTATTGTTTAAGGTTGACGGACACGCATGTCTTAATTAGTTTTTTTTGTTGTTGTTTTTTACGAATTGGTCAAACCCAAACTCAAACAAAAACATTTTTTTCAATCGTTATGAGTCTCCCGAATGAATAGAATTTTATTATAAACAATTGTCTTGTAAATGGAATTTTTAAAGCATCCTGAATGTAAAAATAAAGAAAAAAGTGTTCAAGACAATAATATATATATATATATGTATGTATATATATATATATATATATATATATATATATATATATATATATATATATATATATATATATATACTAGCTGAATTACCCACGACTTACCGCGTCACACATTTTTTGTGAGAGAATGATTGATTTAAATCTTCGTTACAATTTGTGCAGAAAATTGTGCATTGCAGTATTATTCAATGATCTTGCCGATGTGACCTCCATCTTCTGACTTTCTCCTTCTATATTTTGAATAGCAGTCATTCCCTTGTTCAAATATAATTTTAGTTTAAACCAAAGACAAAAATTTCAGTGGATGGAGTGTACAAAAACATCTTCATCTGACCCGTTTGATATGCATTTGATGCAATATTTGATTGAATGAATTGATGAGACGATTTCAACATTGATATGACAGTTGAATTGTCACAACAAATGTGTATTTAAAGGCACTACCTACTGATTGGTGATTTCTTACTAAACTTGACGTCCATATTGTGTCTCATTTTCATCTTGCCGCTGTGAGCTCCATCTTCTGCATTTCTCCTATATTTTTCATAGGAATCATTCCATTGTTCAAATTTAAATTAAACTTAAATGAAAAGGAAACAAATTTCAGTGGGGAGTTTGTACTCCTTCGGAACCCCCCACCTCTGATCAAAATGAAATATACTTATGTAACCTAGTAGTCATTCTCTTGTTCAAATTTAAGTTTGATGTCTATCAAAGGATAAAAAATCAGTGATGGTGAATGATCCCCACCGACTAATTTTGATCAAAATGAAACATACTTATCGAAATAACGTGGGTAATGTAGTTTCTGAATATATATATAACTATTGGCATCTATCTCGAAAATATTACAAAGAGTTCGATCGAACAGAACAGACGGACATATATATATATATATATATATATATATATATATATATATATATATATATATATATATATATATATATAGATGTAGGTACGCGCGCACGTGTGTGTCTCTGCGGGCGTGAATTTTTGCATCCATAGTGTTATCCTTATTTTCCGAAAACATCCTTTGTGAAATTGTTTTCGCAAAGAATTTGATATTGATATTAGGTTATATATTCTTTATTTTCGTTCGAAAAACGATGGGCATACCTAGAAACTTACGTACACATCCATTGTTACAGGCGTGACGTAAGTTTTAGTCCATGGATGTTAGATCCTTGGCAAAGCACGCATATACAATGGTAAATTAATGATAGACTGCTTTGAGCGATTACTTGATGAACGGTTAGCCTAGATTCGCTTGTTGATAACCTCCCCAACTTTGTGTTGTAGCATTCGTCTAATTTCTGCATATCCTCGTTGATTTTATCTGCAAGCAAGGGACCAGCGATGACCCTTGACCTTTTCGCCTCAGTTTTGCCAACTATGCCTCTAGATGAAAAAACTTTGTCAGTTTTTGCTATCTAGAACCGTGTCAATTACAGTTTTGCCGCCAGATAAAAATCATTACTTTCGCTCATATATTTTTTAGACTTACTCACAGAAAAGGGAATATAATAACTATTACATATACATTTGCTCAGTGAATGGCAAAATGGAACGATTTTGTGTAAGCGTTTCATTCTCTAGAGAGACTTCTTCAGAATAACGAAATGTCTTAGTTTCGTTTGTTTTAATGCATATCAACCTTATTGGGTTATTTAATGCCGACCATATTTTTATTACACGTAATTTCAAAAAATGTATTGCTGGTAATATTTTTTTCCCAAAAATGTATTGCTGGTAATATTTTTTTATTCAAAAAATATATTGCTGGCAATATTTTTTTCCAAAATTGTATTGCAGACAATATTTATTTTCTAAAATGTAATGCTGGTAATATTTTTTTCCAACAATATATTGCTGGTAATATTTTTTTCCAAAAATATATTGCTGGTAATATTTTTTTCCAAAAATGTATTGCTGGCAATACTTTTTCCAGAAATGTATTGCTGTTAATATGTTTTTCCAAAAAGATATTGCTGGTCATAATTTTTCAAAAGATGTATTGCTGGTAATATTTTTTGTTTCAAAAAAGTATTGATGGTAATATTTTCTTTTCAAAAATTTATTGCTCCCATTAATATATTGCTGGTAATAAATTTTTCCTTCAAAAATATTTTGCTGGTAATAATTTTTTACAAACTATTTCTAATAGTAAAATATTTTTTACTCATTCATAGAATTTTGACTTAATGTTACGTGTTCACTCTTTGCCCATAGTTGGGAGTTGAACGGGTGTTACAACTCCGGGTCAGGGTGGATCTGAGAACACTAGCAATTAAGAGGTGATTCCACGTTCCTCAAAATCCTCTAGATCACAGGTCTTGGAGTTGGATGTAGTTTATCGTTATACCCAGGACAAAAGTAATGTTTTTATTTCATGGAATTATATATATGTAGGAAGGGCAAAAGTTATAAAAAGATAAGCACATATAATTATGCATCGGCAGGAAAACGCTGAAGATATTGGTAGGCATAAATTACATTATATATATATATATATATATATATATATATATATATATATAAGTGAACAGAAGTCAACACTTAGAGGCGACAGTCTGTTTCATGAAATAGACTGTCGCCACTACGTGTTGACTTCTATGTTCACTTTTATATTTACACACGCTCTATTTCTAATATTGAGCACTTTATCTCATAAATATAGAACGCCGTAGGACTATATTTCTTATATATATATATATATATATATATATATATATATATATATATATATATATATATATATAAATGTTATTTCAAACGTGTCTGGAATGAAGTTTAGCCGATTTTCGTTGGGGATCTTTATGCTTTTTTTTATCTGTGTCATTATTAAATATTCCAAAGTGTAATAATAGAAGAATTGCCAAAAAGTTTAAATATTTATTCGCAATATCTTCAAGTGATTAGAATTTCGAACCGATCCCTTCATTTCGAACACCGAAGAAATATCTTCCGGGTGTCTCAGTTATTTCCGTTTAACTCAAATTTCTAAATTTTGGTTCACCACTGCTATCTCCTGGTATTGAACTAGTCTAGTCACTGGAAGTAACCAACTAACCATTAGGCCATATGTCCTTGAAGACATGTGTGTATGAACTTTTGGGGCTTATAAACCTAATGCCTCAAACTCTTTTTACCAGTGCTCATATTGCAATTTTCGATATTATAATTGTATTTTTTACCAGATCTTATATCACAATTTTTTGTTATTCATTGCTTTTCTCTAGAACTTCTTATTTCTGGTTCCCATATTCTATTCATGTCTATGCTTGTTCGGCTCAGGAGATTTTTGTTGCCTAGCATATGTGCTGATTCCTTAAGTTTTCGTATTTTCCAGTGATGTTCTATGACTGTTAATTCACCCTCATCCCACACGGAGCGGTGATCTCCCTTTTCCTTCCATATGTGCTCAACTACACCTGATTTTTCTATTTCCACCCGTGTTATGGCTTTGCGATTTTCTTGTAGTGATTTTCTTCTTAGTAACTTTCTTTCCCTTTAATTAGAGCAGCATTCTTTAAATCGAAATTATTATTAGACTCATTATTGTAAACGACTAGTGCATTGAATGTGTTGTTTAGGGACATCATATCTAGTGCTTATTTAGTGCTTCTCGGTCATTCCTGGCCTCGTTTCCACTTGTCTAGACTCCACGGCCCAGCGATTGAACACTGAATTATTTTGTCACCAAATCTAGTACTAACTGTCTTTGTAAATCGTAACAGATTGCACAAAATTCACAAATGTCAAACATTATATTCCAAATAATCATCATCACATATTACGAATATGTAATTACTGAACAAGTTACCCGGGTAAATCACAAATTATCCGCACATTCGCCATCACTTATCATTAGGTTTGTTACACTGCCTTCTACACATGCGTGCTTATTGTTGATCCTATTATGGTCACCTGATCGGCGTTTGAACTTGATCGCGCCAGTTTTCTTGCTGCTATTACAGTTTAAACATGGACAATCCACTAGCAGAGTGCACAGAATTGGAACAAAGATCAGTGATCCGATTTCTTTGATCTGAAAGTGTGTTTGTGGCTGGAATTCATCAGAGGATTTTCACACAATACTGTGACAGTGTACGACCCCGGAGAATTTTTATCAGTGGGTCGTGAAGTTTAAAAGTGGCTGGGGACGAGTGACGCACGAAGTAGAAAGACGCCAGTCAAAATCCACCTCGGACGAGAAGATCCTGCAAGCTCGAGATATGGTAATGGCAAATCGGCGAGTTGTCATCGATGAGGTAGCTTGCCCTCTGCAGATTCCGATCACTGCTCGTTTTTCATACTTGGTGCACACTGCGAGCGGAGAGGCTATGTTTGTACTGTAACAGCAGCACGTAAACTGGCATGATCAAGCTCAAATTTCGATCACGTGACTACAATAATACCAGATATAAGGACGCATGAGCAGACGGCACTGTGACAAAACTAAAAATATTTTATGTCGTACGTGCTGATAATTTTTGAATTACACTTGTAAATAAGCTCAGTGGGTCAGTGGAAACGGGGCGATCAGTAACTGCGCAGTAATAAATAGAAACTAGACGAAATATCCCTAGACATGGGCAGGGGAACAAGAAAAATCTATCCCTCTAGGTTGAAGGTTAATTTCGAATATCCTTGTAGGTTACCCGGATGTTATACAACTAATGAAGTCTGAGTGGCGTTTTGGCCGAAGCTATAGCATAAAAATAAGAAAGATAAAGACAATAGTCCGCATGCGAATAAAAAGTTACGATAATATGAAATTCATTCAGTTATACACTTTTTTTATTTGCATACAAGGTGCTATTACATCTGTTGACTGAACAATAACAATCCTCGATTTCTGTTATTCTGCAATGCAGAAATTCTCAAATAGACTGCAAAACGATTGCGAATAAAATAAATTTATCTACTGAAACATTCTGGGTTATAGACATTCACTGTATTTTGAAGTAGACATAAAAAATACTGATTTTGCTATGTAACTTTCGACCGAAATAATCCCAGCACCCCTTCTATTATTTCAAATTAATTTCTAATATTTTATCTGCTATGATACACAATGATGTTGATATTTTATCATTCTAAAAATCTGAAATTTCATCATTAGGAAAAAAGACCCTTCCATCACAAAGGGTCAATAAAGTAGAGTAGAGTAATAAAAAGAACAACACAGACGTCTCTTTTTCGCTCCGTAAAAACCCACAGTTAGAGGTCTCAAGCGTTACCCTTAACAAGGAAATTCTCGTAACAAGCAAAAACTTTTAAAGCGACAATAACACTGGCGACATTTTTAAAACACACAATACCAATATTGTAATTGACATCGGGAAAATAATAAGAAAAAGACACATTCTTATCAATAATTTCAACACGTGTCTCAAAGTCTATTGTTTATGTTATTGTTGCACGTTTTATTCATTGCATTTTCAGAAAAAAATGGAGAAAACGAATCCTATATGTACTAAAAGTACATATAACAACGCGGTAACTTACATTAACACAACCTAAACGTTCGTCAACTGAAATGCATAAAAGAGATCTGTATAAATTTAATGGATTCCATTAAATAATTTCAGTAAATAAATAAGAATTAACTAAATTTATAATATAATGAAAAATGATAATAATTAATAATTTATAATTAAATAAAATTAAATAAATTAATATAATAAGGATCTCATTAAATAAAATAGAAATTAAAGGATTACATTCAGAATAGAAGGTTAAAATTTCATACAATTTTCTTGCATTGATTCACTATCAGATAATTTGCCCAGAAAAGAATTTAAATATAGTTTTAATTTTCAGATTTACATTAATGGGAGACATAGATATAATAATCAGCTTATATCCAAGAAAAGAGTTTATATCCTGTATGAGGTAAGAAACAAGAAGACGTTTAAATTTCATCAGGGAGTTTCCGGTATGGTTTATAGTCTAGATGAGAAATCATTTCAATAAAAATAAAGAAATAGAGAAAAATAGGAAAATGTCATTTATGGAGAAACGAAATGACGAATGTAGTAATTAAAAAGATAATTGTGTTTTGGGTTTGTTTTTTTGTTTTTTGTAGTTAACACTTATAAATTATGCATGAATTCTGATTTAATAGCTTAAACTTCTAATGGTTGCGTACGTAAAGCTTTCCTTACCACCAAATGTGAATATTATTATAAATGTCTTGAGCGATATGTTATTGTCGATGGTCCTCACAATAAACAACACTAGTTTCCTCAAAGTTCTCCCACATAGTAAAACCAGGTAAATAAATAATTCAGGTAACTAAGTGTGTGTTTGATTTAAACCTTTAAGTATAAAGCAAAGGATGCAATATTGATCTCTGTTTTGTATGAATAATTTCTTTAAAGAAAATAAATAAACAACTACTGCAATATGAAATGGAATTTCTGAAAGTTTCGTCGCAAGTTATTTGTTGAATCATCGACAGACGCAAAGTTGCATCGTTTTTTTTTTGTTTTTTTTTTTTCTTTTCATCTCTGGAAGAAAATACGAAGTTTTTGGGCTTCAGCAAAGACGAATCGGAATCTTTTTTTCGTACTCGTTTCATGGCAAGTGTTAATGTTTTTTCACCTGCCCTTTTCTTTCTTTTTGATTTAGTGTTGTTGTGAAATGTCGTTACGGAACATCAAAGTATTTTTGCAATATAAAATTAAATGGCAGTGCCAGACGCTGTCTTTTCAAGAAGATGCTTTTCAAAAGAAGAAGAATGATGAAGCCGCAGCAGTTGCGTTAGCAGCAACAGAAGAAGAAGAAGAAGAAGAAGAAGAAGAAGAAGAAGAAGAAGAAGAAGAAGAAGAAATTACCAAAAGTGATACATTAGTACAGAAAGTTAAAAAGACATAAAGAGGCGTAAAAATTACAAACTGGTAGTATTTAAAGAATAAGAAGAAAATGAAGAAAGTTAAATGTAATAGCGTCTATGTTACATGCTAAAAGAGAAATGAGGAAAAATAATGAAGAAAAAATATGAGAAAACAAAAGTGTAGCAGATAAATATAGTAGTATTATTGTTAGTGGTTTTGTTATTATTATTAATATTAATAATAGTAGTAGTAGTATTAGAAGAGGAATATAATGATGATGTTGAAATAGAAAATGTTGAAGAATAGTATTATTGTGGTTAAGAAGAATATATGATGCTGCTGAGGATGATTGTGATGATAATCAAAAGAAGACGACGACGCTGACGGCGAAGAAGAAGAAGAAGAAGGAGAAGAAGAAGAAGAAAATAATGAGGGAGTTGGTGAAACTGAATATGTTGATGAATAGGTTGATGTAAAATTACGAGAATTAAGACGAAAAGACGACGACGACGACGATGATGATGATGATGATGATGCGAATACGACGATGACGAAGAAGAAGAAGAAGAAGAAGAAGAAGAAGAAGAAGAAGAAGAAGAAGAAGTAGAAGAAGAAGAAGAATACCAACATGACTAATGTTTCAGGGAAAGAACCGAAAGCGAAATTTATCCAAAGCAGAAAGAACCAAATTGAAAAGGAAGAGGACCTAAAATATACGAAAAAAAATAAATCTAAGCGGAGAAAACATTGGAATATGTGAGGATGGCGGATAAAAAGAAATAGACGGAAAAAAAGAGAGATTGAGAGTGGGAGAGAGAGAGTGGGAGAGAGAGAGTGGGAGAGAGAGAAAGATTGGGGTGAGAGGAAGAGTAAAGAATATTATAAATTAATGACGAAATACGAGGAATATGAAAGAGAAAAAAAGTGATTGATGTGAGCCGCCAGGAATATAAGCAATTATCAAAAAAACAAACAAAAAAAAAACTATAAAGAAAGGCCGACCTGCATAAACGGATCTGGGTGAATCATTCTGACCTATTAATTTCCTTACAGGTGTTTTTAATTATGACTCTTTATACAGTTCAGGAATAATTTACAGTTGACATCTCTATTTTTTTGATTTCCGCCTTCTGATTCTAAAGACGAGCGACGATGGCACAACATTTCTTTTCATAATGAAATAAAAGTTCATTAAAGTCAGTCATATTCCATGATAGGCTTTTATTTTCATTCAGTAGATGACATTGTCAAAGGTTCATTCATTTTAACTTTCTCTTTATCTTAATTATCGTTTATCTAGCAGACATTTTTGCCTCTGATCCAAATGTTTATCTATCTATCTATCTATCTATCTATCTATCTATCTATCTATCTATCTATCTATCTATCTACCTGTCTGTCTGATGGTCTGTTGCGCTTGTTTCCTTCCAATTTCAACTTTGCTCGTCCTTGTCATGCACCTTTAACCGAAGCCTATTTTTATTCGCCCTGAAGTTCTTTATTGTCTTTCCCTGTTTGATGAATTCCGCGTGATGCAAACGAAATCAAAGGTATCATACCATCCATAGATTGACTTCTTTTATAGTTCCTAAAAGTAATGCTCAAACCACGACTGAAAGCAGAGAAAACTAATTAAGACAACAGATGTTCCTGAACCATTGGAAGATTAACTTTCTTGAATGCGATCTTCAGTTCCTCGTGCTTGACAATCACGTTAGACTCTTGAACGCGTTTGAAATCACATTCAGCGTATATGTTTAACTTAGGTAAATTTTTCTCTGAAATTTTACAAATCTGACATGAGGCCATGGTTAATACTTGGTGATCAAACGTTTCTTCAGTGCATCGTGTAATGTTATTTGATGTAGTAAATGGCGCATTACAATCTTCTTATACGTTTCTATTGATATGGAGTCATGCCAGCATACCAGTAGACGTAGATATAAAGAATGTAAGTACAGAAACATGTATATTTTGCGCAATGCTGTTCACTGGTCTGCAAAAATATGTTACTCACTATTACTCTCTCTCCCTCCTCCCATCTATCTCTATATATTCGTGAATATATATATATATATATATATATATATATATATATATATATATATATATATATATATATATATATAATATTAGTGGTAAATATACACATACGTATGCAATCATATATCTAAATATATAAATATATATATACATACACATACACATACATATATATTTGTATAAAACATAATTCCAAGACGATAGAATCCAGGTAGAACTCAATGTCCAGGACAGAGTAAGGATATAATAAAAAGGCTTAAACACTAATATTACATGGAATATTAGTATTTAAGTCTTTTCATTATATATATATATATATATATATATATATATATATAGAGAGAGAGAGAGAGAGATAGAGAGATCGATAGACTTTCATATCAAAAGATAAATAAACCTAAAGATCTAGATGTACTACCTACCTAGGTTTCACCTACGCGGATCGTCAGGGCGGACTGGCTAAAGAGGTGCTATAAGAACAGACAATATATAGCCTACAACACAGGTTAGTCTGGCTCTTTAGGTTTATTTACTTATTTTGCTCTACTTAGCGTATTGAGCACTTTGTTTAGTTATTTTTCTTTACTCGTATCGGAGTTTTTTTTCTTTGGACTGAACTTAGATTCTAGACGATTATTTTCGACGGAAGTACATGTTCTTAGTTCTTTCTTTTTTTTTACCATTTTCTTTTTCCCTTGGGTATTAGTTTGACCATTTACAAGCTAAAACAGCTGAGGTTTTGCCGGACGAGTATAGCTGCTTATATTTATAAATTTATTAGTGTTATATATATATATATATATATATATATATATATATATATGTGTGTGTGTGTGTGTGTATTTGTGAATATATATGTGTGTGTGTGCGTGTTTGTGTGCGTGTGTGCGTATTTGTGAATATATGTGTGCGTGTGTGTGTATTTGTAAATATATATGTGTGTGTGTATTTGTGAATATATGTGCGTGTGTGTGTATTTGTAAATATATATCTGTGTGTGTATTTGTGAATATATGTGCGTGTGCGTGTTTGTGTGTGTGTATTTGTGAGTATATATGTGTGCGTGTGTGTGTATGTATTTGTGAATATATATGCGTGTGCCTGTGCGTGTATTTTTGAATATATATGTGTGTGTGCGTGTTTGTGTGTGTGCTGCATATGGCTAATTCCTCAATTTTTTTTATGAAGACGTTTATTTGTTTTTGCGTAACAAGTTCTTACATACACTTGCTTAAATTATTATGAACCTTACTATTTAAATTATCTACTAGAATATTTTATGCGCCTACTGTACGTTTATCAATTTGTCCAAGCGTATTTCTAATTTTCTAGCCCAAATTGGTTCAACTGCTTGTCAGCACCAGTAGATTGTTTTTAATTCCTATTATCTATAGAGGCTCAGATATGACATACCCAGTCAAAATCATATCATATATCATATATTCACACACACACACACACACACACACATATATATATATATATATATATATTTTTTTTTTTCATTTCCTAAGTACTTTCGATCTTCTTTCAAGATCATCTTCAGGGGTGCAGCAAATGCAAAACTATATGTCGTTCATTCGCACAAGTATATTCAAATAAATTTATATAAATACTGCAGCACATTTGTCGCATCCTTTAACACCAATAGATTGAAGGTTATTTGTGGGTATGAATGGATTTTATTAAAAATTAGCAGACATAATGTCTGTAACTTATTCACCCCGGCATGCCTAAAAGAGCATTTGCTGCCTAAAACACACACACATATACAGCTCATACACACACACACACACATACATATATATATATATATATATATATATATATATATATATATATATATATATATATATATATATATATATATATATATATATATATATATATATATATATATATATTATATTTCCAATGAAGTTTCGATCATCTTCCGAGATCATCTTCAAGAGTCTACATAGTAATACAAACTGTGTATTGTCCTCAGTTACAAGTATTAATAAAAGAAAATAATTTTTTGATATCCATTGCTGTAATTTTTGCTTTCAAATGCAATCTGTTTACAGTCGTGCTTAGCGTACATTAGAACGGGCAAAATTATCCACTATGGGTTTTTTTTTTGTTCAGTGTTGTAATGTTATGATCACGTTGGATTAAAACGTGAAAAACTGTTCTTTTTATAGACATTTCAGAACATTACTACAGTATTTGTAGTTGATTCTATTAAATGACGTTCTAATGAAAGCTTAGTAGTTTAGAAGATCATCTCTGAAGAAGATTGAATGTGTTTGGGAAATGAAAATTAAAAACGATTTTCATAATTGTTGTACATTTCTCACATTATATATATATATATATATATATATATATATATATATATATATATATATATATATATTTTATGAAACTGGTTTAGTCCGGCAATTATTTAAAAAAAGTTTTGGTTTACATGTTATTCTTATAGATACAATTTATTTAAGTAAATATACTTTTTTTATTAAATGAACTGTATTAGTTCAATTTACAGGCCTGAATATTCGAGAAATTTCGCAGAAAATGAGTGCCTCTCTGACAGGAATCGAACCATCATTTGATTTAATGGCCTTTGCTAACCATTCAGCAAGAAAGAAGCGTCTGGTTACAGAATTATGGGAATTACATTCACATATTTTCTACGAACTTTCTCGAACATTCAAGCCGGTAAAGGCAATTAATATTGTTTATTTAAAACACAGAGCATTTACTTAAATAAATTTTATCTGGAATAAATAAGATATAAAAAGATAATATATTAAATTATTGTCGGACTTAATGCATTTCATAATATGCTGTCAATGTTTCATGGGCAGATATAATCGTTCGAGAAACATTGTAGAAGATTGATGTTTATAAAAACAGTAATTCGGACGTTGCTCACCAGATGCTTCTTTGTTGCGAAGTGTTAAAAGCATATCAAAACAAATGTTGGTTCCCACTGGGGTTACAGGTTAGTTTCCTGTCGGAGAAGCAAATATTTTCTACGAAATTTGTCGAACGTTCAGGTCGGTAAATTGAATTAATACTGTTTATTTAAAAACAGATGATTTACTTTTTTATTTTATCAATGAAAAAAAAAAACGTGCAAACAAAATATATATATATATATATATATGTGTGTGTGTGTGTGTGTGTGTGTGTGTGTGTGTGTGTGTGTGTGAAGACAGTAGACTGAAGCACCGTAATCAGCCTCGTCAAGCTCTGAGACAGAGATGCTATCAAAATCTTTTTTAACAAATTTCATCTACTAGTTTGTCTTTGTCGTCCTCAGCAAGCCTGGACTAATATGCCACTTAAGAAATCCCAAATGAAATATGTCCATCCTTTACCTGATTTTATCCACAATAACCCCTGTTAATATGCATAAGTGTAAAACGAAAGGCACCATCCACTGCTGACCCGCATATAGGAGAGTCCATGATATATATATATATATATATATATATATATATATATATATATATATATATATAAATCCAGCAGAAAGAAACAGAAACTGTCATCCCCGGTTCACCCCTGAATGCATTGCAGCTATAGCTCACTATAAACACTACTTAAGTATATATCGCAAGGAGCTTGTACGTTAGACACTTACTACATCCAGAACAAACCGCCGCAAACGTTTTAGTCACAGTTTGAAAAGAAATAAAGTTGATCCCGTGAATTCAAGCCAAATTATGAACACACGTAAGACAGCTGTACCCATTATTGTAAATGGCCTGATGTCATATCTTCCGCAACAGGCAAGGCAAAGCTCTTCGCCTCAATCTTTACCTCGAACTCAATGTCAGATGACAAATGCCAGCCCCTTCGCAACTTTCCACGTCCCACTGAGAACAATCTTAGCAATATTCCTATTAGAGCACGGGAGGTTTCAAATCTTATCAAATGCCTTGACGCTAAGCAAGTCCACCTCCACAAAAATAAATAGAGTAGTTGTCCTTAGGAATATCAATCCGGAAATGTCCGCGTTTGTAGCAAAGTTATTTAACCGCTTCCTGAAAAAGACAACATTCTCAAGCCTGTAAAAGGTGTCAAGCGTATGCCCAGTATTCAAGAACGCAGACGATCACTCATCCTTATCTCAGTATAGACCCATCAGTCTTTTCAGTGGCATCAGTAACTTTATTGATGCTATAAAAAACAAGATGGTCGTTGAGCAACTAGATAAAAGCAACCTTACGAGCAATGTTTATTTCGATCGACACTATCCACTGATGAATTCTTAACTGCCTTTACCCACAGAATTAGTAAGTCTCTTAAGGAAAAAAACACTCCTCGAGGAACATAGAATTAAGAAATTAAAAAGCATTTGACAAGGTGTGGCACAAAGTTGTGCTTCTCAATCTTTCGAGCTATGGAATCACTGGAAGGGTTTCGCAGTTATAAAATCCTTCCTAAAATATAGGTCTCTGGAGGTAGTTATTAAGAGCCAGTTCTCTGGGGTCCTGGCGACCAACGCAGGCGTCCCCCAGATATTAATTCTCAGACCAACCCTTTTTTTATTTACTAAAATGATCTGCATAAGAATATACTAAGATAATTTGCGATTATCTATCCCGGTGATACAATGATATACGATTGCACAGAGATTAGCAGCTGATCTCTCATCCGAGCTAGCACTAAATTTCCACTGAGTAAAAATCTGGCTGGTGGCCTTCAATGCTTCAAAATCCAAACTACGGAGTTTACGCCATCTTTGATCGGATCCCGAACTTCCGGCAATATCAACGAATGGTTGTCCCCTCGTGGAGGTTCTGTGCCTTGAGCGACGATACGGCCTTAAACTCACGCATGACTTCAAGTTTAACTCGGACATACGATCCATCAGAAAAGATGCTGGTAAAAATTGTCGGCTCCCCAATGTTATGTTTATTGGATACTCGTATTTGACTAAACGCTCCTTTTATTTTTATTTTTTGAAAACTGTATATTTATTTATTTTCGTCTACAACCTGAATATTCAAGAAATCATCTTAGAGAAGAAATTGCTCTCCGGTACGATTCGAACCTACGTTTCGCGAGGGGAACCCGTCATATTATCTGAACTAGGTTGTTTTTATTGACCTTTCCATTATTGTTGAATGCTTCCTTCCTTGCGTTTTGTTTGATTTAGTGTGGATTATCTGAATCATGATCCTGTCAAAACTGCACAGCTTATGTTAAATTTCCTTATTTTATGTAGCTGATCCATACAGCAAGTATGTGACGGGTTTAATATTTACTAATTCCACATATCATTGTTTAATTCTAACTCCAGATCACCATTTTTGTTTTGGACTGGTATATCTTGAGCCCTGTTTATTAGAACCTTTGGCAGAAGATGTTGATTACCTTATTTACTGTATTTTACATCCTTACTATGAATATTAATACCATCGGTCAAGCCTCATCATCATCAGTACAATGGCGTGGAGATTGCAAACATGAACTATATTTTCAATTCTGAGATTCATTTGAGATATAGTATGAATGATCAGTGCCCAGCTCGACTATTGTTTTATACGGTAAGTTTAGTAGAGGAAAAAGTTAAATCAATTGTGGGTTTCATTTCCTTCTTGTTTTACACTTGATAAATATTGTTATGCTTCTCCACTCGATATGAACATCTTTGCTGAGCGATATTGTTTTCTCTCGTATCTAGATATACATTAGATTCCGGGCTTGGAAGACCATTTGTAATTATCGAGAAGCGAAATTATCTTTTTATGTCGTCTTATGCGGTTACATAGCAGGTATACTCTTTTATTTTATAGAGTTAAGTAATTTCCTGGAATTATTTGATGACATATATGCCATCATTACATACCATACCGGATTGAAGGCCAAGCTGAATCGTAAGGAGTTGATTTTACTACAACAGTGAGTGTCTATTTAATACAATGTGCATTTGTACCTACATTATAATGGATCCAATGGAGATACCTCTATATGTGTGAGATTCTTTAGCGTTAACTTTTTTTTATTCAACATTGCTTTCATACACTAACACTTTTCGGATAACGTTCTGATTTCAAACTTCTTTTCTGAAATTTAGAAACTGTTTTTCAAATTATGGATGAGACGATATTATTTTCTAAATTTCAACCTCAATTTCAGGTGATGCTTTATAATGCTTTATTTGTTTTTATATTATTTTTTACGTTTACATTATTACGTCTGTCATTTTTTTATGTTTAGAGACATGTATTTTAATTAGTCGGACTATTGTCATCATCTTTGTCGCCATATTTGTCACAACGTTTCGGCCGTTGTACGCTCCGGCCTTCTTCAGATGGTTGGAATTTCGAACTGAACCCCGGAAATTACAACGGCCGAAACAACGTTGTTTTTTTTTTCAGTGATAAAGATGAGGACAATAGTCCGACTAATGGAAATACTGTACATAATACCTCATCTCAGAAGTATAGACAGACTATGTATTTTAATGTTTGGATGTCTGCTGGTTCAGATTTATTTCCGCGGGTATCTTGAACTTGATTTGACGGGGATTCAATTGGAACTTGAGGGCTTTTCTTTTTTTTTACAAAATAGGACGTCCCTTCTGATTTACCGTAATTACCCATGTATAATACACATTTTTTTCTGAAAAATACTATGTAAAATTAGCGTATTATCGATAGCTACAAAAATACTTTTAAAATATTGCCATTTCATAGGTTGATTTCAGTTGCGAAATGACTACTCACCACAATCATATGAACATTTGACACTAACGTTCAGGGATTGCATCCCTATAAGGATGTTAAATACAATCATATGTACCTAACAATACTTGAAAATATAAAATAAAATAAGAATTATCATAAAACTCAGAATAACATTATTCTATGTTTAAAACCATTTTTCGAATAAGTTTAGGAAACGCTGGTCGTAATGTAATTGGAGAGGTATAGTTTATAAGGTTTGATTACCAAAGAAGGGGGTGCGTATTATGCTTGAGTAGAAGCATTTTCCCACATTTTCAGTAAAATTTTAGGGGTTCCTATTATGGAGGAAGTCGCATTATACAGGGGGAATTCCGGTATATGATGCCATCGTGATATATGGTTTATCGTCATTTTTCTACACAATATCTATAGAGTTTGGCGTCATTAACTTGACGACATTTGTTTCTTGATCCGTTAAATATTCTTAATTTTCTTTTATAGTTGTTTATAAACGAACAGTTTCTTTTTCTTCCTCTCTGCCTATTTAATTCCGTGTCTCTTCAGAAATGGTTGATAATGAATCTCAACCGAACTTTCCATAATGTTTTTCATTTTCCATGCATGCTTGTGAAATATGTTAAAATAATATGCAGTTTCTACTGTCTCGAATTCAGAAATCAGTCTGCCCTACAATTTAATCCATAGCTGCAGGCAGATGATAATGTTTCATGATTTTCCGAAGGACGAATTTACAAATGTGAGCGCAAACGGAATTTGAACTCGACTATCCGATTTCTCTCACCAATATTACTAAAATTATCCGCACGACCATATATATGGAGTTAAATTCGAGAGAAAGTGAGATTAATTAAGAGAAAAGACATGCAGATTTGAATATCTATAGTACACATTCCATACAAATTAATATCTTCCAATGTATCTTGTATAAGCGAAATATATAAATTAATGTTGCAAATTGTCATTGGTAGTTTTACTTCTTTACTTGTTTTCTGAAATCAATTCAGATAAGTTGTGAAACCCTAAGAATATCATCGACGAGAAATACCTTCTTTTGATATTTGTTTTCAACATCAAACACGAATGAAAGCCACCAAAATTGTATAAAACTTCAACGAACTAATCGCCAATCGATCGATTCCTAAAAGTAGCGTTTTACGACAGTGAAGTAGCCTTTGACCCGAGGATAAAACCGTCTTGAAAATTAGAAAGGACGTGGAAGGAAGCCAAATCATCTTGACAAAACATCGGATTTCAAAACGAGGCCTACATAAAATCATTGCATAAGCATTGCCAATTACCTAAGTGCAAATATAAAGATATATGTAATAACTAGGTTTAATTGAATCATATATTATAGTGTATATTTTTCGTTTCAATTAATCGCATAAATATAAAAGCATTTAATTTGAAATCGACTTATTTACATGTACACCTATATGTCGAGAGTTGCTTCTGAATACTACAAATTACCTTCTGCCGCCTTCAATATGATTCTTCTAAATCAATTATTCTCTCCCTGTAATTTACAATATCTTTCATAAGATTCCCATAGACAGATTTAACAAAATTTTTGGGGGGATATTGTAAGCATTCTTAGACTGCTAAGATATTAATATATCGAATCTAGAGTTGCAGTCGTACATTATCTTTTCTTTCGGTAAAATGTTTATTTTAAAACTTTCGTTTAATGTCATTGAAATCTTTGATGGAACACGTTGAGATTATGCTGCGTTATATTTTTAGAACCTACGACCACACACACACACACACACACACACATATATATATATATATATATATATATATATATATATATATATATATATATATATATATATATCAAAAAAAACCAGGTAGAGCTCTATGTACAAGACAGAGCAAGAATATAATATAAAAGGCTCAAACACTAATATGACATGGTTATAATTTATTACATTGGAATCGTAATCACGATCCAATTCATCAGATTTACAATTTTTTGTACGTCTGATGAATTGGATCCTGATTATGATTACAATGTAACAAATTATAACTATGGAATATTATATATATATATATATATATATATATATATATATATATATATATGTGTGTGTGTGTGTGTGTGTGTGTGTGTGTGTGTGTGTGTGTGTGTAATAATCCATTGGTATATAATCCAAGTGAATCCTATAAATAGAATATAAAATATTAAAACTGATTCATACATAGAGTTCAATGTTTTAATTAAACAACTGATTTTTATACAATAGGAATTAACATTACATTAGGTTAATGATCATTTTCACCTTGTAAATTGAAATTAATTTTACATGGATTTTTCAAACCAGTCAGTGAATGATAAATTATTGAAATAAAACTGGCCAAAACGAAGAGGGAAAGAAAGAAGGATAGAAAAATGAAAAAAAATAGCAAATAAAAATATAGAATTAGTTTAAGTCTGAGGGGGTGAATGAGCGAGAATGGAAGGAAAATAGTGAGAGAACAAAGAGAGAATAAATGATCTATTTATTTTATATCCAATAGCAAACAGAAGACAGTTCAGACGTAAAGAACCATTTCTTAAATTTATTAACAGAAATAATATATTATATAAAGGGATAAACACATTTATATGAAAGAGATTTAATTCAGAATTAAAGATATTAATTATATATTAAAATAAACAGATATCCGTAAATAAAAAGAAAACATAAAAAAAGAAATTAATATCATGAAATTATTATAATTATCTAAAGATGAAGTATCTAATTTAACATCTACAATGAAATCAACATATTTAAATTTAAACATATATTAAATAATTCCCATCTACAATGAAAAGAAATTTAATATTTATCATCTAATATACGAAATAATGAACCAGTAAGAGGAAGATTATATAAAAGAAAAATCTTTACTAAAAGTAGAAAAAGTGCCTTTAGAATAAAGTGAAAGAATATGTGCCTTTAGTATAAATTTTATAACACTATATAATAAA
The DNA here is from genome assembly GCA_903632075.3 of Acanthosepion pharaonis. Taxonomy (NCBI): domain Eukaryota; kingdom Metazoa; phylum Mollusca; class Cephalopoda; order Sepiida; family Sepiidae; genus Acanthosepion; species Acanthosepion pharaonis. Next base: position 66,718 of record CAHIKZ030003706.1, read on the forward strand.
TAATGAAATATATATTAACTTAAATAATTAATCAATATTACAAAAAATAAATAACAAATTAAATATTACATAAAAGCAACAACTATTAAGAAAAAATATTAATAAAAATACAAAAAAAATAGATGAACTCCCTAAATATTATACCAAGATAACTTTAAATACCACTTCATCAAACCAAATAATACAAAATATATAGGAAAGATACACTTAAATACTACATATCAATATTATATATTAATATATACACCAGCTATTAATATATTAAAAAGACCTATAATATTAATAAATTTCTAAATACTTCAGAAATAATCGTACCAATTGATTAAAATAAATATATATAACTAAGTCTATATAAAACTCATAATTATATATAAACATAAATACACACACATATACTTTTACATATATATATATATATATATATATATATATATATATATATATATATATATATATATATATATATATATGGATATATAAATAAAAGAAAAAAAAGCAGTAAGATATATAATTTGGTGTTCTTATAGATATTTTATTTTTACAACATATATAGATATTATCGATATTTTTTATTTATATATTTTATATATATATATATATATATATATAAAAAAAAAGAACGGTAAAGTTATAATTCGGTGTTCTTATAGATAATTTTATTTTACAATATATATGATATATATATATATATATATATATATATATATATATATATATACACACACATCACCACATATGTACACACACACACACACACACACATATATATATATATATTACATATACATACATACTAAAAAACATTGAAAAATATATGGAAATCTATTTAAAATTAGAATGTAATAAGAAAGGAATAAAAGGGGAAAAATGAAATAAAAATAAAAAAAAATCCAAGATTAAAGGAAATTAATATCACTAATTAAAATGTATATATCGAGTTATAAAGATAAGTCAAAATTAAATAAAATCAATTGAAATCAAAAAAATATGATAACGGATCAATCAATAAAGATACCTTAAATTAAGAAAATAGGAAAATAATGACGTAAAGGTAATATTACAGATATTATTGAAGGTCGGCAATATAATAACAGTAATTTAGTGATAGAGGAAACATATTTTTGTAATGGGTAAATGATGAGAAATTTTGGAGGGATTTAAAAAAGACGAAGGAGAAACAAAATATACAGAGCAATTGTCAAACAATAACACTTCACGTAAGTTTAGTTAGGGTGGATGTGAAGAGGTAATCACAGTGTAATTGTCAAATGATGAAAATTTCCGAAAGATCAGTAAAAGTCTAAATAAGTTTAAATCTACTTCGGAGTTGATATGTACCATTAATTCATTACTTTGGATTAAAAGAATATTTGAATTTCAAAATTGTATAATACAATTTTCATTCATTCCTTTGGTTTAAACGTATATTTGGATTTCCAAATGTAATAATTCTTATTTTCTTTGACTGGATTGAAAATTCCTTCTAAATTTTATTT
>CAHIKZ030003707.1:0-47500 GCA_903632075.3 Acanthosepion pharaonis
CGGTTTTATGTGGGTTTCCAACCGTAGCTCAGCCACTCTTTGAAATAACCGATTAAGCAGGTTCAGGCCCTGTCACCTCCCCGGACGAAACCTTGCCCTTCGGCAAAGCTTCGTCCGGGTTTCTAACGCAGAGGTTCGACAGGAGGCGTGTGCAGTCAAAGACCGCGGGACGCCCACTGGTATTTATCTTCTCACCCACGGAAAGAATATGGCACAAGGCCGGTTTATGTGGGTTTTCGGCCGAGCCTTTTGAAGCCGATTAGGTTCACCTCCCGGCAGAGCGCGCCTTCAGCGAAAGCTTCGTCAGGTTCCTCTTAACGCAGAGAGGTCGACAGGAAGGCGTGCGCGTCAAAACAGCGGGACGCCCTGGTATCCACCTCCCACGGGACGCACAAGGCCATTTTATGTGCCCTTCGGCCAAAAAAAAGCCTTGAAGCCGATTAAACGGGTTCAGGCCCTGTCCACCCCCCGGACGAAACACGCGCTCGGCAAGCTTCGTCGACTCACACGCAGAGAGGTCGACAGGAGGTGCGCAGTCAAAGACCGCGGGACGCCACTGGTATTTATCTTTCACCCACGGAAAAGAATACAATGGTTTTGGAGCCCGTAGGCTGGCCAAAAAATAGTTTTATGATTGGGTTTTTCCCCGGACGAGCCCGGCAAAGGCTCGCTTACGCAAAATAGGAGCCTTTGCGGACGCCCGATTAAACGGGTTCAGGGGCCCTGGGTTTTCTGAGCCTGTAGGCTCGGCCCGGACGATTAAACCTTGCCCTTCCCGGACAAAGCCCTTCGGCAAGTGTCTGGTTCCTTGCTTACGCAGAGAGGTCGACAGGGAGGCGTGCGCAGTCAAAGACTGCGGGACGCCACTTGGCCCAATGGCCCACTGCTACTACTATTTATTATCTGTGGGAGAGTCCATTACAATAGAATAGGTATTATGGTATAACAAGTTTAGAGCCAGTGACAGGACCCAAAGAGTGTGAGTTCAATACACGGTTAAGGCAGTGGAGAACTTGGAGAGAAATTAAGAGGAGATAACTGACATCCATTAAAACATGTCAAGTGGAACTAGAACAGTCTACCCCAGTGAGCGAAATGAAGTGTTCAGTTCGACATTCCAGCCACCTGAAGAACGCCGGAGTGTACAAGGACCGAAAAGTTGTAACAAATATGGTGACAAAGATGAGGACAATAGTCCGAATAATGTAAATAGTGCAGAAATTCCTACAAACTAAAACGAATAACAAATGTGTGTTGGATAATAATGGTTTGGTGATAAAAAATTTACTAATTAGCCCATTGTTGGGGGAGAACAGGTGGATTCATACTTTTCAAAGGGGTATTTGAGCGTAATGGAACATAACGAATGCAACGGCATTTGGAATATGGCTTTCTGATTAACGATACTGATTATCCATTTCACCTCGTGTATCCAAGTTTAAAGCAACTGGTATTCCTAAGCGGTCACCCATCTAGATACTGACCAGGATCGATGGTGGTTAACTTTTGGTGTTTCAAATGTGATGCGACTGTAAGCCTTTTAATTTAAAACAAAAAAATAGTAATAATTTCTTTTGGCCAAATGTAGGATACTACATATATTGAATTTTGAAGCATTTGATATTCAGAGAATACGCTTGAGTAATTACCGCAATGAGGAAATTGGAATCTACTAACGAAAGAGACTTCGTAAACGTATAACTAAACAGTTATATGACTAGTATCAGGGGATAGACAATGTTTAGAGCTAAAAAAAATATGAATTTTATGAAAACCTTTTTTTTATTTCATCTTTATGGGACACGTTACATAAAAAAGAAAAAGAAACTGTTGATGAAAATTTTTCAGTAGAAGTTTTATATACACATTTTTATTCGGTCTGATTTTAAGCAATAATTATCCGCTAGTTTTAAAAAAGTGATAAAATAAAATAAAAGTTATCTTAATACTCCTGCATTCTCTTTATTAAAGTAACTGATTGGAATAAAGTGGATTTCTGAATTCTGATGAATCTTGTTTGGCTCGGGAAATCGTAAAAGCCATTTATTATACATTTATTAAACCCTTCTGGATTGTACCAAATAATATATAATGAATGTTGAGCAAATATGAATTTTTTAGAAATTTTTAGGTTAGATCTAAATTTTAAAAAAAATATTTTCTCTTTCTTTTACATTCACGCTGAGATCTACATCAGTTCCTTTACTTTTCTTTTTATTTTACTCTGGGATTCTGGGCTCGATTATTTTTTCCATTTTCTTTCTTTCACTCTTGGAGCCATTACTTTTGCTTTTTTTTTTTCTTTTACTTTCAGTAGGATTCGATTACTTTCACTTTCACTCTAGACTCAATTATTTTTGCTTTTTCTTTGATTTACTTTCATCCTGTGTTCGCTTACTTTCGCTTTTTTCTTTCTTTTAATATCAGTCTGGGTTCGATTACTTTCACTCTAGACTCAATTAATTTTGACTTTTCATTCTTTTACTTTCACACTTGGCTTTGTTGTGTTCTTTTTTCTTTGACTTTCATCCTGGTCTCGATTACGTTTGCACTGCCTTTCTTTTACTTACACTCTGGAGTCGATTAGGTAATAGAGAAGGAAGATAATTCATTTAGAATTCGTAAAACACAAAGTGACGCTCAAATCATATTTATAAGTTCAACAGTTGCAATTTTGTTTTTAAAATCAGTTCGTCACTTTCACTCCACCAGCCACATTCACCTGACTTTGCATCAACGGATTCGCTGTTTGGTGACAACATGTCCTTGAAATACCTCTAAATATATAAGTGAATCACATGTCATTTTATTATATTCTTCAATAAAAAAAATGAAAAGCAAAAACTGAAATTATTTATGACACAACGTAACAGATTAACAAATTACCAGTTAAACTAACCCCGTAAATCTTAATATTAATGTATTATGTATGTATAAAAATTAAAATTTTTATTTTTCTTTTTAGAATATAGAGAAGAGACTTTCTTTCCGATTTTGCTCTGAAGAAGGCTTGAGCGAGTAAAGTTTGGCGGTCCTGGCAAATGCCATCCTTCTTTAACATTAAGGACTGGCGATACACAATCATAAAGAACTGTACCAAATGACAGAAACCACAAAACTAGACAACGACCACCAACAGCAAAGATTGGATTGCACATGTAAGTCGAAGAGAATATAATGACTTAATCATGATACTGACGTTCCACATAACTTCAAATAAAATTTTAGAAAGGAAACTGCCATCACTACTGGAAAAGGCAATAGCAGCTAATTAACAATGCTGTTTTTCTAAAAAAAGAGTTTTAAAAAGAAATATTTTATGAATATCAAGTGAAAACAGTACTGGGTGCTCGGTCAATGAATAATAAATATTCCTTACCATTACCATCTTAAACCTTTCCATCATACTTTATTCTTGTACTGCCATTCAATTACAAAAATTCACAAATTGGGTTACTCGATGTTCTCTTCCCTTTCTTTGTCTTGAGGATATCCTTTTGGTTTTAAATTATCCAGACCCCCATTATTTTTCTGGACTCAACTTTTCAGCAGCTGCTTTCTGATTTTAAATATAAATTTCTTTGTATTTCTTACTTTCCTCAAAAATATTCGTTACTCTCTTGTTCTTCCCATAATACTCCCAACATCCGACATTCGAACCACATCTCTAGCGCTTCATGTCTTTTTCTTTATTTGCAAAGAGTTTGTCGATCATTCACTGTCATATAAGATAGTAGGTATTACACAGTAGAATAGTAACCGTTCCTTTTCCTCTAATGACATTTTCCTATATCTTTGATTAGATTCTGAAAGTATATCTTCGCAAAAACTATGCGACTTCAGCTTTCTGTCCCACATTTTCCTTTGTCTCATATTGCAATACCCAGTAAAAATTATTTTACTGTCTGAATTTCTAGGATGAGCATTTATCGTTATTTTACACAATATTTCTGTATATAGAACCCTTTAGTTAATTTACTAATGTCTAGTTCTTATTTATAGTTCTGCTCAGGTATTGTTCGACCGTTTCCATTGAGTCCAAGAACGTATTTCTAGGATTTAACTCACAATCACTATGTCACGAAATTCACGAACCAACGATTTAAACCACGAGACTTTTTTTCTAATACATTTAAAGATAAATAGTAAATTTCCTGAATTTGCTTGATTTCTACGTTTGAAATATTTAGAATTGTGGAACATAAATATTTTGCATATGTCATGATATTATCTTCGAGAAACATGTGCTATCCATTTCAGTTTTTTACTACTGTTGCAAATCTTCAAGTGATGTGGCTTCTGTTATTTGGTACAATTCTTAGTGTTTCTTAAGCACCCATCCAAAATGTGCGAAGATGAAGGGGACTTTTATTACCAGTACAGCCGTTTTTCTGGTTTTTTTTAATTGCTTAAAACTCAATGTATTATTATTATTATTATTATTATTATTATTATTATTATTATTATTATTCTTCTTCTTCTTATTATTATTATTATTTGTTTATGTTATGTTTCCTGCTTATTATCCGGTCGAGCCGATTCCAAACTATAGGAGAATTGTCGTTTAATTGATAGCACTTTTCTTTGTATATGGGATATTCCTAGTAGGGCGATCTTCTGGGCAACTTGTATGTTGATGTTACTTTAGTAAAACTGTCGATTCCTTTTCTCCCGATCCCAGAGCTCCTTTTACTATTGGTCTCTCTTCATTCCCGACATCCTGTTAATCTCGATCACCAAATCCTTGTATTTGGACAATTTCTCGATAATTTTCATGGAGGTGTTTCTTGCAGAATGTACTGCTATATCAATAAGCATGTATACACTTCCTGAATTTCTTGTCTTTTATGATAATATCAAGTCTATAATCTTTTATTTCCCTGTCGGTTTGAATTGGCTAGAATTGGCATGAACCAGAGGATAGTTACATCATTATTTTGGGTAATTCTATCTGGTTGGTTCTCATACCGTCTCCAAGTTGCTTCGATTGTGTGCTTCTTGCATAATTTCCAGTGCACATATATTGCTACCTTGTTATGTCTCTAGGGTTTTGCCAGGTTCTGCGATAATGTGGTCTACAGTTTCATCATATTTCCTACAGATCCTGCCTTTCGGGTTAATTCCATCCTTGGTTATGTGACGGTGATAATATCTGGTTGCATGGCTTCGGTCCTGGACGGCAATAGTTAGGCCATCTGTCTTAGCTTTCAGCTCCGTTCTCTTCGGCCACTGATGTGTTTTCTGTTGGTCCACATCTGATTCTTTCATTGTTTTCATGTATTTGCCATGCAACTCATGTTTTTGTTGTAATTTCATTTGGCCAAGTTGTTTTGTTTTCTCCTTTACTCGTTTGGCATTGATGGTATTTGTATCGTTTTTTGTTGGTAGGAGTTCAGGTATATTAAACTGTTTCTTGAAGTGTGCAGCTACTTTGTTGATAGAGTGGAATTGGTGTTTTACTATTTGCAGGTGAATTTTTTTGTGAGGTAAACTTTTAATCCCATTGTTGTACTAATTAAAGTTGGATTAGACGTCGACTTCCTAAAGCTCTCGGTACATATAGCCTATTAACATACGATTTAGGATGGTACATACTCATTTTAGTAAGCATTTTTCCAGGCTTGGCGTCAAATTTTTAATGTTTTTTAACTTCCATTTAATAATGTTTATGTTGTATCTTACATAGGGATAATGAGAAGTAGGCAGCCATGATCATCTACGCCCTGGACGTACACGGCACATAAAAATAAATAAAGAAGACGTAAACACTGATAGATGCGTTTTTTTTTTTTTTTTTTTTTAACATCAGGTCGTTTGACATGTGAAGAGTATTGGTCATATAGAGATTTTATTGCCATTGTTTTTGCATTTCATGCACTGTGTCTGATTTTGCCTTCATTTTTACGTTATTTTCCTCTCTAATAAGTGTATTAATGTTTACTTGCTATTCAGTTAATAATTCAATAATATTTTTTCAAGTTATGTAGAAATTCTTCTGTAGCATCTTTAAATATTTCAGATTGATAACTTTACAAAAAACAAAAAAAAATGCAATAAAAGTTATAATTATGTATGCAATCATGATGTAAAGGAAGTGATATACATGAAATACTCCGAAATTGGCAAGTGTTTTGATTTCACTGAAGCAGTCGTTAAACACGAGAGAGTATTATCACTTCCTCTTTCTTTCGTTTTCCTTGTATTCCTTCCTTATTTATTTATCTATTTATTATGATAATAATGGTTTTCTAAGCCTACATTAGTCGTTGTATTAGACCAAATGTAAGGGACACCTAGTGAGGATCGATCTCGCTCCTCAATTTTAATTGTTCTAGCTAGAAAAGCTTGTTAATAATTTCATGACGCCGAGATGCCCTGAATGTTAACAGTAGCCTGACTAATGGTGGTTTGTTAGCGTAGATTACAGGTGGCACAAGGCCGAATGGGTGTGTAACTCAGATGTGTTTGACCTGCACAGTCATAAATGATCTAGCGACACAATCCTGCTAGCCATTCCATCAGGTGCCCTTTCTTCTTATTTTTATGTATAATTTCTTTTCGTACCTGAAACTAAACAGTGTGTTTGATATATCTTTCTTTGCCGTCAAAACGGAATGGTTCATTATTTATACGAGGTAAAGACAGAGCGTAACTCACGTGTTAACAAAAAAACTTAGTATGAAATAAAGGGACAAGCAGAAATATCAGTCAGTCTGTTACGTGCCATGCGTGATACACGCTTAGGCGATCCTGTATATTTTCGATACATGAATGACGATGCAGATTTTTTTTTCTCGCAGTAGGTTGCTGTTTCTTTCTCTGGTAGACCAGTTGCCATCCAAGCCTGTCCTGATATTTACCCATAGCTGGGGAGTAGTATTCATACCTTTTCCAACTGTATTAGCACGTAAACGAATGTAATGGACTCGGTTTAAATTCGAACTCGTCTCTCTGAGTACTCAATCCGAGCCGCTATGTATTACTCCACATCAGCAGAAATATATGATTGTGTAAAAGTAACTATAGAACGTACCGAAGCAGCAGTGATAATGACGATTTTATTGCCAGCATTTTAGTCGGGATTTGAATTATTTTTTGCAGTTCTCTCCGATTCTGTTTCTGTGCCTTTTGTGTCGTTTACTTCGAGTTATTCATTCTATTATCGTTGCTGTTTTTATTTCTTCTTTTGTTATTGAAGTGTTCATCTTTTTCTTTAATTATTTACTTTACACAGCGTATATACAAATATTAAAAAAAATGAACACAACCTTCTAATTCTTATCCAAAATCCACCGATAAAAACTCTAAATGCATCATCCTTATCAAAATGCTTTTATAATCACACCCACGTATTTTTCCATTCCTCTATCTCAAACCGAAATTTGTTGCTTTTAACATCATTAATACAGATGTTCAGATCTCAGGAACCCACATTTAGTCACGTGATAGATATTATTCCCCTCCCCCTATTATCGTTGTCTTTCTGAAAACCGTTGAACTTCCCTCGTCTTCTCTCTCTCATTGTTATGATTATCACTTTGGCGCCTTCGATTTTTGTCTCGTCTTTGGCTGCAACGAAATTAATGTCCAACGTGCCGCCAAACTGCCGGCCACATTCGGCCCCCGGGTTTTCGGCGGGGCGGCCCCAGGTCACGGGCAAAAACAAACCTAGTGAATGATTCTTGATCCTAACGCCAGGACAATGTATTTAATCAAGCTTGAATGCGAATCGCAAACTGCTTCATCCAGTAGGACAATCGAACGAGCAAAAATCAACAAACAAATGAATAAATAAATATAAGAATGAATGAGTGAGTGAGCGAATGAATAGGTTACTGGTCGGTTTCTTGGTTAATGAGTCTCGGCGTAAAGGAAGAAATCGTTGCTCGATGGACACAAGGGCAAGAAACAATAAACAAATGAAGGAGCGAGAGCGACTTTCGAGGGAAACAATAATTGAAAATGTACTGGGAATAAAAAAAGGGTAAAAAAAGAAAAGAAAAATCGATGAGTGAAGATTGGTAATAATAATAAAAAAAAATCAGGAATGAAGAAGGAACAATGGGGAAAAATATTTTAAAATCAAGTTATAACCCCCCAAAAAGTGTTATTTGAAGAAGGAAATGATGGAGAATAAAGAGAAAATAGGATGAGACAGTAAATAAGACCAATGATTGAAATATATACAAATATTTGACAGTTACAAGAAGCAAAAAACAATATCTTTATAAATTTTGAAATATTTATTTATACATTTTTTAATCCTATCTCTCCATTAAAATATAATATATATATATATAAAAATATATATATATACAATATATATATATATATATATATATAAATAAAATATATTATTATATACAAATATATATATATATATATATACATGTATATATATATATATATATTATATATATTTAATATATACATGAAATATATATATATATATATATATATACATATATATATATATAAATATATATATATATACATTTATATATATATACATACATATGAGAACATATATATATATATAAATATATATATATATATATATACATTTATATATATATATAATATATATATTTCACATATATATAAATAAATATTTACAAAAATTTGTATTTGTGTGTGTGTGTAAAATATATACGGGAATTACAACGCGTTTGGCCAACATGCCTGAAAATTTTCAGGTCAGAAAGGCACAACTGAAAATAAAAGATTTATTGTCTCTAATTGGAAGCCGTAGGGAAATGAATATACAACAGAAAACAAACGATAATAATAATAATAATAATAATAATAATAATAATAATAATAATAATAATAATAATAAATTATACTATAAGAACACTATGCTATCAAAAGATTTTTAATTCGCAGAAATTGAGATAAGATATTGTTATTTATTATTACTTCTCCAATTATTATCTTTTATGTTATTTATTATTGATACGTTTTATTATATTTGTTATTTTTTAACTTGCTTGTTAAATTGTATTTTATATGTTGTTACATATTTTATCAATTTATTAGGCTCATCATTTGTCTGATCATAATAGGCATAAATTTCATAACTTTAATGTAAATTAAATTTATATTTCTTGTTATGAAATTTAAATACATTATATTTTCTAATTAGTTTATATATTGAAGATATCAGCGATTCTCATTTATTTACTTATTTATAATTTCTCATTTTAAAAATATTTTATATGAAAAAGTAGGTATACAGTAATGTGAGACCTTTCAATTGATTATACAAGAATATCAAAAATATATCAATAAAACCTATAAATAGTAAGTATTTTAATAATAAACATATGAAATACTCAAATGTTCAAACAGTTTACCACTCTCATTGACACTCTTCTCTTTACCTGCAAAACCTTTATCATTATAATTTATTAAAATATAAAACTTATAATAAATGTATTATAATAAAAATTATAAACGTAAAAATATTACAAATATTATTAATGAATTAAATGGTGTCTAGCATTAATTGACTACTAGAACCACAATTATATTACTGGTATTATTACTGTATACCCAATAATAATAATAATAATAATAATAATAATAATAATTAATAATAATAATTTTTAATAATAATAATAATAATAATTAATAATAATAATAATAATTAATAATAATAATAATAATTAAAAATAATAATAAAGATTAATAATAATAATTAATAATAATAATAATATTTAATAATAATTAATAATTAATAATAATTAATAATAATAATAATTAATAATAATAATAATAATAATTAATAATAATAATAATTAATAATAATAATAATAATTAATAATGATAATAATAATTAATAATAATAATAATTAATAATTAATAATAATAATTAATAATAATAATAATTAATAATAATAATAATAATTAATAATAATAATAATAATAATTAATAAAAATAATAATTAATAATAATAATCTTTTAGCGGCTAGTAGGTTGAAAGATGACCGGAAACGTATAACTTTTATTCCCTTGCTCCTACTCCTTTGTTGAATGAATTTTTTGACCAAAATGAGGACCAATCTGTAGTATAAGTCCAGTTTTACAAATTTGATAAGATATCTGTCGCTGGCGACGGAAAATTGAACATTGTGGAAAGTCACTTGTGCCATGCTCCAAACTTGCACGATGTTGGCACTCACTGAATATAAAACCCGACATGACAGAATGGGCCAATATCTGCACTGGAAAATCTGCAACTTCTACGGGAAGGAAACTGAAAGAAACTGGTATGAACACCACTGACCCGGTTACAGAGATAGGACCTGTTACAATTCTATGGGATTACACAATACACCCTGACAGAACAATCAAAGCCAACCGCCCAGTATTGTTATTAAAGACCACAAACAAAAAAATGTGCCTCTTATTTATAAGGCAGTCCCTGTTGACTGCAATGTATCTTTGAAGATATTCAAAAAACTGTCAAAATACAAGGACCTTGAAATAGAAATCTCGAAAATGTGGCATATGGGAACATCAACAATCCTTGTTGTGGTTGGAGCCCTAGGACTGGTTGGAAAAGATTGCAGTAGACTAATTGAAGGGATTCCTGGAAGTCCATGCCTCAAGGAGATACAAAAAATTGTTCTGACAAGTACAGCCCACACTTTACGAAGGGCTTTATCTATGTAATTTTTTTTTTGTCAGTGGAAAGTGTCATGATGCCATTTCTAACCTTAGGTCCCTGGGCGGGACCCGGAAAGAAATGTGTAAACGCCAGAAATCAAAGAAAATAAATAATAATAATACTAATGGTATGAACACCACCCGGACCTGGTTACGGAGATAAGACCTGTTACAATTTTATGGGACTACACAATACACACTGAGAGAACAATCAAAGCCAACCGCCCCAGATATTGTTATTAAAGACCACAAACAAAAAAGTGCCTCCTTATTGATATGTCAGTCCCTGCTGACTGCAATGTATCTTTGAAGATATACAAAAAGCTGTCAAAATAAAAGGACCTTGAAATAGAAATCTCGAAAATGTGGCATTTGGGAACATCAACAATCCCTGTTGTAGTTGGAGCCCTATGACTGGTTTTCAAAAAATTGCAGTATTTAACTGAAGGGATTCCTGGAAGTTTATGCCTCAAGGAGATACAAAAAGTTGTTCTGATAAATTACAGCCCACACTTTACGAAGGCTTTATCTATGTTTTTTTTTTTTTTTCTTTTTCTTAATCATGATGTCATTTCTAACCTTAGATCCTGGGCGGGACCCGTTGGAAAGAAATGTGTAAATCAAATAAAAAATAAATTTTAAAAAAAAATAATAATAATAGCATTGGAAAATCTGAAGCGTTTACGGGACGAAAACTGCAAGAAATTGATATGGACACCAGCAAGACCCGGTTATGGAGATTGGACAAAATCATATGGAACCTCACAATACACATGGACAGAACAATCAAATCTAATCGCCCAAATATCGTGCTTAGAAACCGCAAAACCAAAAAAAAAATCCCTCTTTATTAACATAGCGGCCTTTGCAGATAGCAGTGTAAGTTTAAAGATCTTCAAAAAACTCAAAATTCAATAACCTTGAAATCGAAATCTCAAAAAAGTGACACATGTGAACATCAACAAATCCAGTAGTAGATTGATTGGAAAAGATTCCAAGGAATCCCTGGTAGCCCATGCCTTAAGGAAATACAAAAAATTGTACTCACGAGTACAGCCCACACCCTAAGAAGGGCTTTATCTATGTAAAATATGTGTAATTATTTTTTTTTCAAAACTGCTCAGTGAAAAATGTCATGATGCCACTGGGTTATATGGAAAGAAATGAGTAATACCAAAATTTTGTCTTTTAAATATTTATTGAAACCTTGTTCCACCAGTCATTTACTCAATGTCACTAAGTATATTACGCCTTGCTTTCGTCTGCCCGCTTACCTTCAATCTGTCCTGTGAGTAGCAGGTTTTCTTACTCCTCTTTTCTCATTATGTGGCTTGAACATTTCAGCTGCCTCCTCTTGATTCTAATTATAAGTGTCTTGTTTTATATTTTCTTTTAAATATTGTCGTTAAATTTTACAACATGTTCGGTCTATGCTATCAGAATCATCAGTCTGTAGATTAAAACACTTCTGTTCGTTCAAGTCACTTCTTCATTTGTTAGATGATTTTCCAGTATTCACCGTGAAATAAGAGGCCAGAAATCACTTAAGAAGTTGCTGACTAAATTTTAACAAAAAAGTAAGTCTCATGAGAACATGTTAAAAAAAAAAAAAAAATAAAGTATGAACTGTATATATATATATATATATATATATATATATATATATATATATATATATATATGAATATATATGTGTGTTGTGTGTTTGATTTATTCAGAAAAAAACGCGGACGACACTCTTTTAATTGATTCTCAAAAACAAATCTAGTGTCGCTTGACAAAACTCTTTGATGTTCGTTCGAAAAGGACCTCCAATCGGTTGTGAACTGGGGGCAGGAATTGGCTGGTTAACTTTAACGCCTAAAAAATAAAAACTGCTCTCTATTAATCACCACAAAGATCCTTCCCTGCCCTTCCATTAGAATGTCTGACGCTCAGCATCTCGAGAGCACCTCTTTGCGGCTGCTCGGTCTCACATTGACTGCTGACCTGAGATAGAACAAATACATTGAGTCAATTGCTTCGTCCACCGCAAGGAAAGTTGGCTCCCTGTGCCGCGCCAGGAAATTTTTCTCCCCGGAATCGATCCTTCAAATCTACAAATCAACCATTCGCCCTTGCATGGAGTATTGCTGCCATATATGGTCTGGGGCCCCTTCTGTTTGCCTCAGGGTTCTTGATAAGATCCAGAGACGGATATGCAATATAATTGGCCCTGATCTGGCATCTCGTCTGCAGTCGCTCTCTCACAGACGTGCTGTCGCCTCTCTCTGTCTTTTTTTACAAATACTTTCATGGTAATTGCTCCGATGAGCTGCTTTCGCTGGTTCCCAGACTTCATGAATTCAAGCGCCCTACGAGGCTGGCATCCCGCTCTCACCCTTTCACTGTTGAAACTGTTAAATGTAGCCGTCTCTTCTACTCCAATAGCTTCATATCTCGCACCTCTCGCCTGTGGAACTCCCTTCCCTTTTCCTGTTTCCCTGATAGCTATAATCTCCAACTATTCAAATGTAATGTCAATCGACATCTCCAGTTGCCTTGATCTATCCACTATCCTTCTCCTCATCCTTTCTTCTATCACTCCTATCTGCTCTCGCTCCAAATCCTCTGTAACCCCTTGCGTGCTAGTGGCTTCCCGCCTTGCTTGGGGTGAAATGCTTAAAAAAAAAATAAATTTACCCAAAAAAAAATGATAATTTAAATTACAGGCATTGAAATTAAAACAAAAGCAAAAAGATTTAATTTAAACCGTTAATAAAATTTCACAAGGCCTGAAGTTTTCATTCAAAAATATTAACATTGATCTAGATGTTGTTTAATTTTTTTTATTTTTTTTTTTTAAATCCTTATAAATAAATTAAAACTTGTTGAAATTAGTCGAAAGAGGAAAAATGGATTCATAAATTTTTTTAAAAATTTGAAACATTTATTTAAAAAAAAAATGAATAAGCAATATTTTTCAATCATAAATTGCCAAGTAAATACAGTTTTTGATTTTACTACTAAATCATTTGTTTTAACTTTTTCCAATTAAAATTTAAATTGAATTTTTAAAAGGAAAAACCAAATGAAAATGAATTGTCCTGAAAATCCATGAACCATTTGTAATTCTATACAATAAAAAAAAAAATTGAATGAATTGATATAAAAAATTGAAATATTGAATAGAAATATAAATATTTAAAAATGTATTCGTTAATTAACAACAAAAAAAATTTATTAAAAAAAAAAAAAAAAAAAAATATAAAACATTTAAATATATGAATCCATCTTCTGGCTTTCTCCTTCTATAATTTTGATTCGTTTTCAATTTTTTTTTTCTTTAATTTAAATTATTAAAAATAAATAAAAAAATCGTTTTTAAAGAAAAAAATGTATTAAATAATAATGGTTTAGTGATACAAGTCTTATTTTATTAAAATACGTGAAATATATAAAAAAATATTTGGATCAATACCTTTTTAAATTTAAAAAATTTAATTTAAAAATATTGAATGTTTTTTATGAAAAAAAATATACTTTCAAAAATTAAAATATTTCAAAATATAAATGATTGATGAAATATTATCAAAAAATTTATCATGGAATAAAAAAAAACAAACCCTAAAAGACACAATTTACATTTAAATATATAAATAAAAATTGACAATCATTGTTTAAATTAATTTTTTTATCTATATTTTTTAGAATATCTATCTATATTTGTTAATCATATTTTCTTTTGAATCTATTATTATCTATTATTGGAAAATTTTACCATATTATTTATCCCTTTCAAATTTTATTTTAATAAAAAAAAAAAATTAATTTAAATGGAATAAAAAAAAAAAATATAAATATAAAAATTTTTCGTTAATTTAAATTTAAAAGTAATAATCCAATTCTCAATAATTTATTTAAAACGTAATTTTTGAAAAAATAAAATATTAAAAAAAATTGAAAAAATAAAGGTTTTCAGATATTTATCTATGATTGAGATTTAAAATTTTAAATTTTTTTGCAAACAAAATCCAAAATAATTCGTCAACAAATATTTATAGAATTTGTTGAAAATATTTTATGATAAAAAAAATACCTTTTTTATTAAATAGACAATGAAAATTGACTTTTATTAAATTGGGAAATTTCACAAATATATAATGTTAAGCCGTTATCCATTACACATAACATCCATTTATTCTTTAATTTTAAAAAATGGATATATTCATTTATTTGACAAACAATGAAAATTTTTTTTTATATTTTCAAATTTTAAAAAATAATTTTAAATTTTTTTTTTTCTTTTGTTTAAAAAAATTGTTTAAAAAAAATAAATTATAAATACTAAAATCTATTTAGATAATTTTTAAAAAATTAAAAACCAAATAAATGTAATTTTGAATAAACGACTTTTTTTAATTTTTTATAGCCTACAGAATGTTGAAAAATTTTCAGCAAAAAATGAAATATTTTTACTTTTTTAAACAAAACCATTTGAAATCTTGAAAATAAACAATTAAACTAATAAGATGAATTTTATAAAAAATCAAATCACATTTCAGTTTAAAAGGTTTTTTCTTAAAATTTTGAAAAGAAAAGATATATGCAAAAAGTAAATAGATGAAATTACAGAAATTTAATCATTAATTAAAAAATTGCAATATGGGGAACAGATTTTATTTAAATCTATATATAAAATTATTTTTTTATATCTTTTTTTTAAAAAAAAAAATTCTTTGGCCAATCAAAAGAATATTTTTAAAGAAAAACAAAAAGAATGTCAAAGAAAAAAAAAAATGGTTTTTTAAAGAATTATAATTATCGAAAAATATATAAAATTATTTTTTTTTAATTAAGGGAGTATTGACTCTTAAACATTTTTAAAAAAAAAATTTTTAAAAAAAAGATTAAAAAATAAAAAAAATAAAAATTCATATTTAAAATTAAAATAAAAAATTTTTTTTTTTAAATAATTGGGAAGCAAATTTTTAAATTTTTTTTTTTATATATTTTAGAATAATGATTATTTACAGTTTATACTTTTCTATAAATTTTTTTTTGATTGAAATTCTTCAAAAGTTTTTATCGTATGTTGGATTTATAAAAAATATTTAATTTTTAAATTAAGTTAAATATAAAGATACAAAATTTTAAAAATATTAAAAATATTCATTAAAAAGGAAAAAATCTATAAACATCTTAAAAAATTGTTTTAAATTCTTATATGTTTAAATTAAATCAAATCATTTATTCAATTAAAAAATTATGAAAAACTTAATGAAAGTTTTTTTCAAAAAAATCTTTATTTAAATTTTGGATTTGTTATGAAATTGAACGAAATGATTATATTTATAAAAATGAAAATATTACAGATATCTTTATTAAAATAAAAAAATTCTGTGACGATTTATAAAAAATTCAAGAAATTATCATGTATTAAAACAACAACAAAAAAATAAATTAGAAAAAATTATTGATAAATTTTGTTTTTTCAACCAAATATTTATATTAAAAATTTCATTTCAAAAAAAATAAAATTAAACCAAAAAAAATGTAAAAATGTTTGGAAATAATTTGGAATTGGTCATTCAAGGAAAGGGTGGAATAAAAAAAATAAGAAATAAATAAACCAAGAAATGGAAACCAATTAAACTCCAAAAATTTTGTTTTGTCCTTTCAATAAATTTTCTGATTTAAAATAATCTAATTGAAACAATGTTTAATATGGGATTATCCATACTATTTAAAAGATTTTATATATATATATATATATATATATATATATATATATATATTTATATATATATATATATAACTAAAATATATTAATATTTAAAATAAAATGTATTTAAAGAAAAAACAAAATTGAAAATGGAAATTTTTTTTTTTAATAATAAAAGTATTTATTTATTTATATATATATTTGATATTTTAATAAATGAATATCATTTTTTTCATAAAAAAAAAAATTTGGTTTATATTGTTTTTAAATTAAAATTACTTTTTGTTAATAAAAAATGCAAATTGAATTTTAAGACGTGGATTTATCTTGGAATATGGAACGTCATCTTTCGGATATCAAAATTTATAAATCTGTCTCAAATTTAAAAAAGTTTATATATAAAATATAATCAAACAAAGAAAACAATTTATATTGATTTCAGGCCATTTCCAATATGCATGTCAATAAATATATGTATATTTCAATAAATTAATAATATATATTCGTACCTGCTGGAGTTTTAACAAAATTTCAGAATTTTTTTCTTTTTGGTCTAAATCCCAAGATTTCAAAAAAATTTAAATGAAAATCATAATCTTCATCCTTGATTAACCTGCAATTTTTATCTTTTTCCTTTTAATTTTTCCCAAATTTATAATATATTCACAATGAATAAATAGAGAGGTAGGAGAAATGTTTCTTTTCTTTAAAAAAAAAAAATATACAAAAGGGATCAAATTTTACAAATGAATATGTCAAAATCATTGATTATATATTTTGTTTTTCCTAAATTTATATTTTTTAATAAATATAATTTTTTTATATATAGATAAATAAAAATATCATTTAAAAATATATATAAAATTTTAAATATTGATTTATTTTTTTTTTAAACCATTTAAAATTAAATTTATCTTAATTAAATACAACAACGTAAAAACAAAACAGATATAAATCATATTTTATTCAATATTAAAAAATTTTAAAACAACAAATTCAAAATAAAAAACTTTTTTGGAATAGTCTTTATATATTTAAATAAATTAAAAAAAAAAATTTTCATGTCAAAAAAATTATAATTAAACTTTTATATAAATATATTTTTTATAAGATATCAATGTTTATTTTTATAAAAATTTTTTGAAAAAAAAACAAATTCAAAATTCACAAAAAATATATCGTTATATTTATATATATATATATATATATAAATATGAATTTTTTCATATATAAAATATATTTATAAAAAATTTTAAATATTTTTTAAAAAAGGGTATTCAGTCATAAAACTTTGAATTCTAAATATGGAATTCAAAAATTAATTTTAAAATAAAAATTACTGCTGGAAAAAAAAAAAATTTTTTTAATTTTAATTCATATTAAAACCAATTCAATAACAAAATCAAAATATTCAAAATATTGAAAATTTATATTCCAAAAACAGGATCAATTTTCAAACATATATATTTCTAATGAAAAACACACACACACATATTTACATTTATACACACACACATTATATATATATATATATATATATATATATATATATATATATATATATATATATATATATATTGAACAATAAAAATATTAAAAAATTAAAATCTTCAGACACACTGGGTTGTAGATTAATATTCTTTCGTTTTTTTTATTATTATTTCATTTAGATTCCTCGACTAGTTTCGGCCAAAATGGCCATCATCAGGAGAAGAAATATTTCTGCTTGCTGGTAGCAGTGAACTACAGAAATGAATGTCTTGATGGAGAAAATGAACTTTTGTCTGTAGTTTTCATTTGTTTTTTTTTTTTTTTTTATCTTTTTAACATGAATCTTTTAACATTCCTTGTGTTGGTCAAACAGTCTCTTTTAAGTTGTTATTTGAGATAAGAGCTGGATGGATACATGCTTCTCTGAATTCTCTGGTCAGTTTGACAGTTTTATTGGTCCTGGGAGGGGATGTGTCTCTGTTTAGTGTTTGTTTGTGTGTTTTTTTGGTTCTTAGGGGGTGAATGAGTATGATATGTGTAAGTGTGTGTATTGCTGTGGGTGTGTGTTATCATTTGGCTCATTAGGGAGTGAGTGAGTATGATGTGTGTGTGTGTATATATTCGTGTGGGTGTGTGTATAAATGTGAGGCCTCAACACCTCCGTAACACATGTCTGTCTTGTGTGGGTGAGAAATGTGGGTAGGTTTTGATTTGTTGAGTTATATATTAATACTATCTATATTGTTAAATTTATGATTTAGCCCGGCTGGATATTGTGTTTTTTAGACGTTGTATCCACTTATTTTCATGGAACTCTAAAAAAAATTTTCAAATGTTATCTGCTCTGAACTTTTCTATTCTCTCAATTATAGTGAATTTGGCATGGTTTTTGAAATCAATGTTTTCCAGGCGGAAATGTTGTTCTACAGGTAATAATTTTTCATGGGATTCGACTTAATTCGATTGCGATAATTATTAATTCTGTAGTGAAAGGGCCATTCAGATTTTCCTACATATTGTTTCTGGCATAGTGTGCATTCTAGGAGGTAAATTATGTTATGACTTCTACAGTTAGAATATTGGTAGATTTATATATATATATATATATATGTTATATATATATATATATATATACACATATATATTTCTTTATATTCACTTCATTAAATTTAAGTTATTTAGTTTTTTTTATTCTGCTTCCTATTCTTAAATTTTCCGTTTGAATCATTAAACATTGATTATTCCCGTTCAGTTTTTGCATATTCAATACGTCATTTTTTATCCATTTTAATTTAATATTTTTATATTATCGTTTTTAAATAAATATATATATATATATATATATATATATATATATATATATATATATATATATATATATATGTATGTATCTTTTGTGTTGAAATTTTTGTGTGTGTGTGTGTGTGTGTGTGTGTGTGTGTGTGTGTTTTTATAAGCATATATTTTGAATCCTCTCGATTTTAATGTTTTTTTAATAAATGAAATGCTTGAAAATGCGAGAGAAAAAATTAAAACAATGGGAATTCTTTGTTGATAAAATATCCATGACTTACATTAAGTGTTTATAAACATAATTTCCTTTTCTAAAAAAAACAAAAAACAAAAAAAAATGATAATCCTTTAAATGTGTAATAGTTTTATCTTGAAGAACTAACAGTACAATATTGTATTGTTTGTATTGTAGCAGGCCCAACCTTTCAAATCCGAATCCAAACAAAAACATACTGGACAATTAAAAACATCAATATTTTGGATTATACCGATATTGAGGCTTTTGTAGAAAATAGTTGTTGAAGCAAACATGCCAGATGACCAGGAATTACAGAGGAAAAGACCAACATACAAATTACAAATTGACATTACTTAGATCAAAAAAGTACAAACATTTAAATATGTACTGGAAGTCTTTTACGAGAGAGCGAAAATTGCGACAGTGTAATCCAAAATCGCATTGAGATAGCGAAAGATGTCTTCTAAACGTTAAGCAAAGTATTAAGAAATAGAAATAATTTCGTTAGAAACAAAGCCACATGTATTGAAATTTTACGTAATATCAGTTTTATATGTATATAATGAACGCAGGACAATCAACACTTTTCACAAATAAAGAACAGACTTCAATAATAATATAAAACCATCTACAGAAGACAGAACATGTGAGCAACGACGAAATTTTAGAGAAAAAGCAAACGAGAAGAACACTTATAAATTATAAAATTCAGAAATCAAAAATTTGTTGGAATTTGGGGCTATTTAATTAGGAAAAAAAATTGGAAATCTTAATACGTAGAGGACATAATGAAAGCAAGAGAGACAATATAATCAGCATTTTAACTATAAAATAGATAACTAAAAAACTCGATTGAAATGGAATGAGGAATTTATAAAAATATAGAGGAGATTATTTTTATTAATTACTAAAAAGGAGAAATGAAAGGATTCTTCATAAATAGGACAGTCTATGTGATGGGATATTTTCATTATTACGTTGGCTGTTTTAGACTTGCCAGTTGACAAGGAAGGAAAGAAGGCGGTTCCCTGGTGACTAAGACATAAAAGCCTGTGATGAAATTGTCACATATATGCACTGATTCTTAATCAGATATATACACTTAGCGATTAATGGGCGTTTACAAAATTTATAATTCCTAACCATTTTTACCATCAACATTTGACCCCTGAGAAGGTAACAAAAAAAACGAAGATTATATGGGAAGAGAGCGAAAACCAATTGTTTCAAATGTGTCGTCCATTCTTTCGAAAATGTAAATAATTCATTAGTATTGTGGTAGGATCCACCTAATTTGCATAGTGGAGTACCGACAATATAAATATGGTTGGTACCGGGAAGAGAGGAAGGAATCAAGAGATTCAACCAGAGACTCTGCCCGACTGCGACACAGTCAACACATTCTCCAGGAACGGTCTTACCAGGAATATACAAAAGACTATATGTAAATATTGTTTACACTTTCTTGTTTTAATACATTTTGTTCTAAGTACATTTTGTGTTGCATTATTATTCCATGCATTAGTCAAGTTTCAACTATTAGTTATGTTTCTCTTGTAAATACTTTATTCATTGCATTTTTTCTTTATTTTTTCACCTTTCGTCTGTTATATTTAACAATATATGTTTGAATAATGATCTGCTGCCCAATACACTCTCTCTCTCTCTCTATGTATATATATATATATATATATATATATATAACTGCTTGTGTGTGTGTTTTACTGTTGCGTATATGCATATATGTGCTTATAAATGAGTGCATAGCAGGGAAATAATCAATACACTCAGTAATCAAAGGAAGAAGAGAAGAAAAAGAGACAGAGAGACACACAGAAAAAATGGAATGATGTAAGCAAAGAAGACAACACGATGACCTATGCACAATTGAGAGAGGAAGACCTGTACGGAAGTCTTTCTGATTAATTACACGTCGTTTGGTTTCCCTGGATTTTCGATACATTAATGATAAACCACTCAATTCTTTGCATTGCTATGAATCTTAATGAATGCCTCAATAATGGTATCAAATATTCCTTTACGACTGAGTGACGTCAAATTAAAATTGATTACTTCCCTCTTCAAATACTCTTTACTTTTGAAAAATAATTATCAAAGCATATTCGCATTCAAATATGGATGACAAATCACACTCATAATATTCATCTGATTTTCATATATATATATATATATATATATATATATCCGATGCGATGGGAACGAAAATAATGTTTAAATTCCAACGTTCACAGCATTAATCCAAAAGAGGTCTCGATACCGATAGTAGAGCAATATTTATTCCTTTATTATAACATTATCATATAGACAAAATCATTTTACTCACTACAAAGATGCAACTTTGTTTCAGTGCATTTAAACTGCACTTCGACGGGTGAGAATCGAAAGTTCAGTTGGAACCAAATTGCATCTTTGTAGTGAGTAAAATGGTTTTGTCTATATGATAAAGTTATAATAAAATAATACATACATACGGTGGACTAATGGATAGCGGCATGGATTGAGCAATCGGAGAGCCGAATTCGAATTCCAGTCGAATCCATTACATTCACTTACGTGCAAATACCCTTGGGAAAGGTGTGAATCCTCTTCTCCCTCCAGCTATGGGTAAATAGGTCAATGGGTATTGTGTTCTATAGCCTTGGATGGCAACTGGCCTAAAAGGAGGACAACTCTGTATTCACAACCTGCGGAGGATTGTTTGGAGACCTTGTGACACGTTGTATTAAAAAGGTCTCTGTATTCGGCCCTTCAAAAAGTGTGGATGGACAAAACCTTCACCACTATAATCAAATCTCATGTGATCTTGTCGGACTGTCGGTTTCCTAGGGAACTGATCTGCTTGACCCTCATACGTCGAATTCGCCGGAAGAGTCAGTATATATATATATATATATATATATATATATATATATATATATATATATATATATATATATATCAGCACAAGTTTCAAAAAATCTGACAGAGAGAAAAATCTTTTTCGTTTGACGCATTTCGTCCTCTCGGACTAAAATGATGTTTACGTTGATTTTATTACACATGAGACCAAATTAGTGTGGACGCTGACATTTTAAACTTTAAAATTTGATTATTCTTTTTAAACACGAAGTTGGGCTCTAAAGATCATATTCTATGTGATGGTAAAGCTGTGAAATCTTACATTAATGCCAACTCTTCCTCTTGCATTGTTTCTTTTACAGGTAAACTGATATCTGCCTAATGAAAAAAGAGTGTTCATCTTGTTTGTTAAAAAGGTCATAAACTTTAGATATGATGTCATCATCACTACGGTACCAGATCACAGCTAGGTGTCTATTTCATTTTGAGGTACACATGAAAGGAGTCTTCGAGAGTAATTCGTAGCACTTTCTCTTGAAAATTGGCAAAATTCATTACCTAAATTAAAAGGTTTAGCCCCCGATGACATTCTTCTGATTTGGTTGCTATATTAGCGGGTAACACTAAAGGTTTATTCACCGTGCAAAGTGGACAGTTGAATTTAGGAGGGATGACAGAGTTTTGCAGTTGACCCAACATCTTGAGATCCGACAACTGCCACCACCGAGGAAAACATTGATCGGATTCACCACATGTTAATGGATGACATGTGATTGACTATAAATCAAATAGCGAATGCTATTAGCATATCACGTGAGAATATAATGCAAAATGAACTGTTTCATGATTTCTACATGGACAGTAACACGTCTTCTGATACCTGATCATAAGCGTACCAGGCTGATCACAGTACTGCAATATCTGACATTGTTTGTATTAGGTCCTTCTAGTTTACTTGTAAGTGTGCTAAAAAACGATGACTGTTGGGTTCAGTAATTTGAGCAAAATTAATATCTCTGCAATGGAAACTACTCTCCTCACATGCACCAAAGGTGATGGTCGTTTCATCTGCATGGAAGGCGTTGGCGTCAGTTTTTTTTTTATGCAAAAGGCATTGTGCTTATTGACTATATTCAAAAGGGATGCACCATCAATGAAGATGACAACAAACTCAAAACAGAACGCCCAACAGACAGACGATAGGGATCTAGTTTCATCACGGCAATGATCCAGCACACGGGTTTCTTGATTTCAATAGCTGCTCTACGTGAGAGTGGTTTTGAACTGATCGATCAGCCTCTCTATTCTCCTGATTTGACTATGATCTGTTTCCCAAAATGAAAAAAAAAATAATTTGCCTGGAAACTAGTTAACATTATATAAGCGGCTAATGACAGTTATGACCAACAAAATGAACAGACTTGTTTCAAAATTCATATGTCATTTTACCTGGGAAGAACCAAGACGGTTATTAATAAGAAGAGTTGAAATTAATGCAAGCGGGATTTGAAAGCTCAAGTATCACATCTTCATAGTTAGCTTATGAACTTATCAGAAATCTCCCCACCACAACAGACTCGTCTCTGAATTGACACACTGATGAAAAAATATTTAATTAAATTGACCAATATAATGTTAAAATTTACATATTTAAAATGATCAATATTTTATATATGTCAGATTTATATCTGAAAATTCTTTTTAGAAGGAAAACCATGTAGTGATGGTGATATCGTCAGGGTAAGTTTATAGCATTGATAAAATGTAATCAGTTTCCATGCAAGTATTTTTCAATATTCAATAGTGTTACTCTCGTTCGAAATTTATAAAATGTTATTCTTTTTTTTTCTTCAAAAAATCAGTCGTCGTATATCTACTGTTATCACTCTTTATATTGCTTGATATGAGTTTCCTTCCTAATTTTTTGTTTAAGGCACTGTGGAAAATCAACATCTCGGATGCTCTGTACAGTTGTGTATAGTGTGTTCCTGAATTATCTTGGTAAAAAAAAAACCTGTTTTTTTTTTCATATAGCTCGAGTACGACCCCAGGTTCTGAGAAATAACAGTAGGGCTTCCGTAGTCAAATATTACAGCAATGGGCATAAGTCTGAACGTATTTCATAGAAATTAAAAGGTTTTCATTATTTCTCGTACAACGCTTCACACAAATGGTGAGAAAAAACACTGTTCAAATAAGAACAGAATGAAGGAGTCTAGGTCATTTTAGGCAGGCTTTAAAGGAATTTACCATTGACAGAGAATGCTAGCCAAAGATACGCTGATAATGGAGGTCTACGGGGTATGTTACGTTTACTGAAAATGCATGATTTTTATCTCTTCATAGTATTACAGGTGTATAATTGAACCCCTTATTTTTTTCCATAATGAATGGTCATAAATTTCGCACTATAGAAAGGATATCAATTTTCCCTTCAAATTACATTTCTGTACATTAGTTGCTGCCTGTGTTGGAAGCATTCAAGTGATGTGTTTTTATTATTTGGTAAAATAGTTAGCGAGATATCAGCGCCAGTCTATCAGATATGATGAAAGATTGACTTGTTTAAGTGTCATCCGCTTGAAGCCATTTCAAAGCATCGGAGATCGGAGATAAAAGAAACACGAATGTAAATGGTGATTATCATATTTTTCATATAAATAGATCCGTAAAATGGCCCCAGTATCGTCTGTTTTATTTTAAATAAACTCATAGAAATTATTTTCGCATAATTTTATTTATTATTATTTTCTTTTACATTTTGATCGGCGATTCACGTAGAAAAGTAAACTAGAATATATTAATTGCCAATTTTCTTCCAAATATTTACTGGGATTTGAAAAAAAAATCCAAAAATATTTAAAATAATGAGTTGGTAAAAAGTCATTGTTACAGTAAGTTATTTATAAGGGCGATATTCCTGAAAGTATTTGTCGTAGATAAAATGCTACTGATTTAATATCATATTTTAAATGATGTCAGCAATATTAATGGTAATTTTATCCATTTTCTGATGAGAAATCATTTGTCATTCATTGACATAGCAGCATCGAGTCAAGTGAGTTTATACTTTTTTTAAAAACTTTTCACCCCACGCAAGGCGGGAGTGCTACAAGCACACAAGGTGTTACAGAAGATGGAATCAAGAATAAAGAGAAGTGATTGAGGAAAGGATAAACTGAAAGACGTGGAATTAGATAAGTTTTTTATATATATATATATATATATATATATATATATATATATATATATATATATATATATATATAAACTACAACAGACAAAACACAGAAAAAGCTAGAAAAGCAATAATAAGCAGATTTTTTAAAAATAACGGATTTGACATAGATACAAAAAATAACCTAAATGAAGTAGATTTTCTAGATGTTACCTTCAACCTAAAAAAGGCACATATAAAACATACAGAAACCACAATGATAAACCACTGTACATACACACATCCTCCTTCGATAATCAAACAGTTACCAAAATCGATTAACCGCAGGCGTTCCGACAATTCTTGCAATAAAACCATATTTAATACAGGTAAGAACGACAATGAAACACCCCTAAAAGATAGTGGATTCCCGTCAACAGTCACATACGTACTAGAGAGCAAAAGAAAGGCCAACAGGCAGAGAAATATCATATGGTTCAATCCACCCTAAAGCAAAAACGTAAAAAAACAATCGTAGGTAAAATATTCTTCAAACTCTTAATCAAACACTTCCCGGGATGAAGCACTCTACACAAATTATTCAATAAAAACACCGTAAAAATCAGCTACAGTTGCACCGAGAACATGGCAAAAAAAAAAAAAAATTAAAAAAACGCACAACAGAATAGTTAGCAACAAACCACCCGAACAAATTAGACCCATGTGTAACTGTAGAATAAAGAGTGAATGTCCCTTAAACGGTAATTGCTTACAAAACAACGTAATATACCAAGTCACGGTAAAATCACCAGATAATGAAGAAAAAGTATACATAGAAGTAACTGAAGGACCCTGGACACAAAGAAAATATGCTCACAAAACTTTTTTTCAAAAATAATAAATACGTGAACAGCACAATGCTTTCCAAGTATATCGGAGAAATTAAAAACAAAGCACAAATCACACCAAAAATAGCATGGAAAATAAAGAAAAGACCATCAGCCTACAACAATCAATCAAAAACCTACAAACTTTGCTTGGAGGAAAAAGATAGCTATTATTACCTTCCCAGACTAAAATAAATTACTACATAAAAGAAAAATTCCATAATTATATATTGCTCATTTCAAAATGCAGACATGAAAACAAATTTTACTACGTTACTTAAAAATCGAAAACTGAAATGAATAAATACAAATAATCCAAATAATATTAAAAACAAAGAAAATGAATTAACACAAGCAAATAAATTAACAAATCACTCCCGTTAGAATAGACGAAATAGAATAAATAAACTTAAATAATTAAAACAATTAAAAATAACAGACCCAAATAAATAAATAAAGTAAATAAAACTAATTAACAAACCAATCCCGCCAAAATCACCGTTAAAATGGGCTACAACAAAAATTGTACGTAGAAATAGCTATTACTGCTTTATAAAATAAAAAAAAAACATTATTATGTTACTCAGAATTCGAAAACCAAATAGAGTAAATAAATATATACAAAATAAAACATAAGTAAATAAACAAAAATAAAAATTAATCGAAATAAATTAACAAATTAACAAATCACCACCGCTAATATGACCCTTAGAACTAATAAAAATAAGCATAAATACGCTAAAACAAGTAAAAATATTCAATCCAAATTAATAAATGAATTAAAAACTGTCCCCAGCCAAAATAACAAAACAGACTATAGCAAGCAATCTGATAATTGAACGAATAAATAGCTTTATCTTCTCAGACAAAAACAAAATATTAAATAAGCGGCCTAAGCAAATCACCACAAAAATTGTTTTTACTATATTTATAAAACATCAAAAACCGAAAAGTATAAATAATACAAAATGAAAATGAAGAACAAGTCAAATAAAATTAACCCAAACAAACAAATAAATAAATACATATACCAACAAAACATTCCCGCCAAAATAACCACCATAATAGATTACCCACAATTCACCACTGACCCATATATATAGACAGTCGAAAAAAATCCAATATTCACTGCCTGACGATTGCGTCTAGCATGAAGCATCCTGTCGCCTCTAAGTTTTGACTCAATGTTTTTTTTTATATTTATATCTACATACGCTCTGAAATTGATATAAAGGCACTTTATCGCATAATTATATCACATCTTCATATATATATATATATATATATATATATATATATATATATATATATATATATATAGTTAATTCAGTTGCATATATATATATATATATATATATATATATATATATATATATATCAGACCAAACCACATGTTCCATCAACACTCACTCTCTAATCATAAAAAAATAATTAAAAGTGAAATTTACTCGATTTATGAATTGCTCTTTCTGATGTTAACTTAAAAGTACTTGTCTGGTTCGTTTTTATAATTTTAGTCAATATTTTTAATATCCTGCGTTCTGTTTGCATTTCCGAAAATATTTCCTTTCCGGTAAATTTCTGTCTTGTTACCCTTGTAATTTATATCAAATCATTTCCCGGATTTTTAAAAGCAGTTTGTGTTTTTCTTCTTCCTAGTTTGACAATTATTCCAATTTCGTTTGTGATTGTTGTTCTGGTTTTGCAATTTACAATGTCGTTGTACTTACGTTCCTCATATATTCTTTTTAACTTACATAAATCTTTCTTGTGTACATGCATAAACACATACATACATACCTGCATACAAACATATATGTGTGTTTGTATACTTTTATTACTTAAACGTTATTTTAATGGGTATCTGAGTAGAATTCCCGTTCTTTTATTAAACAGCATATTTATTCATTTTCGTCTATAGACCAGAATATTTGAGAAATCATTTTAGAAAAAAAAAATATGCGCTTGCCGGCAGGATTCGAACCTGTATTCCCCTAAGCTAAACTGTCATTATATTTAACGTACTTTGATTTCCCTACCGAAAAGTGGGTTGATGACCATCCACAGTAGAAGGGAGCCTATAAATACAGATTTTTTCTGACCCTTGAAAAATGACAGATCTGCTCAGTTTCGAATCCTATCTTTAAGCAGTTTATCAAGAGTGGGATGCGTTTTTTAATTGCTAATCCAACATTTTTATAACGTAAACCTTATTTTCAATGGATAATCGTATTTAAATAGACATTCCCTCTATTTCAAGAGTCTGATAAAATCTGTGTTTAAAGGAATTATTCAACGTTACTTGCTCATCGACGAAATCTGTCGCCGAGAGATCAAAGCATGTATGATCTAATGGCGGTTTTCCCTAGGGTAACGCAGGTTCGAATCCTACACAAGTGCCCATATTTTTGTCAAATATCCACGCCGCTAGAGGAAATACACTACTTAATAATAAACGGAGCGTGTACTCAAATACGAATATCCATTAAAATAAAGCTTAAGTAATAAACATCTATCCCATTTTTTATTTATATATATATATATGAAAGAAAAATACAGAAAAAACAAAAATATGAATATGCAAATATGTAGTATTAATGTTAAAATAAAGTCGACGTCGGACGTTTCGGTCTATTTAAGACCATCTTCATGGACATTTTCATTTAAACGTCCGACGTCGACTTTATTTTAACATTAATACTACATAATTGCATATTCAGATTTTTGTTTTTTCTGTATTTTTCTTTCATACTGTCGGATTTATATCCATATATTTGCTTACACACACACACACACACACACACACACACACACACACACATATACACACACACACATATACATATATATATATATATATATATATATATATATAGATATCAAAAGAAAAAATTATCGATGCGTTTCCTCCTCTTATGGACTTCATCAAGTCAAATATAAGGATTTTATTTTTGTAACAAATATTTATAAATAAAAGTAAAAATGCAGTTATTTTTTTCGGAATTTATTGATTTAAGAATGCTCATAAATATGTATCAGGCGAACTGAAAGTCAAGGTAAATTATGGAAGATGCTAAATGATGTAATTTAATGTCTAATAAACCAAAGTGAGTAATGGTTGCTTGTTTTGTTTTTTATGTAATTAATAATTAGAAAATTTTAGTTTGAGAGAATAATAATAATAATAATAATAATAATAATAATAATAATAATAATAATAATAATAATATTTTGAAATAGAAATCTCGAAAATGTGGCATATGGGAACATCAACAATCCCTGTTGTAGTTGGAAAAAAAGTAGACTAATTGAAGGGATTCCTGGAAGTCCATGCCTCAAGGAGATCCAAAAATTGTTCTGACAAGTACAGCCCACACTTTACGAAGGGCTTTATCTATGTAATTTTTTTTTGTCAGTGGAAAGTGTCATGATGCCATTTCTAACCTTAGGTCCCTGGGCGGGACCCGGAAAGAAATGTGTAAACGCCAGAAATCAAAGAAAATATAAGTAATAATAATAATCATAATAGTTTTTATCAAACTAAATTAATATAAATAATACTTACATAATTAAAAGAAATGCACAATAACATTTACTCGTCTTCTCTATTTCACATTAAATTACATCGCATAGCATGCTCCATAACTTATTTTTCTTACCGTTCCCCACCGGATGAAGTGATAGGAGGAGAACTATGCGGGTGTAGTGACCAATGTAGCAAACGATTTTGTTTGAATGTGTGGCAGAATAGTTGCAGGGAGGGATGTAAATATCCAAACGTTGCCGAATGCCACAATGTGCAAGAATATGAGGAGGGGATACATGAATGTCCATGTCCTGAAGGGACACGAATGCCAATGGTGATTATCATATTTTTTATTTAAATATATCCGTAAAATGGCCCCAGTATCGTTTGGTTTAGGCCAATTTTAAATAATATCACATAGAAAATATTTTCGCATAATTTTATTTATTATTATTTTCTTTTACATTTTGATCGGCGATTCACGTAGAAAAGCAAACTAGAACGTATTAATTGACAATTTTCCTCCAAATATTTACTGGGATTTGAAAAAAAATTCCAAAAAAATGTTTAAAATAATGAGTTGGTAAAACTTAATCATATTCCATCATTGCTACAGTAAGTTATTTATCAGGGCGATATTAAGATAATTACTGAAAGTATCTGTCTTGAATAAAATGCTACTTATTCAATATCATGATATTTTAAATAATGTCAATAATGTCAATAGCAATATTATCCATTTTCTTATGAGTAATCATTTGTCATTCATTGACATAGCAGTCACGAGTCAAGTGAGTTTATACTTTTTTTTTTTTTTAGCTGTTCACCCCAACAAAGCGGGAGTGCTTCTAGCGCGCAAGGTGTTACAGAAAATGGGATCAAGAATAAAGAGACGTGATTGAGGAAAGGATAAAGAGAAAGACGTGGAATTAGATAAAGGCATCCGAAGATGTCGATTAACATTACATTTGAATATTTGAAGATTATAACTGCCATGTAAGCAAATAAGAGGAAGGGAGTTCCACAGACGGGAAGTGCGAGATATGAATATATCGGAGTAGAAGATACGCGGCTATATTTATCCATTTCGACGGCGAAAGGGTGAGACTGAGATACCAACCTAGTAGCATGCTTAAATTCATACAGTTTGGGAACCAAGTAAAATAGCTCGCCGTATCTGTTACCGTGAAAGTACTTGGGGAAAAGACAGAGTTTAGTGACGGCACGACTGTAGGCCAGACGCCATACTACTCTTCCTAAACTTTTGTCTGAATTAGTGTGCTATGTCAGAATCATAATTATGTCCTTTTTTTTCCAGTTACATTTGATAGCCCATTTTATTTTGTTGCTGCTGTTGAAAATCCTCAAGTGATATAATTTCTGTTATCTGGTATAGTTTTTCATTTGTGATTCTGTAGCGCCTTTACACATGGTTCGAAGAAGGAAGGTCTTCGTCGAGCCTTATAAACTTCACTTGCTCGGAGAGGATGATCTGCTGTTTATGGATGCGTGCCTGGTGTAAACAATATTAGATTTGAAATTGAAATCGGTGTGGCGAGTTCGGTCCCGGCCGAAGGTGGAGACTGACCAATACTTGGAATCCATCTCTTCAGCCTGAAGCTGATTTTGAAATTGCAGGCAGAAAATTTGGTGTGAAGAGTATCTATGAATTCAAAACAGGTTTTGCGGGGGGCTAGTAACTCCATTTCGTAATAGATTTTGCTGAAGAAACAACAGCAATAACTCTTATAATGTAAAAGCTGTGCCAAGGAGAGAGACTACATTGGTAATATGAAGGCGTTCATATTACATAAAAAAAAAAGTTAATTCTCTAAAGAATCCCACTAAAGAATTTTTTTTTTCAGAATATATCCCCTAAAGGGGAATTAATGCAGTAAATCACATTATTTAAAATCACAACAGATTTGTAATTACTGTTCTTTTTGTTTTGTTTTGTTTTTTAACATTTTTTTATCTTAATGCGTATTTGAGAATGAAGATATTCAAAGAGAAAAAATATTGGGGATAATATTTGAAAATAATCGTTCTAGAAGTTTTCTTTTTCTTTCAAATTACTGTATTCTAATAATCTAGACCTGGAGGATTTATATAAATATATTAACCCCGTAGTTTTAGAAAAATGTAATCAGTTCTGTTCATTTACATATTATGCAATTTGCATTTTTGGAAGCTATTTTGTTACAGATATAAAAAGTAGACATAAACTATAATGAACATCAGCAGAATCCTATTTGATAAAAGTATTTACAAAGCATAGCTTACATTAGGCGCAAAATGTTTTTAAAAAAGTAAAATTTAGGAAAATATTCTCCGTAATGTAATTTAATTCCTAAATATTACATTTTTTACAAAGTAAATAAAAATTATATAATTAATGGCAGCTATGTCATTTTCTGTATCAACTTTTCTAAAATTCAATAAAATATTAGATTACGGAGAACTCACAATCATTTAATTTTAAATTTGTTGAAAAAAGTAAAATAAGAAAAAAAATCCTTGGCTTTTAAAAATTCTGTAACAAAATACCTTTTCTACATCAGTTTTTGCTTTTTGT
Organism: Acanthosepion pharaonis; assembly: GCA_903632075.3. Lineage (NCBI taxonomy): Eukaryota > Metazoa > Mollusca > Cephalopoda > Sepiida > Sepiidae > Acanthosepion > Acanthosepion pharaonis. The sequence goes on from CAHIKZ030003707.1 coordinate 32,403, forward strand.
AGTCTTTCCACAAAATATTTCAATAATTTGTTTTGAATTCGGTCGAAATCACACAATGTTTGACACAGTCATACATACATCATATATATATATATATATATATATATATATATATATATATATATATATATATATATATATATATATATATGAATTGGGGGCAAATACGGATTTGAATCGAACAGAATGATAAGATAATGAACAAATGGGCAACTTTTATAAATTTAATAGTTTTCGCTTTTATTGAATCTTCGTCGGGAAATGAAATATAGGAAAAAATCCGGTAGGTTTTATTTTTCTCTTTGTCTTTCATTAGTTAAGCAGATCTCGCGTTTATTTGTCCTCTCAAGTAGAGTTAAGGTGATATATATTTTGGATTAAATACTTTTTATCGTGGAATATTTTTCCGGCAATAATAATTCTGAAGATGTTGTTAACCACTGCATCAGCTTTAAATGCATTTCTGATAATGAAGGACACTATCGAAATATCCTACGGCCATAGATAAGTATAGTTACCGTCAAATATTTTCTAAAATATAGTCTACCATGATGAAAAAAAAGCTCAAAACTTGACCAAAAAATGTCAAAATGTTTGTTATTATTGAAACCAATTTTATTATTCCATTATTTTTTAATTCTTTCTAGCATGTACGGAATTTAGGGTAAAATCTTGCTTTTTTGCGTCAGCGGTTGGATACAACATGAATACAGTTTTTTGCGTTAAAACATTGTTTTGAAAATTATTGCAATAATCAAATAATTGTCGAACTTTAATGAAATTTTCAAGACTTATTCCTAAATGAACTAAAGAATTTAAAATTTTTTAGAATGACTTATTAGATATTCTTTTACATTTTTAGCACTGCCTACTTAATTTTATGAAATTGAGAAATTGAAATTTCTGCCTCTTTGTATTTATATTAGTTAATAGCAGGAGTCCTTGGAGAATTTATATCATCAATGTGCTGCCGTCATTTACGGAAAATCTGCTCTGAATCATAAAATAAAAAAAAATGCAGTAAAATTGAAATTATTTAATTCAAAAAGCTCTTAATTTCTTTTATAAAATGAGATATATTAAGGACCCTATTGTTTGTTGTTTTTTTTAATTTCACTGGAATGATGAATTTTTATATGCATTTATTTTTTAAAAAAATTAATTAAAAAATATTAGTTTTAAAATCTTTTAAGAATATGTATTAATTTCAGCCTTTTAGAGGATATTATTATTGAGAGGAATATTTACATACATGGAAAAGCTTAATTCAAATCATCAAACACAAATAATTTTAAAAGAATTTCTATTTTTATGTGCATTTATGTCGGGTTAAAAATGTACTTCAGTGATATTTTTGACACAACGTAAATAATATTTGATAAAAATCAGATTAATTATGCTGTAAGTCAGCTAGTATTCCTCAAATAATGTTTCAAAAAATTATATTTTATTTTTGGAATCTATTTTTGTGTCGTGAGTTGGCCGTTAATAATTAAGTATAACTCAAGGCTTCAATGCTAAAATTAAATAGTATTTAATTACAACCGCAAATAAATACTTAAGAACAATAAAGCAAAAATCAACAAAAGATAATTAACAATTTCTGTGAATACCTTGTTAGTAACGTGACTCGGCTTTACGTTCGGTAAATTCTAAATCAAAACCAAAATCATCGACGCACAGTAATTCACACACATTCGACTGGATAGTTTCCACTCAATAATAAACATTTATTGTATATAAACAGAAAATTCGGGCAAAAGAAGTTCCACTCAATAATCTCTGCAGTCAGTATCCTGACACCGCTATTAATAAACTTGGTAGAACACATATTCATATGTCCACAGTGTCACGCTCGAACCTTAGTGTCGCTAGTTACTCATTTTCTTCATATATAACAATTTTAATAATGTGAAATACATTGCGATGAAATACGCCCACCAAAAGGGAGCTAACCAAGTATTTCACTAAAAAAATATGTTCCTTGCAATAAATTTAAATTAGTTTTTGAAATACAAAGTCTTTTGCATATTTGAATTATTAAATTTAATCTATTAGCTTGAAATGAAAAGTAAAAGGTTCAAGAAATATTTTAAATTCATTTGAAAAATTGGGTATCGCGTTTTTCAAGTGATCCCTACCTAAATATAATATCTGATATTTGCCGTTTAATATTGGTTATGAGGGGTGCCGTGACGGTTATCTGTGTATAATTTGAACTCAGACTTCCTTCTTCAAATTCTATTCGATGCTGTTTTGTTCGCTTCGCTCGCTCATGTCTTTCGGAAACACCCGCGCACATTTTTCTACAGTTATGAGTTAAAAAAGCAAGGAAAACTCGGCCATCTTGTTTTGTATTGCAGCCAGTCTCTAGAAGCACATCTCTGAAATGAAATCACTTACAAATACTAGTGCATACTAGTAGGGTAAACAGAAGCACAATTCACAACCAGGATATAAGCACTTTATTATAATTCATGTGCTGTCATTACGATCCTACGATATTATATGAGGCTTAGGGTCATAATATTCGATAGTCTGTAATTGTTAAAATCATTTTTATTTTTTTAAGAAAACGAGGATGTCTGAACTTTTTTTATAAGCGACGTTGTTGGTAAAAGTCGGTGTGTTGCTTAAAAATCTGAGGAGGTGATAAGATTAGTCGATAATTTTCTCCAACATTTTACTACCCAGGATGGAGCATAGTTTAAGAGATTTTTAAAAAATACCAGAGGAGTATTAATTTCGATTATTTTATTTGTACTAATAATAAACAAAAAAAAAGAGTAAAATGCATTATGTGCTTACACATTTGATTAAAATACAATTAACGATTATTCGACCAATTCTAACCAAATATTAATCTTTTTTTGTTGTCTCTAACCAATTTTTTATCTTTCTTAATACTTTGCTTAGCTTTCGCAAGGGATCTTTCTCTATTCCAATGTGTTTCAGTTTTTTGTGTATACTATGTAACTAGTAAGCTAGCCCAAATGACTTAACTCACTTTATAATCCACCAATAGAAGGTTAACCAATCAGAAGACGTAGAATATTCAATCCGTCGTGTATAAAGGCGGCCATTTTGTTTACTCTATCCGAATGTCCAGTGCCAGCTTGCCAGGCGAAGAGGAACAGAAGGACGAACTACGCTCTGCTACTTTACCGGGATATCCACTGCTAACCTGAATAACTCTTCCCTACTGTCTTCGAAATATTCACTGATAACCTCTGGATTCTATACTCAAAGACGACCGTCATCATAAAGAACACAATGCGCCTTCGGATTTCTGTGTCACATTTCCCGTTCTCTTTTAAAAACATTTCCCAAATATTTAATTATTTGTACTTGCTTGATTTCAGTATCTTCAATGTGTAATTCGTATGGTGGGATGTTTCCTTTGCTGACAACCATTCATTTTGTCTTCTTACCATTAATATTTAGTCATTTCTTCTCTGTTTCCTTTACTACATTCTGTAGGAGTTTCTGTAATTTCCTTTTTGTTTCTGCGACAATACTGTGTCATCTATATATATATAACTAGCAGTAGAGCCCGTCGTTGCCCGGGGATGTAACAGTAAGAGATAGATCAAGTATCGATCATCATAAAGACTGAAAAATGAAATTGACAAAGATTATTGTTTAAGGTTGACGGACACGCATGTCTTAATTAGTTTTTTTTTTTTTACGAATTGGTCAAACCCAAACTCAAACAAATCATTGTTTTCAATCGTTAAGAGTCTATCGAATGAATAGATTTTTATTATAAACAATTGTCTTGTAAAAGGAATTTTTAAAGCATTCTGAATGTAAAAATAAAGAAAAAAGTGTGCAAGACAATAAGAAACACTACCTGCGAAAAAAAAGTTTTGTTGAAATCGGTTGAAAAATGTAGGAAATCCGATCCCATATATAAACGAACACACGCACACACACAAAGAACCAACCTGGGTTTTATAATAAGTATAACTTGATAACTCAATAATAATAAGTGTAACTCGATATGAGTTGCCCCCCTTTCATTAATGCCTCTTAATCGCGTTTTCAAATTGATTTCGTGCAAAAACATTTGTATTTTTCCCAATTTTTGGCACTGTCAGAACCACCGCAAGGTAATTTTACATAGTCCTGTGAATTTTTTATTGAAATCGGTTGAAAAATGTAGGAAATCCGATCCAATATATAAACGTACAGACACACACACACACACACACAATCTGCGTTTTATAATAAGTAAGGTATTGTTAAGATTGGTTCTGCCAATAATGAATCCTGCTTAGTTGGCTGATTTTGTTTGGCGGCATATCATCCTCTATTGGTTATTTAATGCCGAAATCTAAATATGGTGAACAATGTCTTGAATTCAACAACAAAGGAAAGGGATTGATGATAATTTTTTTAGGTATTGTTGTCAGTTTTATTTTATATAAAAACATATTGCTGGTATTTTTCCTATGAAAATATATTTTTTATCCCTTCATAGGGTTTTGTTTAGAAGTTCAATATTGGTCCATAGCTGCGAACCTAACTGGTGATACCACCCCGGGTCATGTTTGACATGGAAACAACAAAATTAAGAGGTGGTTCCACGCTTCTCAAAACCTGCAATCTCCCGATCAGAAGCCTTGCCTCACGGATGTATTTTATCGTCACACCCAAGGCTAATAAATCCTGGTAGGTTTTCTAAATCTATGATTATTGCTTACTGGATAAATAAGTCTGGTCAGAAGACACATACTTGTCTTATGACGCTTTCTATTTTCTTTTTTTTTTTATTTGTTTACAGAGAGCTTATGGATAAAATCTTTGAAAATAGTTTAGCAAACTAAGATTCCAAGAATTCCAAATACGAAGTACAGAAGTTTAAATATCTGGAAAATCTTTCAACGGAGGAAGAAAATTCGAAACCAAAATTCGAGTGCACATTTGAATAGTAAAAGATGCTTTCCAAAAGCTAAACAGAATATTAAGGAACAGAAAATTTTGATCGAAATAATAGAAAATATACATATTTAAAAAAAGATGATGTTCACGCAAGACATGGCTCTCGATTTTTTTTTATCTGTTTTGTTTAGAAGTATATCGACATCTATAGGTTATTTAAAGCAAAAATATAAATATTTTGTAGGCAATTTTATTTTAATCATTTATTTTTGGGAATTATAATGGTTCTAGTGGCACCAGTATTACAAACTTACACATTGCTGGGGTGGGGATATGTGGAATCATACCTTTCCGAAAGATATTTGCGCGTAAGTGAATATAACAACCACAACTGTAATTTGAACTCGGCTCTCCGATTAAAAATTATGAGCCATTATCCATTATAGCACCAAGCTTACCGCACCTGGTGTTCCAAGCAGTCACCCATCTAGGTACTGACTAGGCTTGGCGTTGCTTAAATACGGCGATCGTAGTGGAACCGGTGTTTAAACATGGCTATACGAGGGCTGATAGCCAACTCGAAGTAAAAGTTATACAGTAAGAGGCACAATTCATGCGGATATGTGGCGGAGAGTGGGCACCTTGGGGTTGTGTAATGGTTAAAGAGCTTGTCTCGCTAGAAAAATTACGATTGAGTAGTGAGTTCGATCCTTACTGGGTGTCGCATACTTTCTGCCTTGTGCCGCATCTAAGCTACGCTAGGAAAATTGCTGGGCACCTTGAGGCGCTGTAGTGGTTAGCAAGCTTCTCTTGATAGAACGATTACGACTGAATAGTGAGTTCGATCGTCACTGAGCGCCCCATACTTTCGGCTTTGTAGCACATCTAAGCTACACTTGGAAAATCACTATATGGCGGGGAGTTAAAGGTTAAATCTAGTCTTGAATATGTTATCGCAGTGATCGGAGGAAGCATCCACTTGGGAGTTTGTTTCACAAAGAAGCTGTTCGTGCGAAGAATCTGCTCGAGTGGAACTTACATCTCAACAATCGAATAGGAAGAGAATAGAAATGGTTCGCTACAATGTGCGTAGCATGAAGGATTTTAAGCAGGAATGTTAGAGATGGTGGAAATAAAGAAAGTAGTTCGTCCGAAAAAAAGACCAGAAGTGAAGACTGTGCAACTCCTGTCGGTATATGGCAAAAATAATCCATTTTTGGTCTGATCTGACTTGTGGGTGTAGAGGATAGCAGGAGTAAGCAGATAGTTACTGGAGTATTATAGGGAACAGAACATTTTTCCTGCATCTTTAACAATGGATCTTATGTACAAGTTCCACTTGAGGTTTAGGTTGAGTTCAAATCTCAGTATGCTCTCAAAGCACGGAGCCTTCCTGAAGGTTCATCCATATATGGTACATAGTATTAATGCCATATAGGGTAATTAATGATGATCTATCCTCTCAGGGAGGAAGAGAAAACTAGATGATACATAAATCTGGTTTACAGAAGGATACTGTGGATTCCATTCATGGAGCTTGTAAGCAACGAAGAAGGAAAATTGAAAGAAAAGGAAACTTATTCATACACAGAATCAGAAACAGGGAAAGAGAATTCTAAGTATTTGATACTCAACAGACATATCAACTGCAAAATGGACAGAAGGCAAATTGTCTGATAGTGTGACATGGGATGCAGGTGATTTGAGAAAAGAACAACGCTACTGTGAGTTATTAGTGAAAGGAGGGTGTGCAGAGACGAAAGTAATGTCTCTCCACTACCTCCTATCACGGCATATAGAAGAGGGGGGAACTGAGATAGAACGAATGAAAAGATAAAAAATAATGGAAGAAAAAAGAAACAATTAAATTAGAGAGACGTGCTCCAAGATTGGCATCTAGGTTGCACTCTGTTACTTTTGAAATAGTTAAATGCAAACGCCACTACTACTGCACCAATTCCTTTTCTTCCGTTTACTTCCTTCCGCGATAACTACAATCTGCAAAGTTTTAAATGCAACGTCAATCGTAATCTTTGCTAACTTAAATCCTGTTCACCTTGTGTTCTTTTCTGAATCCTTCCTATCTTCTGACTATTGTTTCACTTTCATTCCTTGTAACCCCCTGCGTAGTAGTGTCATTCCTGCCTTGCTTGGGGGTGAAATGATTAAAAATAAAAGAACCAATCAATACAGAACAATATAGGTTAAACGGGTCGCAAGAATGAAAAATAAACACTGATCATAATAAAATGAAGTTTGGAATGAAGCAGTGAGAAAGGAAAAGAAATGAACGAAAAGAAATGTGGAAGAAAATGTAGAGGAAAAAAATGTCCCTTAATACCGCTCTTGCCCCCATTATTTACCTCCTTTTGAGACACAAAGACGCGACATATCGCCCTGCTTTTAAATCCGAGACTTAAATTCATTTTTTTTTCTTTCACTTTGGCCTTCAGCGCTCCGCCTGCCTGAAACGGTTAAAAGAAGGACGTCATCATTTTGTTTTAATTTATTTTGCCAAGAGTAGTGACTACTTAAACGGTCAGGCATTAATTTAATTCTACTCCACTTCGATGTAAAGTCCAAACTGGAATCACTCACTTGCCATACAAACAAACCCATCATACTATTTCCATCCATTTTTTCCCCTTAGTCGAAAATGTCTACTGCACGTGACGCCAAACTTTTATGAAAGAATGAAAAGAGTTTTTTTTTCTATTCTGCCTAGAAAGAAGATAATTCTCCTCCCTACGATTTTTTTTAAGGACCCAACTTTTAAGATGCAGTGGTGGGTGAGAAGTACATTATCCGTGCTTTTTTTGTCGTTTTGCCATATATTTCTTTTAAGGGACAGCTGTACAGATAAACTGCCCTATAAAATGTGAGGCTTAGCTATACGTTTTTTTTTTGTTTTTGTTTTTTTTTATTTCTGTGGCGAATTTGTGTAGCAAAGAGGTTAAATAAATTGATTGATTGAGCACATGAAGTGGGAAATAATTGTAAGAAAAAGGTGGCAAGGGGATTCTATATTATATATTTACATTCAACTTTCTTTTTTCTTTTTTTTTAAAATTTAATCATACCTCGTATTAAGTCTTTCGTATCGTTTAGCCTGGAGCAATTCTGAAGACGAAGTATGAGTAGAAAGTTGTCAGGACGGGAAGAACAAATGCTACGCAATTAGAAATACTGAAATAGTGAGTTTTATCTGTGGCGTCAACTGCTCCACTTATAAGTTTCTTGCCTCAGGGCCACTGTGATAGAAGGACATTTAAAGCGGGTTGAGGTGACGATCATCTATACTTAACTGTGGGTAGGGCCTGTCTTTATTTTGTCGTCGGACTAAGGCTGGTTGAAGGACGTCGGAATGGGGTCTGGCTGGCCGGAGGCGTTAGGGTTCGAGGCGACAGACTAGAGGTAATTTGCAGCATAAGTCCAACAGAGATTTTTTTTTTCATCCAAAATACACGCCATAGAAAGTGAGGGGGATATGCCTTTGTGTACCACAGGATGAGTGGGTGGTGTAAAGGAGGATATTGTTTAAGGGTGGTAAAAAGGTCTAAGTTCACATCCAGAATGTCAGATCTGTGATTATATTTTTATGTCGTAAAAGCACCTCAAGCAAAATGTTTATTTATAGCTTTTTGTCCTTACAATTTCGCTTATATTTTTTTTCATTTAATTTACCCTTTCTCAACTTGTTAATAATAATCTGGATATAAATGAATAGCGGGCGTGTCAATGGCGTTGCTCTTTTGCTAGAAAATTTAACAACACTTTCGGGAGTTAAAGCGAAGCGACTCACTGGGGTATTCATTGGGGGCAAGCCAGTCGCAATTTTCTTCACATTTGATTCTTTTGTATGAGTAATTGAGAAAAAAAAAAGGAATAAGCTTTGCGTCATAATTATTTTACATTTCGAATGAATATACGCTACGTTGGATTTTATTGTTCAAGTCAATATTTTCACATTAAAATTAACGTTCAGCCACAGTTGTAAAACTTTTCAGTACATAATATTTATACTAGGGTACTCGTGCGGTCAGAAATTACGGCGTTTGTGAGAAAGTTTTAACAATGAAATGTAATGAAACAAATGTCTTGAAACATTGTATTGATAATCAATAAAGCGGAAATAAAGAAATAACTACTAAAAAAGAAACCAATAAACCATTTAATTACTCTGTTCCCTGTATATATTTTTGTTGTTCAGTGGTTTTTAGGATCCATCAATTAATCCTGCTATTATAAAAATCGCTTTTGCACTGCATATTTTCATTGAAAAAATGTGATGTAAATAATTTGTAAAAATTGTCCGTAGTGTCAATTTGAAAATGGCTAAAGATGTGGCTGAAATCGCGTGGGATAATAGATATAACATCATTTTTATAAGAACCATTACCGCCAGTAAACAGGAAAAATTAAAAATTAATAGAAAAAATCAATATAAAACTTCATCACATTTGTCATGTCTGTAATATTCAACGAAACATTTAGAAGCAAATGCTGCTGCCTATATAGAATATCAGGTAGAACGGAGTTCAAAGTATTTTAGTGGACTCAGCAGTTTTCAATCTGCTTGTCTGAATCGTCTTCAAGAAGCGAGAGCAGAGATCTAAAAGGTCAGCCAATCTAACAGCGATCTCATCCCAGAATCCTCCCTTTTGCTCCATGTATGGCCTCCTTTCTAAATCACTAGCGGGTCTTAAGCGCCACTTTAGATGATCGCACAAAATTTCATTACTGAAACAATTAAGATGTCAGATCCACATACGTCGAAACCGAATGGAGAGTCAATATATATATATATATATATATATATATATATATATATATATATGTGTGTGTGTGTGTGTGTGTGTGTGTGTGTGTGTGTGCGCGCATGTATGTGTGTATATTTGCATATATTTGTATATGTATATATGTATATATATATATATGTATGCGTGTATATATGTATATATATATATATATATATATATATAAATATATATATATAATGTGTAAAAATGTGTGTGTGTATAAATATGTGTGTGCGTGTTTATATATGCATATATGTGTGTATATATGTATATTTGTATGTGTGTATATGTATATATATGTATATATAATGTGTGTATATATGTGTGTATATATATGTGTGTGCATGTGTGTGTGCACATATGTTTTGTGTGCACCTGTATATATATATATATATATATATATATATATATATATATATATATATATATATATATATAAATATACTTGTATTGTTATTATAGTGGATACTTTTTATTTGGAATAAACGCCCCATTTTTATTCATGAATATGTGTGTGTGCATGTGTGTGTGAATATTATGTGTATTGACCTGCGCTTATTTGAGGCACATTTTCTTTAGTATGATTTCTCGAATGACCAGGATCTATTTTAGTTTTTGGTTTTATGATTATAATGAAATTATCTTCAAAATTAGCAGAATTCGATAAAGCATTTCAGTTTTTAGGTAGTTAAGTATAATATTAATATAATACGAGCGATCGGTAGATTGTCGCCATTTTACATTTTTAATCTTGCGCATGCGCGTTTTTTTTTTTTTTTTTCATTTTGTCGGCTGTGCAGTATAATAGGGTCAATTGGGCACCGTCCATGAGAGAAAGAGCACCATGACGCAATTCATTCCGCCAGAAATCTGGAAAAAACATCCTGTACTGCTTAGCATTCGCACCTGAATCTCCAAAACGAATATTTCAGAGTATTTGTGTGTTAAACTGAGGAGGGGGTTGAGGATTCGAAAAGAGTTGGCCGAGTCCGATGATGAGTAAGGCAGTTCGGAAAACTCACTGTGATCGCTCTGATGAGAAAAAAACTCACGAATTTCGTTGTGAAGGCCTCAGACTCGAGTGCCTTGAGAAAGTGGTACTATTTTGGGTCAAGAAAGTGGTACTATTTTGTGGTTGCTGGAAGTGGCTATGTCTAGCAACATGATTCTGCACCATGCCACGCACGCAAGTATACCCATTCATGGTTGTCAAGTAATTTCTGTGACCACATCACCAATTACTCCCTCTACTCCAACCCCGTTGATTATTATGTGTAAGGTCGCAGTTGAGCGATAGACCAACAAATCTCTTTGTGGCACAAAAATACATTAACTTAAACAAAGAGACAGCCCAGAAGAGATGCAGGAGATTACAAAGTCATCCCGAGGCCTTCGTTGAATCCAATGGCGATTTTATTGAATAAATTTACTCTTTAGTATTTCAAGATATTTTTGTGTCATTTTGGTAAATCTACCTGTTAAAATGCGATGCCAGTGTTATTATCATTTTTGCTTACTTTCGACGATAATTTATCTATCTCACCCTGTATATATCAAACTTGTTAAATATCATGTTTCCTAACAAGGTTGATTTAGCATGGATTCGATGAATGAGTTGCTATATTATTTATCTAATTTCGGTTCGTAAAGATTTTTAAAAATCAGTTCGATTTGTTCCATGTGAGACAGGAGTGGTTTCCTAAATGTAATAAACCTGAAATCGGGGACCATTAAAGCTAAGACAGAAGAAACAAAGGAAAGCTGCTCATATTCTACATAATGACTTTAAGAAATATGGGTGGTAAAGTAAAGGTAACAAAAAGCCAACATTCAGTAAGAGCTACATATGACAATAAATTGTGGAGACATGTCATCGCTAGTGTCCTGGCAGTACACGGCTCATAGAAGAAAAAGATAAAATTTGTTGATAATGATCTGTATCATTCACAAACATCTTGAACAAGAACTGTAAATAAATTATACCATTAATTATTTTATAATTTATAAGGTACTTTTAATTGTATTGCCAACTTCGTTATTTCATCAGCTCCTTTTTGTCATCTGTGCTGTTTAATTATTTTTCTGAAGGATACGACCTCTAAACCATTCATCGTATTTATTATCTAAATGTACACAACAAATAAATATCTCAGTTGACATGAAGTGGAAAGACTTTATTGAATCAAATTCTAGGTCAACTGCTAAGAAATTTGTCTCAAGTCGAACAAGACATTTTTTCTCTCCATAAAATTTCTGGGATTACTTATTATGCATACTATTTACATTTTCGGACTATCCTCCTCATATTTATTGCATATATATCACAACGTTTCAGCTGCTGCTGTTGTACGCTTCGGTCTTCTTCAGGTGGAACTAGAACAGTCTACCCCATGGAGCGAAATAAAGTGTTCAGTTCGACATTCCAATCACCTGAATATGGCCGGAGCGTACAACGGCCGAAACTTTGTGGTAAATATGGCAACAAAGATGAAGATGATAGTCTGAACAACGTAAATAGTATATATACGAAGTATAAGATTGGTTTATACGGAATAAATTCCAATAACCAACAAATACTATTCTTAAGAAAGTGTTCAATACAGAGTAGAGCAAATATAATTATTTATTCGAAAATTATAACAGGAAAATGTTATAAAATCACTACAAAAATAACCAGTTTGTTTATATATATATATATATATATAAATGATATATATAATGAAAAGAATAAAGGGTTTTAATGTGGAATAATGGGTTGAAAATAGAATAAAGTGTTTAATTTTTAAAAATCGTTGTTTTAAAATTTAAAAGACAGCACCAGTAATTAAGGGATTATCTAGTTTTCAAAATGACCTACTGGAAATCGTCAATGGATTAACCTTCCATAAATATAAAAAAAAAAACTTAAAAAAAAATCTTGATCTTATTTTCAATGATATTAATAAATCCAGTGATATTCATATCAAACCCGATAAAACTGCTAACTTTTATAAGTTATTCCCTAAGGATTATGATAACTTAGTTAAAAATAGCCTGACCAAAAGCTACAAGATTATTGGCAATAATAATTTTAACCTGACAAATAGGATTAACTGTGTCAGTAAATTCATTACTGAGAAACTACGGATAAGTTATCGTCTCAGTATATTGCAAACTGAGGAAGCTTATGTTTTGTTAAAAGACCATAAATCTGATTTCATAACTAAGCCATCAACAAAGTTTATTAATCCTACAAGTCCGGAAATCGGTAGAATCAATAAAACCATATTTGAATGAACCAATCTATCCATAAAAAAAAAACCCTTCGACTCTTACAGTGGATTAACATAGCTGATGTTATCAACTGGTTTACTAGAATCCAAAATAAGGACAACTGCACGTTTATACATTTCGACACTATTGAATATTATTCCTCCATATCTAAGGCTCTGTTCACTTTGGCCTTGGAGATCGTTCGAGAATACTCGAATATTTCTGAGAATGAAGTGGATATAATCATGAAATGCCGAAATTCTGCTCTGATCTAAAATGAAGAACAGTGGACAAAAAGATATTGCAGCGATAATTTTGCCATTTCAATGGGTTCTTTGGATTCTGCTGAAGCCTCTGATTTGGTGGGATTATTTCTTTTATGCAATTGAAGTGCCTTTGAATATGTACATTCTGATAGTGTATGATTATATAGAGATGTTAGCTTATTAGTTTTTAAAATCTCAACTAAAATTAAGGTTGACCGTATTAGAAAAATTATTCATAGGGCATTTAAGGATTTAAGTCCTAGGACTACAGTTACAACTAACATTAAACAGGTAGATTTTTGGGACGTCAACCTAGACATTAGTAGGAACACTTACCAACCTTATAAGAAGGTAAATTCCAATCCAGTATATGTGCATCCCAATTCCAAGAACCCAACATCAGTTATCAAGTACATACCATCCTCCATTGGACTTAGGATTAGTACTAACTCTTCTAACAAAGAAGCTTTTAATAAGTAATGTGATTTTTGCAATTCTGCCCTTAGAAATAGTAGATACAAGGGTACCACTGTTCAATATAGAAACCCTGTAAATTAAGCTACAGTTGTACGGATAACCTAGAGAAAATAATTAAGAAAAATAAAAACAGAGAATTTAACAAGTATAGTGACTCAAAAAACATGACTACTCACCAGGTTGCAAGTAGTAAACGAAGTATAATGACACGAATAACAATTGTGCAATTGTAGGAATCAGAATAATTGTCCATTACGGAATAATTGTTTGGCCGGTTCTCTAGTTTACCTTAGTACAATCACCTCACTAGAAAACCCAATTATCAAATAGGTAGCACTATGAATTCATTCAAAAACGTTGGCGGTGACATATGTAATCTTTATTATTAATAATTATAAGTATAAGACTTCATTATCCAAGTATTTTTGTAGTCAAAAAGAGAAGAATAAAACACCTGGTGTTGAATGGAAATTTATCAATAGAGCTCGAGCATGTAATTCTCTACATGTCCCTTGCTATATATGGCTTAACGAAAAATTTGAAAAAATTAGTTTTTAAAATGAGACAGATCTCTTAAATCAAAGAAATGAACTAACCGTTAATTGTAAACACAGCTATGAAATTAACTTACTATAGGGGTAGTATTAATTTCAAAGATAAAGATATGTTACTGTAAGTTTAGTAGGTTATTACTTTTATTATCTGATGGCCCTCCTGTCGATGAGGTTATGTGTTAGTGTGGTAGTATTCTGTTGTTCATGTCTGCACGTGAGTGTGTATGTTTTTTGAAATATATATATATATATATATATATATATATATATATATATATATATATATATATATTATATATTCTAAAAGAAAAGAAGGAAAAAAAAAAAAACGCAGTGAAAAAGAAAAAATAAAAAATTTATATATATATATATATATATATATATATATATATATATATATGTGTGTGTGTGTGTGTGTGTGTTTGTGTGTGTGTGTGTGTGTGTGTGTGTATATGTTTGTGTGTATGTATATATATCTATCTGCGTGAATTTCTGTATGCATGTATATTTTTATGTGTATGTATTTGGGGTATATATATATATATATATATAGTTGCATGTGTGCAAGTGTATGTGTATATACGAATATATATGTACTTATAGTTATATGTGTGTATGTATATATGTATATGTGTGTGTATATATATATATATATATATATATATGTGTTTTTGTGTGTGTGTATGTGTATGTATGTGTGTCTGTCTGTTTGCGTCCGTTTGTGTTGATACCTGGTATGTCTGCTTGATTGTGCATTTGTACCTGTGTGGTGTGTAAACTTAGGTATGTTTCTGCATGTACGTGTGTATATATATGTATATATATATATATATATATATATATATATATATATATATATATATATA
>CAHIKZ030003707.1:52500-70218 GCA_903632075.3 Acanthosepion pharaonis
AAGAAGAAGAAGAAGAAGAAGAAGAAGAAGAAGAAGAATGTTAAAACCTTGTCATATTAGAAAGAGAAGAAAATGAGATGAAGGAAAAAAAGATGAAGAACAAAAGGAGAGGGATGGAAAAGAGGAAGAGGAAAACAGAAACCAATAAAGATGCAGAAGGTGCTGTTGATAAATAAAAAAAGAAAGAAAACAAATGAAAGAAAAGAAATGAGAACCAGGCTGGAATGTGCAACAAAAGGCATAGAAAATCGCATCAAAATAGAATAGAACGTCTTCTAAACTGAAGAAGAAGAAGAAGAAGAAGAAGAAGAAGAAGAAGAAGAAGAAGAATAAAGTGCTTATATTAATTATTTTCTTGGCCACGTAAGGAATACAGGAAATGAAAGAATGAAGAGAAATAACTGACTGCTGCAAGCAGAATCGACTATTACAATAAATAAAAGGAGACGAAAGCTACCAAAGCCAAAGGCAATGTCGTTTCCTTTCAAGAACAGAGACTTTTGTAGACAAACCGATAACGGGAAATATCTACACTTTTCACTTATCATTAAAAATTCGATATCTTAGGAAATGGAAGCATGAAAAAGACTGACCTACGGCCTTCAGTGGGTGGCATCCATCAATCAAGGATTCTACCATTCGTCGACGAGAGACAAGAAAGAAAACTGCCCTTACAAATTTGGCTCGCATATCGTATTGCTATGAAGACGTGAATAATAAAAAGTGTCCAATCCAAGGACCTGTGTTGGCATGAAAGACACGTTAACCCAGGATTTGCTAACGTGGTAACGTGCAAAAACAGGAACTTAGGCTTTAAAATCACGTGGAAAAAGAAGCAAAACTTTTACATAAACTGTTTTGTCTTTTTGCCATCACCAGTTCTCTCCCTTTCATTTACACTATGTATATTATACTGTATTGCACTATTTATATTATAATGAAATGCACTGTTTATATTATAGACTCGTGTACTATTCATATTATATTCTATTATACTATTTATATTATACTGTATTTCACTTTTTATATTATACTGTATTGCACTATTTATATTATACTCTATTTCACTATTTATATTATAATGAAATGCACTATTTATATTATACTCGAGTGTACTATTCATATTATACTCTACTACACTATTTATATTATACTCTGTTGCCTTATTTATATTCTAATCTATTGCTCTATTTATATTATCTTCATTTTTGTTGTTACTATGAGAACGTTTCAGCCGTTATTTACCCACCACGATTTTCATCAGGTGCACATCGATCAGGGTAAGATGCAGGGGATTCTGAAATGAACCCTTTGAATCTTTTCTGTTAATTCAACCTAAAAATATTAATTCACCCAGAAATATTAATCCACCCTAAAGTATTAATCCACATAAAAAATAAACAAAAATAATTTATATTTATTAAAAGTCACACAAGATGTCATTTAAAATGTGTCATTTTTTTTTTTTTTGCCTTACGTCTCCAAAGAAAGTCACGCAAATAAGAGTCCATGAGGAAGCGATTGCGTCCGAATATGAAAATATTCCTCATTATGACATTGTGCCAGTGACTTTCGATTATTTGCGTGTGAGTTGATGTTTTTCTTATTTACAGGCAGATGAATGTAAAAGGGATCACACTTCAAAGTTGTATATCCTTCCCAATAATCCGACATAATCGTAGTCCCAGGCAAAATACAGCTTCGGATTGTGTCCAATAATTCGGAGGCTGTTCTATCTCGCAAACAGTCCACGAAAGATTCTTTTGTTTCACGACATATGATACCAAGTATCCATTGGTTTGGCAGTTAAATCTAACCCTAATCTCAACCACAACCCCACGTCAACGCTAATCCTAGAGCAAAGTTTAATAAAAAACAAACTTTGATTTAAAATTTATAATTACTTGGGATTAATTAATATTTGAGATGAGTAAATTTGCATTATTTGTTGTGAATTAACAGAAAAGATTTAAGCACTTTATTTAATCTACGGAGTAGACTCTTCTTGTTCCACTGCCCATGTCTAGAGATATCGCGTTATGCTTTTTATTGTTTCTTGTACTGCTCATTTAATACTCTGCTGTTCCCTCTGAATACAAATGCAATCTGCCTAACGTTGATATTAGACGCACAACTAATATCTCACCTAATTAAAAAAAACAACGTTTTAAGCCACTATGATATAGCAATGCAATACAATTCTCTATGGCAAAATTGGAGTTTTAAATCTAACCTGCCTGCTGATCAGTGTTAGTGTTTCTGCTACAGGTTCCTGTCATACCTGACTACTGCTGCTAAATGTATAACTGCTGCTGCTACTGTTGTTTATGAGGACACTCGTCCGAATATAAAACTGTAAATAATAACTCCTCATCTCAGAAATTCAAACAGAAATTTCCGGATCGGTACAGACCTAATGTGCTACACCGAAGTGTTCGGGGAAAAAAAATTGGCATGGATGATAAACAAACTGATAAGAACAGTCTATCTAGTAGATTGAATTAAGTGTACGGTTCAGAAATCCCTGTATGTTATCTGATCAATATAAACCTGATGAAAGCCGGAAAGCATGGTCGGCGAAACGCTGTGATAAAGACAAGAGGAGGAGAATAGTCCGAATATAAATAGTGTATATAAGGATAACACATCCCAGAAATTCAGACTATATATATATATATATATATATACACACACACATATATATATATATATATATATGTGTGTGTGTGTGTGTGTGTGTGTGTGTGTGTGTGTGTGTGTGTGTGTGTGTGTGTGTGTGTGTGCGCGCGCGTGTGTGTGTGTGTGTGTGTGTGTGTGTGTGTGAAAAAATATAGTCTTAAGATGTGCTATATTTATGGAATAAAGTGCTCAATATCAGAGATAGAGCGTGTATAGATATAAAAGTGAACCTAGAAGTCAACACTTAGAGGCGACAGTGTGTTTCATGATAGATGCAATCGTCAGGGCACGAGTACTGTTATTTTCCTCGTCTATTTATATATATATCTGTGTGTCTGTGTGTGTGTGTTTGTGATACAGAGTGACATGTTTATTCATTGTTATACTGCTATATTAAATGGTGCGTAAATGCTATTGTAAATGATAAAAAACTAATGAAAGTCGACATGTTCTTAATTTCGCAACACGGCCAGTGAATTTTGCCTGTGTTTATAAATGATGTATTTATGAAGTGTTATTGTCGATGAAATAAGTACTTCTGAAATTAGAAAAAAAGTTAGGAAAGATTTTTTACTGATTCCTAACTTTAACGATTGTATTTTTTATGTATTTTTCCTATTTGAACAAAAGTTAACATTTTAAATATAAGTCAATGTTAATTTTCAACCGCTTTTCATATCTGTCTAGACTAGAATGTATATCTAGTCATCCGGTTTCCTCCCCATTTCTTGTATCCCCCTCATTACTTTAGTTTTTCTCTCCCCTTTTTCTTTCTCTCTCCATTTTAAATGCCTTTTACCTTTTTGTTGCTTTTTCCTCTTTCTTCCTATCTCTTTTTATTTTCAATGTTTAAAAAAGCGTTACAAGTCATTTTTTTATCAAATTTTTGGTATTGATAAACTCCAGGGAATTTTCCGAGGGGATAACTTTCTCTAGGAGGGAAGTGGCCATCTAAATGGGGGACAATTGAATTTTATTTATATGTGATTCATTTGTATGCTCTGTAAAAAATAGTTCAAATTCCAGACAACCCCATTACATTCACTTACATGATAATCCCTTTGTGAAAGGTATGAATCCCCTTCTCCCTCTATCTATGGGTAAAATAGCAGGACACATCACGTTCTATAGTCTTGGATGTCAACTGGTATACCGCAGAAAGAAACAGCAACCTACTGCGTAAAAAATGCCTTGTCAGTCATGTATCGAAAGACACATGATCGCCTACGCATGTATCACATACATGAACTAATAAATATACTGATCTTTCTTTTGTGTATCAGTTCTAATATTTTATATTACTAGGTTTCCCTTGGATTGCATACCTACGGATTTTTTATATATATATATATATATATATATATATATATATATAGATAGATAGAGAGAGAGAGAGAGAGAGAGGAGAGAATTACATGCATCTATTGTCGTTATACAATTGCATGCGAGTGTTTTAAATTTTTGCATTTATGAATAATACGTCGTACTTGATTTTATGTATATTTATAGAAACTTATTTTGATTATTGTTGAGAATTAAGTAAACAAATAGATTTTAGATTCCAAGATAAAAATTCTACTTGCCATCAGGAAGATCTTTTTCTTGCAGTGTAAAAGTAAAATTAATATAATTGCCAAAAAAGAAAAAAAAAATATAGAAAAATAGAAAAAAAAAGTAAAATGTAATTATCTTTACTTTAAGCGAGTTATTACATAAATTCACTTGCACGCAATTATACAATGGTCCACGGTATGTTATAACGCTTGTACGCATGAGCAAAATAACGCATGCGCAGAAACGTTACATATTTTTGTCTGCAAATAACTGAATCTGTAATAACACAATGCTATTCTCAAACACGCAAGAAGATTCTTTCATTTTCTTTGCGTGCACTGAAAATCATTGCTTACAAAATTTATTGGAAACTTTCAGTAAAATGCATTGCTTTGTATCAAATTAATATTAATTTACACTGACAAGATAAAAATATTTTAATGAAATTGGTCGATCCGTAATTGAGTACAGTGTTCAGAAAAGTCTTGGAGGCCTTGTAATTGATTAATTATTTTACACTTGGCTATCATGTTCCACAAATGAAACTACCGAAGATTCTCAATGCAGTATCGCGATTCCCATGAAAGATGTTCCGAAGAGCTACATTCCTTACTTCCACCAATTCTAAACTTCACATTAAATACCAGTCATGCGATGTAAAGGGGAATGTTTTCTCTTTTTTCGGATTGTGTTTCTGGTTTCTTCTCTTAGAGTCTTCTCATTTTAATATAGATCATATTATAGCTTTGGTTGGGATGAAATGATTAAAAAAAAACTTCAATTTTAAGCAGTTAAAATTATAGCTTATGGTGAACCGTTACTTTTCCTATAAGATTCTCTTAAATTACAGCGTTTGTCACATGTTATTACGTGCAGCAAATTCAGTTAGTAATTCTCTATCTTGGGTAGCTCATGAGGCTTGGTTTTCGGAGACAATTAGGAAAAAATGAAAAAAAAATGAAATACGAAAAATGTGAGAAAAAGTTTGTAGCATAATATTCCACTTTTTGGGAAATTGCGTTCACATACTTTTTATTTACATTCTGTTTCCGTTCAAAACATTGATCGTGCCACCAGATGAACAAGGCACGGGATTTTCGTAAGATTAATCTGGTAAAATAAGCAGCTTTCTTCCGTGTCTCTCCAAATATATAAACTTCCTCAAATTATTTTCGAAAATTTTGTAGATCTTTCCTGAAATTACAAAAATCTTGAAATATCTTCTCAACGGACATCAGTCAAACATTCGTGCATATATATATATATATATATATATATATATATATATATATATATATATATATATATATATATATATATATATATAAAGATATAGATAGGATATGATGAAAAATATACGTATACACTCATATACTTAAAACGTACATGCATAATTATTTGTTATAGATACAGTGCTCAATGTCATAAAACAGACCTATTAAATATATCTCTGTGAATATACCTTGGTTTTTATTTATATTCAATAATATATATATATATATATATATATATATATATATAAGTGTGGGTGTGTGTGCGTGTGTGTGTGTGTAATTGCACATATAAATGAATGCATGTATATGTAAAATTTACATAAGTGTATATGTGGGATATATATAAGGAAAAAAAAAACTAAATCTTTAATATTACCTGCAAATATTACTCCATCTTAATTTGAAACCTAAACTTTAAGCAAGGAAGATTACCCATGTAAAAATAGTTACAAATTACATTCATGAATTAGATTCAACTGATAAACAGTCATTTACAATATTAAAAAAATTACTATCAGTAAGCTGTTATATTTTAAAAAACTTTTTTTAATGTTCTCTATGAATGTGTTAATAAATACAGTATTTAAGTTATATTAAATCCCTATGTTATTTGTAAAAGAGTTAAATATTTAAATTGCTAGCAAGCAACAAATTAACTTCTTCGTGTTTTTTTTTTACATTTACATTACTATCAAAAATTAAAATCTTTTTTACATAAATTGCTAAAAATATATACCACCCCTATTCTTCCTACGTAAAACCTAATTACAGCTTCTTTCTCTTTACTTCTACCTTCTTTCTTTTTTCTTTTTCTCTCTTCCCCCCCAATTCAATATATCACTTCCGTTAAGTTAACAATTTAAATAGGTCAAGGTCTGGTCCCTCCTCCCCCAATACTAAGTATTATTGAAAGAAATATTAAAATAAACCCTCTCTAAAGTCGACCATGTCTCTCACACCACTCCTCGCTAAACTCTCTGTTAAATTACATAAACTTAATACTACCGGTCAAAAGTGTTAATTTTCATTTCATCTTTCATTTCATTTTTTGGAAGTGTTAACTGATGAGCCCAGCGTCTCTTAAAAGGGCTCTGGTGAAATAAATTATTATAATGGAACATTAAAGTGGTCTGTTTTTTATTTAAATTATTAGCTCTGGATTTACATTGAGCTTTCAGGATTTTATCCTCCTTGAGACTACTCATACGGATGACCAAGTTTTTCATAACAACTATATATATATATATATATATATATATATATATATATATATATTAAACGAAGGCAGAAAATGGCCGCGGCTAAACAGTTTAAACAACAAAAAATTGCTCAAAATTCAAAGTCGAATGTGTACAACTAAGATATTTAAGGAATGGCTAATATGCCAGCCTACCTAGCAACACGGATTTAGCAGAATGTTTTCATTCAGATAACATTCATTGAATAATTTAGACAAATCTTACTTATTTTTAAGCATATCCTTTCCTAATCATGGCCAAGATTTTTGTGCCATTGTTTAAGGAAGAGAGAAATTAGCATGTTGATACATACTAATTCCGTGTACTTCCGACATTAGAATCATCAGTATGTTATTTTAAGATATTCTCCTACTGTGTAAATTACGCGGTATAAATAATATATATCAACATGCTAATTTTCACTCTTCCTTTAACAATGACACAGAAAAGAGCTTGTCCGTGAATATATATATATATATATATATATATATATATATATATATATATATATATATATATATAAATTAAAGAAAAAAAAAAAACCAAGACAAAAGGTTCCATTATTTAATAATTTATTTCACCAGAGCCCTTTTAAAGGACTGTTCAGGATCATCAGATAGCACCAAAAAAAATGGTAGTGCTATCTTATGATCTAGAGTCCTTTAGAAGTGCTCTGGTGAAATAAATTATTATAATGGAACCTAAAAATGGTCTGTTTTTCTTTAAAATATTAGCTTTGGATTTACATTGAGCTCTCAGGATTTCACCTTTTCGGATTACCCATACACATTACCAATTTTTTTCATAACTTATATATATATATATATATATATATATATATATATATATATATATATATAATGTCTGATACTTCGTAATTGAGTATGACCAACGCAAGGCATCATTGACAGACCTAGTTATACTTTGAACGCATATGACATTTTATAGTGGACAAACTTGTAAAACCTATGACGAAAAATTGGCAAAATGATTAATATACATTTTTTTCGATATGACTTTTTGTGACAGTGTGTATGTCTTTTTGAGCCTACCAGCTGACTTGCAACCATTTTCGAGAAAGTGAGATGAATATTCAGTACATAATGTCACTGCGTTTTGGTCGCTGCTCTGTTCTGGTGGTTTATCATATAACTTAATTTCCCCGCTTTATTCAAGCAAACACGACCGCAAACATCAGAACAGAGGTCACACCTGACATTTCTATGACTTGCATGTTCTACATCGAGACAATCTCAAATATTCCTTTTCAGCTTTCCATTTGCAATAAAATAAATCTCTAACACAACGTTTCCATTATGAATTTCCTTCTGGAATGTATTACAATTATTTTCCTGCAAGGCCGAGTAATGTGTTCATCCTTACAACGCCTATTTCCCTAATGACCTAGTTCCTTAAAGCTTATTATAGAAAACTGATTTGGAATCCTGTTTTCATTCATATATATATATATATATATATATATATATATATATATATATATATAGATTTTGTGTGTGTGTGTGACGGTTACACACCTGGCCCAGTGTCGGATCCTTTGGTTACGGCGGCAACGGTGACGTCGCTCCTCCTGGTCGTTCCTCCTGGGTCCAAGCGTGCCGCTCTAACCCTTTGGTCAGATGATCACCAGCCTCGCCTTTCCCGACTCGCTTCCAATACCTGGTCACTAAAGCAACTATACCGATCTCCGGTCTGTCTACCCACGCTGTGTTTAGATCTTAGACAGACGGGACCAGCAGGGATCGGGGCCGATACAAGTTGAGTCCGACGGGGGTGGCAAAACACAAATAAAATAAAAACTCACTACACCAAACAAAATTGCTGATAAAAAAGGGTAACAACCTTTTTATATCTTAAAGTCCGTTACATAAAAAACAAAATTGTTCTCAATTCCCGACCCGCTCTGTGGACTATGGCACCAAGCTTCTATCACACAATAGGAAAATGTCGAATTACCTACTTTCTAGAATCATGTATGTATGTCGGAGTGTGGTTCAGTTCGACACTGGGGCTAATTTCTATCGATCATTCGCAGTTGATTCTTCTCTCCGACTTGAGTTGTATTTCTTCTTCTTCTGTTTAGACTGGTAGATTTCTTGGCAGTGGAAATTTCTTCTCTTGATTCAGTGGAAGATTTCTTGCTTCGATTCAGTGGAAGATTTCTTGCTTCAATTCGGTGGAAGATTCTTTTTGTCTTCAACTTGGGCTGGGTCTGAAGGATTCTTCTGTCGTCCGGGGTGAACTGCAACTCACGCCAAACCTAACTTCGGCTTCAACTCAACTTTCAGCTCCAACTCTTCTCAGGTTTTCAGGCAATCTTCTTCTTCATCTACTTGGGCTGAAGTTCTATGTCTTCGACTTGGGCTGGAAGTCCTCTTGTCTGAGGGTTCTTTTTTGCCCGCAAAGGGGCAAAGTGAATCGGGTCTTATGTCCGCGTTCAGGATCTTCCCTGCCCGCGGTCCTGCTGCAACTCAGCCCAACTCCGGCTGCATCTCCAATCAAACTGATTTCTGTCGACTGGGGTCCTGCTTTTATTGACGCCGCAACAAACTGGGGTGGGTCTGTCGGCGTCAGGGTTTTTCGATAATTCCAAAAGTCGTATTAATTTTGACTTTCCATTATCGTTATTGTTTTCACCCCTTTTTTCTCACAGTGCTCTTGGTGGGGCGGCGCACATCTATTTCTCTTAGTCTCTCTTATGTCAGGTGACCGCTTTCAACCAATCGTTCCTGATCGAACATTTCTTTTCTTCTTCTTTTCCGCAGCCACGTGACCGTTTTCGTCCAACAGTTATTGATCGAGGTTTTCTTTCCTTCTTCTTCCGCAGGTCACGTGATTGTATTCGACCAATTGTTATTGACCGAACATCCTCTCCCCTCTGTTTGCGGGCGTGGTTACATCGTTCTTGTAAAAAAAAAACAAAATCCAATTTTTTTGCATTTTTGCACGTACGCAAAAATGACAATCTTTGGCTTTCTTTCACCTGGACTTTGTCAAACAGCCCGCTGCTAATTAGTCTTGACTTTAGAAAAGGATCTTTTCCGCCTTCCTGGCGCCCTCCGTGGTCCAAAAACAATTCCTCTTTTTTTTTACCTCTTTGTTTTACCTGATAGTCGAAAATCTTAATTATCTAGGTGAAAATATCTCTACTTTCTTAACGTGGGTGTCCAATTCTTAACAGGTCAATTCTGTATATCGTTTCACTGGTCACTCCCCTCAACCCAAAAGACACTTTTTCTCAGATTAAAATTTCGTTTCTATTGTTCAAAAAAAAAAAAAAATTTCTCTTCATCCAAATTGATAAGGAGTTTTCCATTTAAAGAGTCGGTCAGAGGCCTCTGACCGACATCTGGTCGATATCATGTCTTTTCCGTTTTCTTTCTCTTTTATTATTTCCAATGGAAAATTCTTCCCTTTGTTTAAAAAAAAAAAATAAATCGACCACACGCAGACCTATCTCTACCATCAACTGGGTCATGCGTCATACATTTCTCTTTCTTCTTTTTCTTCCCTTCCTTCCTTTTTCCTTTTTTTCCTTCTTCTTTCCTTAGGATCGTCTAGTACATTCTTAGTGAATTATTTTCAACTCAGTTATTTTCCGTTTAAAAAAAAAAATTAACAACCTGTTTAATAAACTGAATAAGAAAAAAATTAACTCATATTTCTATGAATATTTCCAATAAATGCAAGGTGCCATATGTGTGTGTGTACAAGATTGTGTGCGTGTGTGTTTGTAACCCCGTTTTAGGTTTGAAGAAAAATACTATAGATTTAATTACTGTCAATGGAAACTCATTTTTGTACAGCGACAGGCTATAAATATTTGATTTATTGTTTTCATATATATTAACCAATCAGCGAAGTCGTGCGGGGCCTGGGATATCCTTTGAATTGACAAACGATAAATGTCTGTTAAAATGAAATTTTCAAGGTTCACCTCAGAACATGATCCATAATATTTTCCATCAATAAGAGGTATATTTAAAAATTGCTAAGATATTTTTGTAACTAGTAAGCTTGTGATTGATAAATAATCTAAATGATGGTTTCTTCCAGAACAGATATTTTATTATAAATACGATTAATTCTTGTTTTTTTTTGTGTAGTCGTTCAGTGAACCTTTGACCAGAGTGTTTGTAAGATCATCTGTTATGCAAACATAACTGGAATTCTCGCATTTAATTAGTAAAATTTTTTGCATTTCTATTCCAGTATATACTAGAACAAAAATAATTCTTAGCAATATTGACAACGTAAAAGTATATTAAACTAGCTTAGATTGTTAACGGGCGTCATCAGCTTCCCCTGATTTACATTCCTTAGGATAATAACTATAATTTCTCCACAGAGATAAAATAAAAGTTAACCTGTGTCACATTCATAAGCACACACGTAGACGCATATTTTTGTTTATCCTATACTAAAGCAAGTTATTCTGTTGTAGTATAAAAGAACACACGGAACATATTTTGTCTATATTTCTGAGAGGTATTGTTATTATTTACATTAATTACAATGTTCGGACTGTTGACCTCAAATTTATTGCCATATTCACGACGTTGTTTGGATCCAATGACTTGAACTGAGTTGTGAGTTCCACACCTAACAACTGCAGTAGTAAAATAAATAAATAATTGGAGCTTTGTGTTAAAGAGAGTTAACTGTTACATGCGGAAGAGGCATGGTACGTATAAGTAGAAAAATCTACACCCGGTGGACGGAATAAAATATTCAGTTCGAAATTCCAATCATCTGAAGAAGGCCTGAGCGTTCAACGGCCGAAACGTCGTAAATATGGCAATAAAGATGAGGGCAACAGTTCGCACAATGTAAATAATGTACATAAAATATGTTGAGTGAAGTTGCTCGTAAAGAATCTTCGTAATTCTTTTCTTTAAATTTGATATAATAATATTGCTTAAATAAATAAACATTATTGAAATTTGTAGATCCAGGTTTGAATATTAACTTAATTCTTCTCTTTTTACACGTATATTACATTGTATATATATATATATATATATATATATATATATATATATATATATATATATATGTGTGTGTGTATGTGTGTGTGTGTGTATATATATATATATATACATATATATATATATGTGTGTCTGTGTGTGTATATATATATATATATATATATATATATATATATATATATATATATATATATATATGTATGTATATACGGGGATGGTTATTTATGCGCGCTATTGTTTCGAGACATATATCAGCATTTAAAATCTGTAAAATACGGCTCTTCCTCTTTAGATCTTTCTCAGTCTTAAACGAATTTGGTTAAACTGCGTTATATTGAAATCCAGTTTGCAGGCATTTACTCATGTTTGCTTGTAACTGTGTCCTGAATTCCTATGCAATATCAGTCCTCCTATATGGGAATGAATGCGGGCCCATCTCCTCTCAAATGAAAAAGAGACTGGAAACAACAGAAATATAGTTCTACCGAAGGATGATGAGAATACCATGTGAGTAAGGATGAAGTTTTAGAGAAAACAAAAATGACGCTTAGAATCAAGAAGAGAGCTTAAATATCCATAGCACATAATGTGAAAAGAGAACTTTTACTCACAGGTGAGAATGAAGTTAAGAGTGGTATATAAGAAAACAAGAAATAATCTACCTAGCTAGGTTTCAAGAATGGATGGCGGAACAATGTCTAGGAGAGATAAGAAAATGATGAAACAAAAGAGATGAAATTGGGGCAGGTTGTTATCGCGAATATGCTGAAAGTTCGGTGAATATAGAAGATGAAGATTGGCGTATACATATATTATGTCACAACTCTATGTTTTACGCATAGTTTGTAACGTGTTCGTTATTTTTTTCCGAAGTTGAATCTATTAATGTTCATATGAAATATTTGTAAGGTAAACTTGAAAAAAACACGGAACAAAAACAAGAAACATTGAAAATATTAAACACAGCAGACTATGTAAAATAAGTAGATTTAAAAATAAAACAAAAAGAGATTTTTTTAACAAAATATCATTTCACCTCAAGCAAGAAAAAAATTACACTATAACGGAAGGATGTACAAGGATTGAAAGTGAGTGATAAGACATTAGTGAAGAGAAATTAGAAAAGAATATTAAAGGAACCGGTTTCAAGAAGAAAGAAGATAGCGATTGACATTGCATTTACGTACGTGGCAGGAAATCGAAAGGGAGATGAACAGGAGAGAATTGGGAGAGAAGAAAATGTTAGAATAGGACTGACGGTTGTATCTAGTTTGTTCAATACTGAAACGGTGAGTCCTTCTTACCAATCTAGTTTTCCGCTTAAATTCATGCAGTCGATATACAAGGAGGGAATTCATTAGAAGAAAAAAAAACGCCACCTAAAATATTTAAAAAAAAAAGCAGAAAGGCGATGGTAATACGGCTTGATATACGAGGTAAGCATCGATAACATTACAGAGGTTATTTTTCAATTTTATCATGAATCTCAAGATATATACTAGGAGTAACAGACCAGATATGACAGAAGCATTCAATTCACGGACACATGATAGATTTATAATTGTGTTCGATAAATTCTGATGAGAAAAATTGTCTAGAATGACACAGAGAAACAACTTTCATAACATCAGAGTTAGCAATTCATCTGCGAAAAATTACATGTATAACAAGAACGAAAATATATTAAACAGTGGGAAATAACTTCTTTCAAATTTGAAAGTATGAAATGTTGGAGATTTTTAAGAGGTTTGTTTTAATAAAAAATTAGAATAGACATGTAAAAATGAATGTGTAAATAAGAGATTTTCGTACATTAAAACCGATTTCTCAAAAATAATGTTGAAAGGTTAATGTAACCCGCATTGTCTCGAACTTTTGTTTAGTCTACAGATTCGGCTGTTCATTAAGGTAGTTAACCAAGATGAATTATAAGACAAACACGGGGAATAATATTACTGTAAAGAGGGTAACGAAGGTTTTTTTTAATTAGAATCTAAACAAAACATATGAAATAATTAGTGCACACAATGATGAAAAACACACAGAGGATCAATTAAAGGCAGAGGGACTGGGGAAAGGAAAGATTAACATACATAACGAGATTGCGTAAAAGTATTGGCAGAACATAAATTAGTAGATATAGCAAAGCGACAAACTTACTAAAAACTACAGAAGGCACGGTGTTATAGGCAAGGTGGAGTAATGGATAGCGGCTCGGATTGAGGAATCGGAGAGGCGAGTTCGAATTCTAGTCGAATCCATTACATTCACTTCCGTGCTAATACCCTGGGAAAGGTATGAATACTTTTCTTCTCCCCCCCAGTTATGGGTAAATAGCAAGACAGACTGTGTTCTATAGCCTTGGATGGCAACTGGTATACTGTAGAAAACAATGTCAACCTGCTGCGGGAAAAAAAAATCTGCCTCGTCAGTCATGTATCGAAACACACATGATTACTGCAGAAAGACATTGCAACCTACTGCCTCCTCAATCAAGTATCGATGATACATGATCGCCTACGCGTGTATCACGGATGGTACAAAAATGACTGACCCTTGGGAAAGGTATGAATATTCTTCTTCACTTATGCCCTTGTGAAAAGTATGAATCCTCCTCTTCTCCACCCAGCTGGTTCTAAAGCATTGGATGGCAACTGGTTTACCGAAGAAAGAAATGGCAACCTACTGCGGGAAAAATATCTACCTCGTCAGTCATATTTATCAAAACGTTTCGACCGATGTACGCTTCGGCCTTCTCCCGGTAGCTGGACTGTCAACTTTCCAATCACTTGAAGAAGGCCGGAGGATACAACGGCCGAAACGTTGTGATAAATACGGTAACAAAGATGGTATTTATCAATTCACCCACAGGAATTGAATGTGGCTCAAGGCCTTTTTAATGTGGGTATGTCCGAGCCCGTAGGCCCAGCCAAAAATAAAACCCATCTAAACCCGTCCAAGCGGGCTAGTTCCGTCAACCTCCCCGAACGAAACCCCACCCTTCGGCGGAGCCTCGTCCGGGTTCCCCTCTGCAAGCAGACACCCGACCCGGCAGCCCAAAAAGCGCAGATACTACACTTTGATCCTAGCCACCGGGCCGAGCGGGTATTCTTTTTTATGATACAGGGAATCAACTTCTCGAGCAGCCGAGTTAGCATTTGGTTCAATATAACATGCCATGAAATACAAATATTATATTGAATCAATGCTAGGAAGGTTGATTAACTGTGCCGTGTTAGACATTTTTTCTCGCCAAAATCTATCTTACATATTTATAAGTCAAACATACGTCCATACTTTGAATATTGTTTTTGACGTACGGTCTGATGCTCCTGATATATATTTAGCGATCCGGGATAAAATCCAAAGAAGAATCTGCAATTGCTCCTAAGCTGGCATCACGGTTTTCATCACTGCCGTAAGAACCACCGTAGAGTGGAATCTCTCATCTGAGAGAAATAACTCTGCCTTCCATCAACATGACTGATAGTAACCTACAGAAAAGTCACTCGTTGTGCCATCTTGGTTTAATATACACGGTCGAAATGAACTGGAAAGATTATATTGAATTCATGGCTAGGTCAGCTGCAAGGAAAGTTTGTTCCCTGTGTCCTGATAGACATTTTTTTTGTCTCCAGAGTCTATCATATATACCTATAAATATTCCATTTGTTCATGCTTAAAATATTGAAGCGGCATATGATTCAGTGTTTCTTCTATTTATCAGAACTCTTTGAAAAAAGCCAATGAAGAATCTGCAATGTAATTCCTCCTAAGCTGACATCAGGGCTTTCATCGCTTTCCCACTGCCGTATGAACCCCACTAAGATTTCCAAAATATCCAATATTATTCTAGACAGACTCAGAGATATCAAATTTCGATGTATTGTCGCTTATATTGTTTTTCTTCAATAATATTAATTGAAGCTAACTGAATCTTGTGCCACACTAACACATATTTTGGTTCGTACTCTCCGTTTTCTTCTCTCATCGATAAATTTTTGTCGGCCAGTTTGCTGTCGACTGTGGTGATATTCCTCTCCAAAGACTACTGCCGTTTTAACAAAAACTGAAAGCCACAGATAATACATTTGGGAAGAGAATCTCATCTTCATTTGGGTCTATTACAATTTGGCTTCTATAAGATTCGAAAGCCTTTCTTTTCTCATAATATAACTGATATCTTTCAACACATCAAAATGTACTACATATATTTATTTATTTCATTAATTTAAATGCTTCGTTTTTTTTTTTTGTTTTTTTTGACAGGCTTTTTTAAAAATTTACTCTGTATATATTATATTCTACTTCAAATATTACTGTAAGGCAAGTATTTTTAGAAAAACCACATTTTTCTACAATAAATATCTTAAGATCTAAATGATCATTTAATTTTGCTTTTAATGATCATTATCATAAAGAAATGAACTAGCTTTTATCTTACTGTTAAATACGAATTTAAATAATTACGGTCTACTTTTTACCCAAATACACTCAAATATTTTTAAAAATACGAATTTAAATAAACAAATATTGGAATAAGAATTCTTTTAACTTTAAATTTAGATTTAGTAATTTAATCACTTGAAGTTCAGTGGTAATTATTAGCACTATTCTACCTTAAAATACTGCTAATTAAAATACATAAAGTATTGCCTTTTACTATTTTTAATTTTATTTTTTCTGTGAAACGTCTGTCGGCCAAATGTTCGTGCGGCCAAATATCCGTCCACGACTTGTTTCCGCCTATGAAAGACATTTTTTTCCTCTTTCAGTGTACTTTTGAACCTCTGGCTCACATATTCCGTCCACTGTTATGACACCACGCAGATATTGAAGCGTTTGTAATCGCAACATTTGGAGCCTCCAAAATATAATTCAAAACCTCGAATGTTGATTTTCTTTCTTTATACACTATAATGACAAATGTATGCAGGTGTAGGCTCTAAGAAAGATTTCTTCTACTGAGAATACAAGGTTAGCGTATAGTGTTCTTGTATAGTTCCAGTAAACAGAAATAGCTCTCTGGAAGAGGAGAGTAACAAAACAAGGGGAGACCACTCGTGATTATTCATAAGATACACATTACACCAACTTGAATATTTAAAATATTAGAATATTTAGACTTTTCTTTACACTTTCAATTAACCATTTTGTCTAACAGTTCTTGGTTTTTCTTATCAGTGTTTGCCATGTACCGTCTTTAACGGCATATAAAACGTGCGGGTGAATAAAACGCACCCAAGTTTAGCAGGGCAAATCAAGAAAAGTTTAGTAAAATTAGTAAACCTAAACATGGCATATAAGACGCAGTGGAAATTAAAAGATAGATTTACTTTTAAAAAGTGCACTTTATATTCCGTCAAATACGGTAATTAACAAATATAGTATAAAATTCTATCGACACCGGCTGTTTAATAAAAATATTGCAGAATATTTGTGAGCATAATAAAGTCAAACATACTGTAGATGGAAATTTTACAAGGGGGAGAATTATTAGGCAGATGGCAGACATTTTTTCACAATAAGTTTATTGATGTTAGTCACGATACGTCTGTGGCTGGATGGAAAAGTCTTTTGTCAATGATTTTCGCAACCCACGAGACAAAATCAAATGGAAACAAAAGTCTAAAACTTTCAACTAATTTAAACATTTTTAATGTAGACACTGACAGAGAGACGTCGTATACATAACTGGAAGTATCAATGCAATAACAAAGTAAATATAATTAAAATGTACCTGCAAAGTAGAGTGGAATTTACACATGAATGTAAGCTAAGTTAAGAACAATCTTTTGAAAACTTATGCTGCAGCAAGCAACAAAGAAATCAGATTTGCAATGATGAGAGCGTGGGGGGGAAAAAAATGAAAACCCATTTTGCTGAGTCGTCCCATTGTCTATGTCAGGTTAAAATAGCGTCTGCCAAAGCATTTCTTGAATTTCAAAAGCTTAAAACTACTTTAGA
>CAHIKZ030003708.1:0-40000 GCA_903632075.3 Acanthosepion pharaonis
TTGCCTGATTATTTCGAAAAACAGATTAAAAGTTTGCTCTAGTACCATTTATGTGTTATAGACAATGGGCACGATTTCTTTTGCATCACAAGTTGTCAGATGGCTGCCATTACTGGCTTTTGTTTACATATGTTTACCCAAGTAGTCATGTGTAGAAGCTTCACTTAGTGCAAAGTTTAAAATGAATGCGCTGTTCCGAATATGACAGTAAAAATGAAAAAATAAAATCAAAATTACGTGCCTGAAAAAAAAAATCTGACAATTAAAATACAAATTACATACCTGAAAAAGGTAAAAAAAAAAATGTTTTCCTTTTTTTTTAACATTATTTAGAAAAGCTGTCAATTGTTTCTATAACAAATATAAGCCAATTTAATAAAAAAAAAGAATTCATTATTTAATAAAGCTTCACTTCTACAAAGAAACAATACTTTTAATTGGAAAAAATACTAATTAAATGAAAACTATTTAAAAAGCTTCATTTTGAGAAATAAAAGTACGCATTTTAAAATAACTTTCACGAAAATTGCACACTAATCAAGATGAGTGAGAGGGTCTGAGAAGCAGTAAAAAGGCAGTGAAGTAAGCTTCCGTGCATTATTACTCATGGCAAACATGTAAACAATGCCAGTAATGGTGGCCAGACAACGCGAAAGAAATCGAATTTAAATTGTCGATAAATCCTAAGTGGTAATCAAGCACAAATTTTTATTGTAATTTTCAAAATAATTTATAATGGAACATTTTCAAAATATTAGCTTACATAAAAATTAACAGTTTATCCATTTCCCTACCATGAGGAAAACCAAATCTGACAAAACAAATATGTTTTCTTTTCTTTGATTGTAGAGGAAAAGACTTTTAAAATTTTTTTTTTTTTAAATCTGCGATAAAATTTTATTTTTTATTAAATCTGAAAATTATTTAAAATTCGGAAAAACTGATTTTTAATCAACTTTTAAAAAATATTCATGTATTTTTAATTTCTAATCTTTGTAATTTTTTGGTAAAATTGCAGTTTAAACCCAGCACACCAATTATAACTGAAAATTTCTCTTTCGGTGTAAATTTACATGGTTATTTCGAAAATAACAGTAAAAGTTTGGGGAAGTTTACCATTTAAGAGTTAACAACAAAAAAAAGTTTGGACTCATTCACATTAGGTCTGTCTGCCATTGCTTGTGTTGTTTACATATGTTTGCCTCAAGTAGTAATGTGTGGAAATTTATTTAGTTAATGGCATTTTACTGCTTTTCGTGTCTTCTTACGCCTTTTGATTACTGCGCAATTTTCAAGACGAGTTAACCTTCCATGCCACGTCACTACTCGAGGCAAACGTATGTAAACAAAGCCAGTAATGATAGCTCTTCTGTCGACACAACACGAAAGAAGTTGAATTACATTGTCCATAATTCCTAAACAGAGCATGAATTTTTAATGTCATTTTCGAAATAATCAGGCAATATCATACTATAATGAAACATTTCAAACCAACAGTTTATGTTAATTCAGTGTCCTGGGTATGTTGATAAACTATGTCCAACAGCAAGGCCTCTGATCAGGAGGTTTTGAGGAGTGTGGAACCACCTCTTAATTGCTGGTGCTCCTCGGTCCACCCCAACCCGGGGTAGTAGCATCTGTTAGGGTCTCAACTATGGGCAAATAGTTAACTCCTAACTGGTGTCTTAATGCTATGAAAGTGTAAAAATAGTTTTTTATACTAGCAATACATTTTTGAAAAAAAAAGATCACCAGCAATATATGGGCAAAGAGTTAACACCCAAACTTGTGTAAAAACAGGTTTTAATACCAGAAATACTTTAATAAAAAAATTATTACCAGCAATAATTTTTGAAGGAAGAATTATCATCAATACAGTTATACATTCTTTGAAAAAAATATGGCCAGAAATAGAAAAGAAAAACATATTACCAACAATAAAAATTTTGTTGGCATTAAATAACCCATTGAGGTTGATATGCTGTAAAACAAAAACCAAACCACTAATTCAGTAAATTTAGGATATCTAACATTTAAAATGAATTTCTAAAAATGAAAAACCATTCTTGAAGATTTCTTTTTAGCTTTAATTGAAATGTAAGTGATTAAATTTACTATTTCCAGTCAGTAAAATATTGTGGTGTATTTCAAATAGAAATTATATAGATTGGAATATCATTTAGTTGCCTGATTTAAATTAAGGGGGTAACAGATAAAAAAAAAGTATTTTACCATGGCTTTCTCAAAAACAAACATTTCAAAAATAATTTCATTCATTTGAGAAAAAACTGACTCATTTGAAGTATGACCTGCACTAAGATATATACATAAAATAAAAATATTTCAGGAAATAGAAATTGAAAAATGTGTGTGTGTTTATGTATATATAATGAAAACAGAGACTTTAAAAAACAAAGGTAATATTTTATTTCATTAAAACTGATACTATAATTTTAACTCATCAGACCAAACATTTTTCACAATAGTAAATGGATACAAATTTAACAAAATTTATCTACATAATTTATGTTAATTCAAAAAACGGGGTAGGGAAAAAAATGGATATGCATTCAAAGCTGGGAAGGAGAAGAGAGGGAGAGAGAAATATTAATTTATTCAAGGAGATATGTACAAAGTAGTAGGGACCAGACATGTTGACTTTTTTTATACTGGATGTGCACAGTGAAGTAGAGAGTGTTTCGTTAAAAGGGAATGGAGAAAAGAGCAAAAGAAAAAGAAGGAAGGGAAAAGAGAAAGTAAGAGAACTTAAAGATATGACTTGAAACCTGAAATTGTCTTTGTATAAAATTGAATAAATTATCTCTGTAATGCATGTAGTCATTCACACCATTACACGTTTGTATTTTTTAAAAATAACTAGCAGTAGAGTCCGGCGGTGCCCGGGGATGTAACAGTAAGAGATAGATCAAGTATCGACCATCATAAAGACTGAAAAATAAAATTGCCAAAGATTATTGTTTAAGGTTGACGGACATGCATGTCTTAATTAGTTTTTTTTTTTTTGTTTTGTTTTTTACGAATTGGTCAAATCCAAACTCAAACAAAAAACATTGTTTTCAATCGTTATGAGTCTACCGATTGAATAGAATTTTATTATAAACAATTGTCTTCTAAATGGAATTTTTAAAGCATTCTGAATGTAAAAATAAAGAAAAAGTGTGCGACAATAAGAAACACTACCTGCCAAAAAAAAGTGAAGTTTTGTCGAAATCGGTTGAAAAATGTAGGAAATCCGATCCCATATATAAAGAACACACACACTTAATTGTGTTTTCAAATTGATTTTGTGCAAAAATAATTGTGTTTTTCCAATTTCTGTCACTGTCAGAACCACCGCAAGGTAATTTTACGCAGTCCTGTGAAGTTTTGTTGAAATCGATTGAAAAGTGTAGGAAATCCGATCCAATATATAAACGAACAGACACACACACAGACACAACCTGGGTTTTATAATAAGTATGATACAATAACATTTGAGAAAAATGATATTTGATTTTTTTCCAAAAATACATATTATTTTCAAAAATATCTTTCTTTATAGGTT
Source organism: Acanthosepion pharaonis (assembly GCA_903632075.3). NCBI lineage: Eukaryota > Metazoa > Mollusca > Cephalopoda > Sepiida > Sepiidae > Acanthosepion > Acanthosepion pharaonis. Next base: position 3,566 of record CAHIKZ030003708.1, read on the forward strand.
ATAATAAATAAAAACTTAATATTGAAAGTGAATAAAAATAAAGATAAAAATACACATTGATAATAATAATAATAATAATAATAATAGTTGATTATCAAAGTAAAATAGACAAAACTATCTAAGTTATGTAGAAATATATACAATTATTATATACCTAGATAATCCAAACCATCAACATACATCTATAGACATATAAACACACACATATAAATACCATATATATATAAAAAGACATACATAAATTCACCTAAATACATACTATAAATATAAGTGTGCATTTCATCCATTGCAGCTAGATACACACACACGCATATATATATATATAACATGTGTACATATACAGAAAAACAAAAATACCCACACAAATACCTAAATTGAAATAAACACATACCTTTATTACCTTTACAAAATAAAATATATATTATACCAATAACAAACATAGACTTACCTGAATACTTTATATATATATATAACAAAGTTAAAATAATTTGTAAATTCAGGTTAAACATGCTGGGGAGAGGGAAATTTCATGAACAATCATACATGATGAATCATACATGAAAAAAATGACCACATGCATGAGTAATTTAGTTATTTTATTAGATATCCAAGTTTTCATGAGTGAGGCTCTTCAATGTAGATACTTTTTGAGAATTTATATTGATTTTTGTGTGTATATTGGAAGATAAGCCCACTGCAATGGTTTTGTAAGTCATCTGGGTTATTATATTTAATTATAATAATTTTTTCTAATTTTTTAATACAAAGATCACATCTGTCTCCGAAGTTGTTAGGAGTTTGAGCTTTGGTAATGATTTTTCAATCCAGTTTCGGGGTGAAGCCTTTATCAATGAGATCTCAATAATGTTCAGGTAGGTTTGTTTGTTGTTTTAAAGCTTTGTTGTTGAAGGAATGCCTGTGGTTATAAAGATGTTGTTTCCAACATCCCACTGAGATTCCAATATAAACATTTTTCTGGTTTATATTTTCCTTTAGGAAGATATTCGCTTCATATACCACATTTACCAACATGCATATTCCTCTAATAGGACATTCAGTTTTAACTCTACAGTTACAAGTGGGGTTATTATTTATATATAATATGTACATACAAATATATATATATATATGGTGGATGGAATTTTATTTCTAGAAATTTCAGGAAATTAATTGGGTGTAGCGGGTAACATATATAAAAAAATATTTTTAATAAGATTTTCTAAATAACAAATTTAAAAAATAAATTGATTTCTAAATAAGTCTTGAAAGTTTAATTAAAAATCACCAATTATTAGATATTTGCAAGACTTCCAAATAAAAATAAATACTAGTATGAAAGAAGTAAATTCTTAGGTCCTAAGTCCCACCACTGAAAATATATGTATCCATGGATTCAAGAAATACTGGGCAAATTTTTAAGAAATTTGGACCATAGATTTCCGGCCTGAGAGTGGATGTAATATGCTGTATATATAAGACTGTCTTTTGTCAGCTTGTTGATTTTCAGACTGTCTAAAATGCAAACAAAAACTTACAGAAGATGTACATTATATGCTCAACAGACTGTAGAAGCTAGACAATCTGACACTCTAGAAGTAAGGAAGAGGAGACTCAAAATGAATACTCGACAGAATGCGGCAACCAGGCAACTGAATATATTATACTCAAAATAAACATTACTAAAACGGTATACTTTTTTATTACTGACATTTGTTTTAATACTTCAATAAATGATATATAAATTGATATGCATATGTTTATAGTTTTCTTTACACTTTTATTTAGTTATATATGTGATGATTGCTTCATTTTCAGATCAAAAATATAGAGATCACAGACCAGAAGGTTCTATGCAGCCATGATGATATTGGCCTGGATGAAGCAACATGTTTTTCTTTTCTACATGAAAATTGGTAATTCTTTTCTATTGCATTACCTGGGTGGATATAGCTGTATAACCTACATGAATATTAACAGCCATTTATTATTATATGTTCAATACTCTCTAATCAATATCTTTCAAAAACATAGGATAATTCTGGCATCTTCTTCGAAAGCCAGTCAATGACGGATATTTCTACTAATTTTGTAAATATTGCCAAGCAGAATTGGTTGCCCACTTTCAATTATTCTGTACTTGTCCAAACACATTGTAGTTCAGTTCATCCAGAAATATCAAAGTAAAAATAAATAGTATTAAAGAAATAAATTTTTAATTGCTGAAATAGATTTGAGGGTGGGGATTATTAGTAATTAAGAATATTTGAATAAATTTAATGAAGAAACAATTAGCATTGGGTTTCATTTGTATGGATTCTTAATTACAGAAAATGATTACTCATTAAAAATTCATTGAAATATTCTTAATTAAAATTAAAAAATAATGACACGAGATATAATTAACTTATAATTTCCTCAACTTATATAGAAACATTTTCTCCATAATATATAATTAATTTGAGCAACCAATTATAAAACTTATTTCATTTTTATTATGGTATTTATATTCCAATTGTTACCTATTAATGTAATAAGTAATGCAGTTGCTTTTCTCATATCATCTTTCAAGTTTTGTGTATGTGCCATTTCTGACACTCCAACGCAGCAGGCCTTACCAAAAGAAGATCTCTTCTAGGCTCTGATTAAAATAAAACACATAGTAAAAATCGTCAACTATTACTTTGATAAAAGCTTCAGCTGCTTTCCCAGATCAATTTTCATCTTTTGTGTTTGTGCCATTGTTGACATTCCCTTCTTGGAAGACTTAGCAAATGATCTTCACTTAGGCTCTGAGGAAAATGATGCTTTGGTTATATTTATGACTTTAGTCCAAGATGTCATCTAAAAAAACCTCAAAAATTCAAAATCAAAAAAAAAAATAAAAAATAAAAAATCATGTTGAAATCATAGACAAAGAACAACGTTGGAAAATTCATAAACTTAAGGAATCAGCACATATGCAAGGCCACAAAAATATCCTGAGCTGACCAAGCATAGAAATGAAGACAATATGGGAACCAGTAATAAGGAGTGCCAGAGAAAAGCAATAATAACAACCAAAGTTGCAATATGAGCACTGGTAAAAAAAAATGTTCGCTGAAGACATTAGGTTTATAACACCCAGAAATTCATCCACAGATGTCCTCAAGGCACAGTGGATAAAGGCGTTGGTTAGATCCAGTGACAGGACCCAAAGTGTGTGAGTTCAATACCCGGTTAAGGCAGTGGAGAAATTTCAGAGAGAAATTAACAGGAAATAACTGATAAGTGACATCCATTAAACATGGCGTATGGAACTAGAACAGTCTACGCCAGTGAGCGAAATAAAGCTATAACTCCCAGTGCAGATGGATCTGGGAACAACACCAATTAAGAGGTGGTACCATGCTCCTCAAAGTCTTACTGCTGAATGTAGTTTGTCATCAAACGCAGAACTACATTAGTTTAGGATCTCATGGAGAATATGCATTGTTTTGGTGATTGTGTTCTGTATAAATGCAGTGGTAGAGGGATTATTATAATGTATGCTTGGGTTGTGCTTGGGTGAGACAGGAGCCAGCGAGGCAGTCATGCCGGCACGGCATGGCAGCACGCAGCGGCGGCTAGCTATGGTGTGCACTGGTGGTGTGTCAGCGGCAATGCTGCTATCATTTTGGGCTGCTCAGCAGGGTTAGACAGTTGGCGTGCTAGCGTTCCGGCGGCACCAGTCTGGAATGCAATTGATCAAAGTCAGCTAAAGTTCCACATGCCATGTTTAATGGATGTCACTTATCAGTTATCTCCTGTTAATTTCCCTCTGAAAGTTCTCCACTGCCTTAACCGAGTATTGAACTCTCATTCTTTGGGTCCTGTCACTGGATCTAATTAACACCTTTATCCACTGTGCCATGTGTCCTTGAGGATATCTGTGTATGTTTAATAAAGGGTTCAGTTCGATATTCCAACCACCTGTGTCCAACCACACAGGGTACAATGGATAAAGGTGTTAGTTAGACAGAACCCAAAGTGTGTTAGTTCGATACCTGGTTAAGGCAGTGGAAAACTTGGAGAGGGGAATTAACAGGCGATGACTGATAACTGACATCCATTAAACATGGCATATGGAACTAGAACAGTCAACCCCAGTGAGCGAAATAAAAGGTCCAGTTCAACATTGCCATCACCTGAAGAAATATGGCAACAAAGATGAGGACAATAGAACGAATAATGTGTAAATCATCTCAGAAGTATAGACAAATACCAAACTTTTAAAATTATCAGGGCTTAATTCTGCAATTAATTCACAATTTTCAGGCTGAAAACCTCTGAAAGCAATGTAACCATTCATTTAAATGCTAGAATCATTCATTTTCTTTGGTAATATATAGTTTACAAATTTAGTGTGTTCGACAGCGCCTAGTTTCCTGAGTAAAAGTTTTGACATTAATGTCACTGGACTAGTTTTTTGCACAGTACGGGGTTTCTCAGAAAGTTAGCTTTCTTTTTTTATTTCATTTGTTTTTAGATTTAAAAAAAAAATTAATAGTTGTTGATTAGATATTAAATTGTAAGCAATTTTTCACCTTTTATCACCAATAATGATTTATGTTTGTGAAAAGTAAAATGTCTAAAAATGTAGATATAATTAATAATTTGATTGGTGTCTCCGTAAATTATTGCGAATTAGTTACCTTATCGTTTGTGGATATCTTATCACAAGGGAACGTACACCGCTGGACACCGTCTCTTTAAAGCGCATGCGTCATTATAGCAACAACTGCGTGGCTAAAAAGAGGTAAGCACAAGGGAAATGATCTGTCTATCAATTCAAATGATTGTTTTTATATCTGACAAGGTTTATAGAAAACTGTTTAAGGACCTCCACTTTTTTGGCATAGATTTTCGATACATAACGTTTAAAATTAAATTTTAAAAATGAAAAATCTTTCTTGAAGATTTCATTTTAGCTTTTTTAAACTTTAATTATTAAAGCTAAAATGAAATCTCTAAAAAAAGTGGCATATCCTAATGAAAAAAGGGCCAAAACTTTATAAAAACAACGTTTTATCGCGAAAAACTTTGTTATTAAGAGGAGAGACCAAAGTATTTTTAAAATATTTTTTGAAATTTTTTATTCTTTTTTAGAACGTTGGAAGTTTTGGTTGAAATTTTTTTTTTTTTTTTTTGCAGGGTTCAAAGATCACCTCATATTTTGCATTTTAACTTTTTTTCACTTAAAAAAAACGCATTAATTTGGAAATTATTGCAAATAGTTGTCGCAATTTGTTTTAGAAATGTTTATTTATGAGAAAGTGATGGTAAAATTATTTTTTTTTTTTATATCTGTTCCCCCCCCCATTAAATTTAATTTTATGAAAACTTTGAACACTCGAAACCGTGATTATACTTTTTTCTTCCTTTTGTTTTCTGTGAATGTAGAACATTGATTTTTTTTTTGTTCTATTCGACCTTTAGCACTGAACAGTAAAAAAAGCAAAACAAAACCAAGAGAATATTTAATTAAAAAAATCTTGTAATGTTTTTCTGAATAATACACATTAAGGACATTTTTATCTGACGATGTTTGCTTGTATTTGATGCGGAATAGTCTTGTTACGTTTAATTTTTCGCTGAAAAAAGTGGCGTATCCTGATGAAAAAGCCCCAAACTTAATAAAAACAACGTTTTATCGCAAAAGACTTGGTTAATAAAAGGAAAAACCAAAATATTTTGTAATTATTTTTTGAAATTTTTTATTCCTTTTTAACACGTTTGAATTTGTGGTTGAAAATATTTTTTTTTTTTTTTTTTTGTTTTTAGGTCAAAGGTCACCTAATATTTAGCAATGGCCTTTTTCAGTTGAAAAACATCGAAATTCTGGAAAAAATCAAATAATTGTCGTAGTTTAGTGAAACTTTCAGAACTTATTGCAAACGAATTTATTTTGGAAATGTTTGACTTTTAGAAAGTCATGGTAAAAAATAAAAATATTTTTTTACGTCTGATACACCCCACCTTACTTAATTTTAAAACTAGAACAGTTGCCCCTATTTTTATTTTTTAATTAAATAAAGCAGACTTTGAGGAATATAAATCATAAATTTCGTGTTAAATTTTGACTCGCAAGAACACCAATCTTAGCTCTGAATTTAAAATACAAAAATGCAAGAAAACTAAGACATTATTTTAGGTATGTTTTATGAGATCGATAAAAAAATAGCACACCATAAATAAAAGAGGCCTTAAACTTAATGAAAATAATTTTTTAAATGTTTATTATCAAGAGGAAAGATATAAGTATTTTTTGAATATCTTTTTACATTTTTTAATAATTTCTAGCACGTCCAATATTTTCGTTAAATATCTTCAATTTTTTTGAATCAGAAAAATTGGCAGAAAATCGATCGTCAGCCGTTTTTTTAACTTTTGTTAACAAAAGTGAATGTTGCCGTTGAAAATTCATTTAAAAAATATTTTTTTAAAAATTAGAAATTATAAAGTTTATTTAATATATTTTGAAACAAAAGATTGCTTATTTTCTGTGTTGAAAACATGTTCTTCCAAATGGGAGAAAGCCGGTCTGAACTGCGGTGTTGATTGACAAATGACATGTGCGTGATTTCATCACGCACTGACATGTTACGTGCGGAAATTTATAGTACGGAAGGTCATAAGTGGCAATTTATCTTTACGTTAACAACTTATTTACCTCGTTATTTTTAAGTAGGCATAGCATGAAAAAAACGGCCTTAAACTTGACGAAAGCAGAATTTTATTACCAAAATGTTTATGTTACTATTAAGGAAAAAGAACAAAGTAATTTTTAATTATTTTTTAAAATTTTTCTGTCTTGATTAGAACGTTTTAACTTTTGATTGAAAAATTTTGTTTCTCTTCATCACCGGAACTATAAATAACATGGCAAATTTTTTGTTCATTTTTTTCTTATGACACACATTAATTTTGAAAATCTTGCAAAAATAGAAATAATTGTCAGATTTTAATGAAAGTTTCAGGAATGATGAAAATTATAATTTTTTTTAAAGTAATTTTATATAAATGTAAAGGCCGTTAACAGTACCGTACAAATCAAGTCACGTGATGTTTTTATTGTATCATGTTTCTTCCGGGCCTCCATATATTTGATTTAACATTGTTTTTTTTTTTGTTTTTTTTTTTTTTTTGACACATAGGGCAAAGAACAGTAAGATTATTCTCATTGCTTTTTCGAATTGATTGTAAAAATGTTTTGTGCTTTTTATAATCTGTAACAGATACAGGTACCTAAAAAAATACATTATATAAAGGATTGAACAGTACCACTAATTTTAGAATATTTAACAACTTTTAGTAACTTTATGTAAAAATAATAAAATAATTTATGAAATAACAATTCATTTAAAAATTCATTTTTCCTCAAGTTTTTTGCCTTCAGACAATATTATGCATAGTCTGTCTATATTTCTGAGATGAGGTATTATGTACAGTATTTACATTTTAAAAAACTATTGTCCTCATCTTTGTACCATATTTGTGACAACGTTTGTTATCAGAGAAAATAGAAAAAGGATTCAATATTCCATTAACGTCAGGACAACCTTCAAAAGCGTGACAAACTAAAAAGATATCTCTCAAGTGAGACCCCACACAGAGAGGAACATGACTAAAGAATTGTTACGCTTATCCCATGCAGCTGCGGAAAGGAATATAAAGGAGAGACAGGCCGCCCCCCTCAAGCTAAGATTTCAAGAACACCAGAAAATGATAAGAGTATTTAAAAAGTAGAAAAATCAGGCATGGCTGACCACATATGGAGAGAGAAGGAGATCACCATATAATTGTGGAATCATGTTGAGATCATAGACAGGGAACACCATTGGAAAATTTCAGAACTTGAGGAATCAGCATATGCTAGGGCCACAAAAAAATCTCCTGAGCCGACCAAGCATAGAAATAAATACAATATGGGGAACCAGTAATAAGGAGTGCCAGAGAAAAGCAATGATAACAAAGTTGCAATATGAACTCTGGTAAAGACATGGAATGATAACAGCAAAAATTGCAATATGAGCACTGGTAAAAAATGATGCTGAAAACATTAGGTTTATAATACTCAGAAGTTCATACCCAGATGTCCTGTTATTGGGTTTTGTATGTTGGATAGAGCGTTGATTTCCAGTGACAGAAAAGAGGGCAGATTCAATAAAAAACAAAAAGGCATTGGAGAACTTTCTTCAAAGCCTTGTGTTTTAACTGATAACTATCCATCAAACATGACTTATGGAATTTCGACCATAAATTTTTGAGTTTTAATTAAAGGGTTGGTTGTGTAATATATATAAAAAAAACATTTTTAAGTAAAAAAAAAAAATAAATATTTATAATAATTTCCATCATTCGTGAATAATTCTGAAAAAGTTTAATTAAAATCTGACAATTATTTCTATTTTGCAAGATTTTTAAAATTTTAATGTCATAAAAAAAAAAATAAAATTTTATTTATTTATGTTATTTTTACTAGATAGGCTTATGATGACAAGGTTTTTCAATTCCAAGTTAGAATGTTGTAATAAAAAACAGAAAAATTTTTAAAATAATTAAAATTCTTTTGTTCTTTCTCTATTATCTAACATAAATTTTTTTGATAAAATTTTGAAAATGTCAAGTTGGATTATTTTTTTCATCAGACTACTGATTTTTTAGCAATCTCATGGAGATACTTCATTATTTTATGAAAACAGCTTTCAATGGATTTTGTCAATAAGGACTTTTTTGGTTGAAAAATAAATTTTTACAAGAATTGTTTTCTTTTTTTTTTTTTTTCATTTGTAAATAAAAAAGTGATAATATTGATAAATATTTCATAAATAAATTAGAACAGTTGCCCCTCATGTTTTTCACTCATTAAAAAGATCTGTTTTTATAGATCATAAATTATTATTAGTTTATTGCAATCTGTTATTTAACAGCCAATATTTTAAAATATTTTTTATGATTTCAAAAAATGTATTAAAATCATCATGTTTCCAACAACACTATGGATTTTTTTTTTTAAAAAAAAAAAAATCTAAAAAGCTTTTTCCCCAATTGAGTGGTTTTATCTTTTCGTTTAAAAATTTTGTCAGATTCTCATCAATTGTCAAATTTTCAAAACTTTTTCTGATTTTGTTTTTTTTTCATATAATAAATTAATTTTTTGAGTGAGAGACATATTGCAAAATTAAAGCAAATAAAATTTTTTTTTTTTAATCAAAATTTAGGGACAGAAACAACAAAAAAAGGATTTTTGTTAAAAATTTGTTAAAAATATTTCATAACTAAAAAAATAACTGTATAAAACACTTTATTTTGACATATGAAAGACAAAAAAAAAAAAAAAATGTCATCTGCTAATTGGAAATATTCATCACTTGAGGTCAGTAGGTGTTAAAAAACAAAAATTTTTACTATGTCAAAGATGAAAACTTTAAGTCAAGATTTCTGGAGGACAACCCTTGAAAAACATTCTGTGCTGAAATAAAACTTAAAAAAAATGAACAAATTTTTCAAAGCTGTTTAATAATAATATTGTTATCTTTTTATAAAATTTGAATTGTAATTGTATTATTTTTGTAATTTAAAAGTTATTTTTTATTCTAGAACTCTTTTCAAACGTAAGGTAAAAAAAAAAAAAATATATATATAATAAACTGGTTCACATAAAGCTAGAAGATTTATATCAATATTTCCCCCCACCATCTGATTTAAAAGTTTGAATTTTTTTGAAGATTGATGTACATCAGTTAACAGTTTCAATCAGATTTAAAAAAAAGCACCATAAATAAATGTTTTTAAAAAATTTCTTTCTTTAAAAATTTTTAATGTTTCTTTGAAAATTACATTAAGTATACTTTACATTTATATAATTTTTCCGAAAATAACTTTTGAAAAAAGTAAAATTGAATTTTACAAGATTTTTAAATGGAAAATAAAAATTTTGTTTAAAAAAACTGTCAATGATTTTTATGTCAATTTGATGACTCAAAAACAAACAATTTTTTATAATAAAATTTTTAGACATGCTAGAAAGGAGGTAAAATTTAGAAAATACTCAAAAGATACTTAGGTCTTTTTCCTGTAATAATGACATAGACATCTTTTCAATACAAATTTTTTTAAATCAAGTTTGGTTTTTTTTTTTTTTTTTTTTTTTTTTCAATTTAAAAAAATTTTTTTCCTTCAAATTCTTTAGTGAAAATGTCCCATTTTAGCTTTTACTTGAAAGTTTAATAATTATTTTATTATTTCCATAAAGAAAAATATTCTGGAGTATTTCAGATAGAAATTATATAATTTGAATGTCAAATTTAATTTTGATTTTTCTAAAAAAGTGGCCATTTTCTTAATTTTAAGAAATTTATAAACAAAAAAGTTTTTCTATTTTTAAAATTCATTCAAAAAATAAATATATATTTCTGAGATGTTATTTTAGTAAAATTAGAAAATTTAAAGTTAAATTAATCTGATTTAAAATAAATATTACTTACTTATAACATAAAAATATAATACAACCAATTATTTTGATTGGTCCTGTTTATTTGATCCAATGTTTGATGGATTTTTATGATAGAGGAATTTATAAATCTTTATGGATGACTTCAATTGAAAAAAAATTTAATGAAATATTTTTGGTTTTAACTACCTAGTAATTTTTACAAATGAACATTTTTTTTCATAATTATTTAATAAAGTCATTTTTTTTTTATTTTTTGAAGATGCAAAAATAAAAGAATTTAAAGTACTATAAAATTTTCTTCAATTAATTTTATAATTTAATAGCAGCATGGGTTTCGATTCTTTTGATATTTTGATGTAAAAATCATACAGCAATCGCTATCACTTGACTTAAAATATTTTTGCCCTTTTTTGCCTTTTAAAGAGTAAAAAATTAAATTTGAATGCCTTTTATTAATATCTCAACAAAATTTGAAAATCTATACTAAACATTAAATCTTTTGAAAACAGAACTAAACAAAATGAACACAAAATGATCAGCTTTAAAAAAGGACTCATTTTGGAAAACCGAATGAAAAAAGAATGTTAGCAAAAAAATACTTTTTCACAGCCCACCAAGTTCTGCAGAATCAGAATCAACGTTGAGTTTCCAATTTAATGAGCCAATTGGAGAAAAGTGCCACATAGATGTAAATTTCAATAACAAAGACTAATGCAGCTATCAATTTTTTTTTTTTTGCATGCTAGTTAATAGATTTGGCCATTTTTAGGCTGTCAAACTTTTTTTTTTTTTTGGTTTTTATTCAAAACCAAAGAATGACAACTCAAATTTGGAAGTATGGAAACCCAAATTAAAAAAACTATTGATTAAAAGTTGGGAATTTTAAAAAAGTCAGTTTTGGCCTGTTATTTAACATTGGGGCATGTGCATGTAAAATTTTTGGTGCATGCAAAAATTGTGGGCCATTCATTCATTTTTTTTTTTAACACATCCTAAAATTTTATAGATAGAATAACAAATGAAATACCATGATTACTCAATTGAAGTATGTCCCACAATTAATGTAAATACATGAAAAAAAAATATTTTTTTATATTTATATAAAAAAGTAAAATTTAGTTTAAGCTTTAAATTTGAAGATGGATAGAAATTTTGAAAACCTGAAAAAAACGTAAAAATAAGTACATGACATAATAAAAGGGACAAAACTTTTAGATCATAAAAAATGGCAATTTCAGTCTATTGGACATGAAAAAATAATGAAAATTAAAAAAAAAAAAAAAAAAAAAAAAAAAAATTATTTTAAAAAATAAAATAGCATAAATTAATTTGATTAATCTTTTCAATTTTGGATTTGTAAATTTTGTTTTGATTTAATAACTAATATCACATCCAGGAAATAGCCCAATGCATAATTTTTAAACTAGAGAAAAAATTATTATAATTAAAATTTTTCCATTTTGAAAAAAAATTAAAAGGTTAATTATTCATCAGAAAAATTTATTTCTTCAGACAATAATTCTTATATTATTATTTACAAAAGCAATTAAAGCTTTTCTAATTAAGTAATGAATAGTTTTATTAAATTCATTATTTTTCAATTCAGAAGCAGATTTTCAGTTAGCTCAAATTTGAAAAAAAAAAGAGATTTACAATCTCCAAAGATTCCTACTTTTAACAAAAAAAAATTTCAAAAAATAAAAAAGGTTTTGTTTGAAATTTCATGAAATTAATTTTGTTTTTTACAAAATTTAAAAAAAAATATTTTTAAAAGAAAATGTTATAAAAATAATAAAAATTTTATGAAATTTTGAAAAAAACCTTTCTATTTCCTGAAATTTTTTTTTTTTTTTTTTTTTTTTGGTTAATAGGAGTCTTTGGAAAATTAGCTTTGAAATTGCTATTATTATGTAAAGATCACGATGAATAAGAGTTTTGTCTCTTTATTCTAAAAATAAACAAACAGTAGAATGTTAAAAAAAAAAAATGCATTCACTTAGATTTCTAATAATTTTCATTTATGGTCATCCGTAGTAGCTTTGTCATCACTTCGTCAATCAACAGTCCATCAAACGATTGATCAAATGAACAGTACCAATTGTTAATAATTGGTTGTATATTACTTTTTTATGCTATAAGTAATATTTCTTTCAAATCAGATTAATTTAACTTTAAATTTTCTAATTTTACTAAAATAACGTGTCAGAAATTTTTTAAAAAATCGATAAATCTTTGTTTGTCTACAAATTTCTTAAAATTAAGAAAATGGACGCTTTTAAGAAAATTTAAGAAATCAAAATTAAATTTGACATTCCAATGTATATAGTTTCTATCTGAAATACACCAGAATTGTTTACTTAATGGAAATAATAAATTTAATTATTAAACTTTCAATTATGAAATCTTCAACAATGTTTTTTTATTTTAAAAAATTCATTTTAAACTTAATTATTAAATTTATGCCGAAAAAGTGGAGTTCCCTTATCAAAAGTGACATAACAGACCCGACCTGAAAATCAGCTCTGTATTGTAACATACAAAACTCAATAAAACTAAGATATTATTTAATTTCAAATGCTTTTATTTGCTTTTATGAATATTGACAATATTTTCTGAAAAGGAAAATTTTTTTGATGAAGAATGAATTTTTCGTACAATTATTTGTTATTTCTTTAATTAGATTTTTACATTTGCGATTTTAAAATATAACATTAGTTAAAAGCTGCATTCAGTTTGAGAAAAATTATCCCTATGACATCATTTCTTAGTGCATCATAAATTGTTTAATCTTGACCCATCAGAAGACCAGCAGTAATTAAGAAATGTAAGATTTTGTTTATAATATGGCTGTAATTATAAAGTATGGAAGACCAACCAGAATACAGTGTTATTTGAGTTAAGAATTGTTCTCCGCTGTTAAGGCTTTTATTTTTGCGAAACACACGTGGGGAAGTTAATTTGATTTTCAATTTCAACTGAGAAGGGTACCTACAAGTATCGCTATCATCTTATGAAATTTATATGATCTTATTTTTATATTAATCTTAGTTATGACATTTTTCCATAAATGAAATATCAAAATTAATAAGATGATGAATGGAAATACAAATAACACAGTAAAATGTAATAAATGTACATAAAAATACAGTATTTTATGTACACTTCAGATAAAATTTTATAAGAAAGGTACCTATAAATTAATTAGATACCTTTCTCATGAAATTTAATCTTACTCTCAACTAGGACTGCAGAGTTGGAATAAAAAAATCTCCAGCTCCTCTACTTTTTGCACCTTCGACTCCTCTCTTTATAATTAAGTAATTATGGCTTTCATATCTCATAAAGCCTATGCATGCACTCCTAACATGAGTAACCTGTATTATTATAACTGGTCCTTTGGTCCTTTCATATGTTATGCTAGTTCAATCAGTGCTTGTTTTCCTACATCAGTTTGTTCACTGCTTAATAGGTTTCAATTCATTGGATCAACATAAATACCAGTTAGCAAAAATTTATTGTCCACTAGCAGTAGAGCCCGACATCGCCCATCATAAAGACTGAAAAATGAAATTGACAAAGATTATTGTTTAAGGTTGACGGACACGCATGTCTTAATTAGTTTTTTGTTTGTTTGTTTTTGTTTGGGTTTGACCAATTCAAAAAAAAAAAAACAAACTCAAAAAAAAACATTGTCTGAGAAAATCGTTATGAGTCTACCGATTGAATAATTTTTTATTTTAAACAATTGTCTTGTAAATGGAATTTTAAAGCGTTCTGAATGTAAAAATAAAAGAAAAAGTGTGCAAGACAATAAGAAACACTATTCTGCAAAAAAAAAAAAAAAAGTGAAGTTTTGTTGAAATCTGAAAAAATGGGACTTCCGATCCCATATATAAACGAACACACACATACACACAAACAACCTGGGTTTTATAATATGTATGACTCGATATTTGTTGCCCCCCCCTTTCATTCTCATTTTTGCGATACCTTTTAATGTGTTTTCAAATTGATTTTTGCAAAATCAATTTGTTTTTTCTCATTTTTTGGCTTTGTCAGAACCACTGCAAAGGTAATTTTACGTAGTCCTGTAAATTTTTTATTGAAATTGTTGAAAATGTAGGAAATCAGATCCAATATATAAAAATAAACAGACACACATACACAACCTGGGTTTTTATAATAAGCATTAGAGAAAAATTCATGGTTTTCATCAAAAAATCAGCAATTAATTCTCCTTTTTGTTCATTTTAAATATCAACTTTTTTCCACTCCAACAAGAATGTCAACATTCTACGTTTAATTTTAGATTGCATGTTACTAAGTTATAAATATTTTAAGGCTGATAAAGCAGACTTTCTAGTTTTTATACTTTTGCCCACTGGTTTTCAGTTAGTGAAACATTCTGGTTATCTAGATTTTTCAGGAAAATTTTAGTTCAAGGAATTTTTGATCATCAAATAGAAAAGAAAAATCCATGTTAACATTGATAAATGGATCCTGTAAAAATGTAAAAATAAAGTGATAAAAATACATTTCAGGAATCAATCAGAGTCGGGTATAGTTTTTCCCGACTCAAACTCCAGGGACCCTTATTTGCTTCTGCCTCTGACTCCACAACTCCAACTCCATAGCTCTACTCTCAACAGTCTTATTTTAATTTTTTATAATATATTTTCCATAAACCATTGTGAAGGTGAAAGCTAAGTACAAAAAAATTAGAGGACTGAAAGTTTTTCTTAAAAATAATGAGGTAACTAATTTGTCCACTTAAATCTAAATAACTTCTAAATATCACTTCTGTCCTCCTGTATGATAAATTTTCCTCACTGCCAATACGTCTTAAAATTGTTGTTCGTCACCTGTCAAGTGACGTGAAATGTTATGACCTTCTGTATTTCCTTTTTAAACTACTTTTTTCAAATAAGTAATGCTTGCTTCAAAATATTTTAAATAAAGATTATAATTTCTAATTTTCTTAAAATAAGTTTTGGAAAAATTATAATAGATTTTTAAAAGAATTTCAAACTGAGATTTTAATTTTTTTTTTTTTTTTTTTTTATATAAAATGGTAAAGAATAGTTGAAATGATTATCTGTCAATTTTTCTGACTCAAAAAAAAAAAAAAGATTTTTTAATGAAAATTTAAAATGTAAAACAATTAAAAATATTTCCATGTTGAAAAAAAACAATAAATGCAGATAAGATGTACTGTTGCTAATTTTTTCTATAAAAGCATATTTTGTTTTTACTCTAAAAATGTGCATTTATACATTCATAGTTTTGTTTGGTGGGGATTCTATTTGCCCATACGTGGGACACTAACAGGTTCTACAAATCTCAGTATAGATAGACCTGGGAACAACAGCAATTAAGGGGTCATACCATGTCCCTCAAAACCTTATCAGAGGCCTTGTGTTGGATGTAGTTTACCAGAATACCCTGCACAACATTAATTTAGGATCTCATGGAGAACACCTTTTTTTTTTTTTTGTGATCATGATATAGGTGTATTTTTTTGTACAAATGTGGTATTATAGTGGGGGGGGTTATTATGAATGCAAGGGTATTTTTGGTGTAGGGTTAATTGAAATGTACAAACTTTTTTTATCTTGCCTCATATATGCATGAGTAATTTTCTAATATGTAAGCAAGAACTTAAGCCCCACACTGATACATTTATAATACCCTTGTCTTTCTTCTTTTTCTCCTTCTCCTCCTCCCTTTCTATTACACATTTACTTACATGTGTGAGTGTGTGTGTGTGTGTGTGTATTGATATAATGGGAAAGAACTGTTAGATTAATGATCCGAAGTTTTTTAGTATTTTTGTTTTAATTTTTAAAAAACTGTGCTCCATATAGAAGTGGAGCCTAAATTATAATTATTTTTTAAAAATATAATTCCCTTGTGACAGAAATTACTATGTTTCAAAACTGGTCATCAGTATTCGAGTTTAATTTTACTATTAAACATTAACTGTTGGATGAAATTGTCATCCTCAAGTGATGTATGAAACTGCCATCCAACAGTTAAGGTTTAATATTGAAATTAAACTTGAATACAAATGACCAGTTTTGAAACACAGTAATTTCTGTGTTGCGATTGAATCATTTAAAAAAAAACAGTTATTACACATATATATATAGTATTATGCATCTGTTTTCTTGTAATTTATTATAACATAATCTGCAATAAACCACTACCCTACACTTTGTCACAGGTCAGGGCGCATTCATATCACCTTGTCTAGCAAATACTTCAGGACTTCCAAGTAAAAAGTCTGGTTAACAGTTTGACCGGGCGGAACAAATTTTTTGTGGAGAATTCCTTTAACATCAAAGAAACAAATCAACATCGTCTTGATATTGGACTTCACTTGAAGCACTTTTTTGGGTTGTGATGATGTTGGATGCTTCCACTGACTTGTTTGCTGCTTCGTTTCTAGGTCATAGCGTTAGCACCAGTATTTGGTCACCAGTAACCTTGAAATCAACTTCCAACTGTTTTATTTTCAGTTTATGTCTGCATCCTTTCAGCCAAAAATAACGAAAAATATTTTTAGGCTTAAAGCACTTAAAAACAAAATGAACCACGGAGTTGTGCATCTTCCCATGATGACACCAGTTAGCACACTGATGCCTGAGGGTTGCCTCAAGTGGCATCCAGTGGTGGAAGCCTGAACTACTACAGGCTTATCACACAGAAAACGATTCCAGTTACTTTTGGGTCCCCTCTCGTATAGTATTATACATCTGTTTTCATGTAATTTATATGTAATATATATGTAATTTATTATAACAACATAATCTGCAATAATAAATGACATGAAAACAGATATATAACACTACTGACCATCTCTGTCATGTCCACTATCTAGAACAACGTATCCCATCTAAATAATCTTAAAATAGTCACAAACACTTCAAAAACCATTATGGATATACTCAGATTCTCAAACACTAATAGCAATAATATTTCTGAAGCAGGAATTTATAAAATAAATTGCCAAAACTGTTCCTCCCAGTATATTGGAGAAACAAGTAGAAATTTAAAAAACACATCTATGTGCACAAAACATAACGCACCAAAAACAACTTAACTAATGCACTAGTCATACATAGAAATAAATTCAACCACAATTTGATTTTAACATGATACACTCATAAAAAAAAATAACTTGCTCAGAAGGAAAATCCTTGAGATTGCCGCCATTGAATATTATCCAAACATTAATCTATGCCCAGGCTTTTTCCCTATATCACCTTTCCTAACAAAATTATTATTAGATTTTTGCTGTCCCCAAAAATAGTCACGTGGGTTGTCTTTGACTAGACACTTAGGAGGATGGGGTGCAAATCACATGTTTGTGTGATGGTCTGATCACGGGATCGCAGCAGGATTACTTGATGGTACCTGGAGTTCTGGTCAACTGCCTGATGATCGCGTGATTTTGGAACCAAGTCATTCTCGGGTTGGAGTGTTTGAAAGTTCATAGGCTGTTAACTTGTGGGTGGGAAAGGAGGTAAAGACAGAAAGAATCCAAAGGGAAGAGGAAGGTATGTCTGATCATAGAACATATTCACTTGCAAGTTGAAAACATTGGATTTTATTTTTTTTTTCTGTCTAACTATTTTTCGACTAGAATATGGAATTTTTACTTGGGACCTTTTTAGCCTGACACCTATATGGCTAATGAAACTGTATGTATATCTTTTCTTATTAATTTCCATTTTACTGTAGGTGTTTTATTGGATTCTTTTAAATGCCAGAAATATTTTGAAGGGGATGTCTGATTTTTGTATTTATTTATCCTAAATGACGTTTGATGTTGATTGAACCACATTTTGAAGTCATGGCTTGTGCAACCTATATAGATTTTTATGTTTTTGGGATTCTCAATAAATGAGATTTTGCATTGGTATACTAATGATTCCGTATGACATTTATTTTGTAGAGGATTGTTATGAGGGTTTCTACACTTACATAATTTTTGTTTATCTTCATCTCTTTTTATTTTTATTTTTAAATTGTCTAAATTTCTTTGGTTTTGGTCTAAGTGTTTATTGAAGATATTAACATTAATTTTTTCTAAGTTTTCAGTACAGCTATAACTTAATTTCAGTGTTTTTATTGAAAATAGTACTTAAATTCCTTGCATTTCCTAGAAAAAGTAAACTTTGTCCTAATTTGTTCTTTACCATTTGGTTCTATGGGGGTCTAAACCAAATTATTTTTCTACTTTTGTTTTTTCTATGCTTTCCATTTTCCTTTTTTATATAAGTTAGTTTTGGGTTTTTGTAGCCACTATCTTTTAGAGCTTTATTATAGAAATTAATATGTTCATAAAAAATCTTATTTGCTGAATTTGTACTTATTCTTGTTCCGATAGACAAAGGTATATGCTTATCTTTGAAATAATTTCATGTATCCCTCATAATACAGTCTGCTTACATATGTTATTCACTGCCCCTATTAATATATCATTTATGCCTTTATTTTCACAGATGTTTTGGTACACATACTGAAGTGAAATGATACACCTCTGGACTTTGTGCATCTGTATTTTCAATGAAGTCAAAAATGGCCAATCTTATACATACACACACTGGAGAGAAACCATATTCTTGTGAAGTTTGTGAATCTGCATTTTCATCCAATTCTTATTTAGTGATACATAGGCGTACACACACTGGAGAGAAACCATATTCTTGTGACATTTGTGGATCTGCATTTTTGGATAGGTCGGATAAGGTCAAACATATGCGTAGACACACTGGAGAGAAACCATATTCTTGTGAATTATGTGAATCTGCATTTATACAGAAATCTGAGTTAGTGATACATATGCGTAGACACACTGGAGAGAAACCATATTCTTGTGACTTGTGTGGATCTGCATTTTCAACTAAGTCAGATAAGGTCAAACATATGCGTAGACACACTGGAGAGAAACCATATTCTTGTGACATTTGTGGATCTGCATTTTCAAGTAAGCCAAATAAGCTCAAACATATGCGTACACACACTGGAGAGACTCCATATTCTTGTGAAGTATGTAAATCTGGATTTGCGCGAAATTCTGATCTCGTGAGACATAGGCGTACACACACTTCATAGAAACCATAATCTTCTGAATTTTGTGAATCTACATTTTTACACTAGTCTAATTTAGTGAGACACATGCGCACACACAGTAGAGGCAAATCATATTCTTGTGGCATTTTTGGATCTGCATTTTTGGATAAGTCACATAAGTTGCAAACATGCGTACACACATTCGAGAAAAACCTTGCTCTTTACAGTTTGTGGATCTGCATTTTCAATCAAATCTCGTTTGGTAATATATGCTTACACACATTGGAGAGAAATCATATTGTGGATGTGCATTTTCATGTTCATCTCATTTGATGAGACATATGTACACACACTGGTGAGAAACCATATTCCTGAAAAGTTTGTGGATCTGTATTTGCAGATAAGTAAGTTGAAACATGCATACACACACTGAAGATAAACTATAAAACATTTGTAACATAGCATTGTATTAGTATGGGAAAGTGAAATTTATTCTCCATTTGAATATATTTATTTATTCAGCACAATTTGCGGCCTGTGCTCACGAATATCTTTATCCACTGGGCCCTGTGTCCACAGATCATTGTGTTCACTAGATCTGGTAACTAGGCCCAAAGACTTGTAAGTTTAATACCAGGCAGTGATGAACCCCAGTTTGCAGCATTGAAATAAAGGGAAATAAATGAGACATCCAGAAGAGGCATGGCATATGGAACTAGAACAATCAACCTCACTGGATGAAATAAGTGTTTCATAATTTTGTAAAATTTGTTCTGAAGGAATGTAAAATGTTTGAATTTCCCCTAGGAAACATAGATGAGACTTTGAAAAGAAGAATAAATTCTGAGAACAGATATGGAAAAAGAAAAATTACATTTTATTTTTAAAAGATTTTTAATTCAGAGAATTATGATTTGTTCAGAAAATTGTAAATATGGCTAGGGTGAACCACACTTTAAAAAGAAAAATAAAGCTAACAGATATGCAAATAACGAATCTATAAATATCAGAGAATAAAAGACTTGTATTGAAAATGTCTCTGAAGAGATAAATGAATAGAAGTTAGATACCCATCATATACTAGTGGATAATGCTGAAAAACATATGCCCATGCTCCCTGACTTTGAGAATCCATCTACTACTTTGGTTCCCAAAGATGCTGTAACACTAAGATGATCTTTAAGGCATTGTCAAAAACCACCTTGCTATCTGATATAAAAAAGAGAGAGAGAGAGAGAGGTGGCAGTTACCAAACCCTTAATTGGAACTATTCATGTATTACCTCCCTTCTTAATACTCTGTTTGGTACATATTTCTGACATTTGTTTGTTAAAGCCTTTGTTAAGTACTTCTGGTCCTCTTCTTATAACAGAAGGTTTGTTAAATTAATTGTTAAATTTTTTAAATTTAAATAAATTTTATTTTTTCTATTGAGTCTTGAAAAATAAATAAAACCTTGATGAAAATATCTGAAAAATAATTTCCTAGTTTACTCTGCATTAAGTCATTCCACAACAATAAATTCTATAGTTTATAAATATACTTTCTTCTTAAGTTAAAGAATTGAACCAAACAAACATTTTAAAACTGGTTGTGGATAGACCTGATTACTGGATAGAAACCAAGAAAGGATTTACCAGAATTCAATATGTAATGTTTTCATTCTATAACTTCACTGAAGAGAATCAACAATGACCCCTCCATCTAACAGCAAAACCTCTGATCAGGAGATTTTGAGGAGCATAGAACCACCTCTTAATTTCTGATGTTCCCAGCTCCACCCCAACCTGGTGTAGTAGCATCTGTTAGGGTCCCAGCTATTGGCAAAGTTAACTCCTAACTGGTGTCAAAATGCTATGCAAGTGTAAAAATAGGTTTTAATACTAGCAATACAGTTTTGAAAAAAATTACCAGAAATACATTTAAAAACAAAATATCACCAGCAATACATTCTTGAAAAAGAAATATTACCAGCAATAAAAATCTTGTCGGCATTAAATAACACATTGAGGTTGATATGCTGTAAAACAAACCAATCAACAATAACTTTGCTTTGAGGAAAGATCCCGTAACATTTTTATAGAGAAACATTTATTCTATGCACATCACAACATGATTATACTTGGGGAATTTTAGCTTTGGAGAAAGAAAAAAATTTGAAATTTACTTTAGTCAGTTAAAATGTATTTTACTGCAATGAAAATGAGGCTGCAGAGATTTAAAATTGCTTCAGTGGACCTGAAAATTAGAAGGACAGACTATTCTTGAGAGCCTTTTTAGTCTTATCAAGTGTGCACCATTGGTTATATTGGGTGAGTAAATGACCTAATCTTATCCTTAAGCCTCTCCCACCATGTATTTCCAGCAACTGCCCCTACAGGTTCCTGCTGCACTAGACTAATTAGTTGTTGCCGGCTGTCCATTAAAGACAGATTGAACTTCCAGTGTTCAGACATTCTCAGTCTAGCCTCGGACTGATGGAACAAGTAAGGCCAAACCTGCCAGTCACTTTTGTACAATGACTTGCTGAGGAAAGGGATTGAAAGGATAGCTTTTTCTTTGCATCATCTAGTTTGTGCAAGTCACGGGTATTTAATCACAAGGGGACTTACAGCGTTTTATGCCACATAATTAAAGTGCATGCATCATTGTAGCAAAAACTGCATGGCAAAAAAGAGGTAAGCACATGTGAAATACTCTATTTAAATTATTTTTTTATGTATGATAAGGTTTATAGAAGGGCTGTTTGGTTAATTTGCCATATAAGCATCAAAAGCCTCCGTAATAAAAATGTCCCATTATGGGTTGAATTTGCCTGATTATTTCGAAAATGAGATTAAAAGTTTGCTCTAGTACCATTTATGTGTTATGGACAATGTAAGTACAACTTCTTTTGCCTTGCGTTGTTTACATACGTTTACCTCAAGTAGTCATGTGGTGTGGAAGCTTCACTTAGTGCAAAGTTTAAAATGAATGCGCTGTTCCGAATATGACAGTAAAAATGAAAAAATAAAATCAAAATTACGTGCCTGAAAAAAAAAAAAAAATTCTGACAAAATACAAATTACATGCCTGAAAAAAGGTAAAAAAAAAATGTTTTCCTTTTTTTTTTTTTTTCAACATTATTTATTTAGAAAAGCTGTCAATTGTTTCTATAACAAATATAAGCCAATTTAATAAAAAAAAAAGAATTCATTATTTAATAAAGCTTCACTTCTACAAAGAAACAATACTTTTAATTGGAAAAAATACTAATTAAATGAAAACTATTTATTTAAAGCTTCATTTTGAAAAATAAAAGTACGAAAATTGCGCAGTAATCAAGACGAGAGGGTCTGAGAAGCAGTAAAAAGGCAGTGAAGTAAGCTTCCGCGCATTATTACTCAAAGCAAACATATGTAAACAATGCCAGTAATGGCGGCCAGACAACGCGAAAGAGATCGAATTTAAATTGTCGATAAATCCTAAACGGTAATCAAGTGCAAATTTTTATTGTAATTTTCGAAATAATTATAATGGAACATTTTCAAAATATTAGCTTACATAAAAATTAACAGTTTATTCTTTTCGCTACCATAAAGAAAACTGAAACAGACGAAACAATTATGTTTTCTTTTCTTTGTTTGCAGAAGAAAAACATTTTATAGTTTAAATTAAATGTTTTTAAATCTGCGATAAAATTTTATTTTTTATTAAATCTGAAAATTATTTAGAATTCGGAAAAACTGATTTTTAATCAACTTTTAAAAAATATCATTCATTTATTTTTCTTTTGTAAATTTGCAGTTTAAACCCAGCACGCCAATAATTGTAACTAGAATTTCCATTTCGGTGTAAATTTACATAGTTATTTCGAAAATGACAGTAAAGGTTTGAGGAAGTTTACCATTTAACAGTTAACGACAAAAAAAGTTTGGACTCCTTCACGTTGGGTTTACAATACATACATTTGCCTCAAGTTAATTAATGTTTAGAAGTTTATTTAGTTAACGGCCTTTTTACTGCTTTTCGTGTCTTCTTACTCCCTTTGATTACTGCGCAAAGTTCGTGAAAGTTACTTTCAAATAAATTGGTAAAAATTTCCTTTTCCCAGTTAATTTTTTTTTTGTAGAAGTGAAGCTTTATTAAATAATGAATTCATGATGTCAGAATATCTACAAAAATTGACACATGCCTGGACAAATTATTCATAGTAGTTTTAAAATAAATGTAAGCCCTCACTCGCTTTTTAATTATGTTTTTACAATGTTTGTTTGTTTTTTGTTTTTTGTTTTTTCCTCAACGAAAAAATTCTTTTTCTAAGGACAATCCTTAATGTAATTCTCCACACGTGTAACATCGGTTTAGGAGTGATGTTTTATTCTTCCTCACTTTTTTTCTGACGCACTTTGTAATGTGCGACAAGCCGCTTATTTCAGTATCTTTGGCATAAAATCCTTCTTCGGATTTAAGCGTCTTTAGTTGGACAAATATAAAGCATTTAAAATTGTCATGGCTTAATTCTGCCAGTTTGATTTTTCACAATTTCAGGCTGAAAACAAAGGTCATTCGTTTTCTTTGGTATAGTTTACAAATTTAGTGTGTTCGACCTTCTTGTTGCTGTTTCTCAGAAAGTTAGCTTTCTTTTTATTTCATTTGCTTTTAGATTTTAAAAGAGTTAACATTTGTTGATTAGATATTGTAAGCAATTTTTCACCTTTTATAATCAATAATGATTTATTTTATTTGATTGGTCTATCTGTAAATGATTGCGAATTACCTCCCTTATCGTTCGTGGATATGTTTTCATAACGGGACGTACACCGCTAGACACCGCCTCTTTAAAGCGCATGCGTCATTGTAGCAACAACCCCGTGACGAAAAAGAGGTAAGCTAAGCACAAGGCAAATGATCTGTCTATGAATTCAAATGATTGTTTTTATGTCTGACAAGGTTTATAGAAAACTGTTTAAGGACATCCACTTTTTTGGCATAAATTTTCGATACATAAGGTTTAAAATTAAATTTTAAAAATGAAAAATCTTTCTTGAAGATATCATTTTAGTTTTTAGGTACCTCTACGAAATCAGTAAAAAAATAGCATAGCATGATGAAAAAGGTGACAAACTTGATGAAAACAAAATTTTATTGTTTAAATGTTAATGTTAAAGACGAAAGACCAAAGTTTTTTTTAATTATTTTTAAAAAATTTTCTTTCTTTTTAGAACATTCTAAATTTTGATTAAAAAAAACCTTGTTTCACTTTGTATTTACACCTGGCCATGGCTGCAATTCCTAACCACCAGAAACCAGGAGTTCATTTTTTTTTTCTCAAAAAAAAAAAAAAAAAAAATAGCAGCGATAAGGAAAAATTATGCCAAATTGACTTTGATATATTTGGGTTAAAAAGGCCACCCAGCTAGCAAAATAAACGTTTTGTAAAAACCCACCATTCTCAGAAAAAAACAAAGAGTGAAAAAAAAGGGGGGGGGGCGTCAACACTGGGATCAACAATAATAATGGTTTGATGTGTTGTATTTTGTTTTTTTAAGACCTGGGGTGATGACAGCAACATTTAGCAAATAACATTCTTTTTTTTCTTTTCTTTTTTTTCGCCGCATGTCTTTCATATGACAAAAATAAAACAAGCGTTTTAAACAGCTGGATCAGTTATGATAAAATATTTTTATAAGAATCAAAGCCGTTGCGCTGTTTTCGTGCCTAAAATTGAATATAAAATTATAAAAAAGGAAATAATATTTGCAGTTTGTCTCACACTGTAAGAAAAAGGAAAAATTGTTT
Organism: Acanthosepion pharaonis; assembly: GCA_903632075.3. Lineage (NCBI taxonomy): Eukaryota > Metazoa > Mollusca > Cephalopoda > Sepiida > Sepiidae > Acanthosepion > Acanthosepion pharaonis. The sequence continues at coordinate 28,899 of CAHIKZ030003708.1, forward strand.
ATATTTGAAAATTGAAAAGAAAATTTTGAAAATGCGAAGATATTCAGTCAGAAAACTTGACAAGCGTTGTTATGTTGCTAACTGAACGAATGCAAAGGAATTTCTGAAAAACAACTTGCTTCTATCAAGGGAAACTACTCACATGATATTATTTCAAAGCTGTGCATCCATACTTTCGTTGGAGACGATTTTAAATACAATTTTGGAATATTAAAAATTATTTTAAAAATATCAACGGTTGTCAGATTTTAATAAGCTTTCAAATTTATGATCTTTAAAAAGAAGAGAACATAATATGTCATTTCCGGAAGGTTTCATAAAGAAACTTAATTTCAAAATATATAACAACATTTTGTCTAGGAATGTCCCACTTTTTCGCTAAAAAAGTGGCACACCCTGATGAAAAAGGGCCCCAAACTTAATAAAAACAACGTTTTATCACGAAAAACTTTGTTATTAATAAGAGTAGAGACCAAAGTATTTTTTAATTATTTTTTGAATTTTTTTTTTCCTTTTTAGCACGTTTTAATTTGTAGCTGAAAAATCACCTTTTTTTAGGTCTAAGATCACCAGATATTTTGCAATAGCGTTTTTTCACTTAAAAGACACATGAACTTGGAAATTCTTTTAAAAATCAAATAATTGTCGCAATTTAGTGAAATTTTCAAGACTTATTTCGAAATGACTGAATTTATTGTAGAAAAGTTTGTCTTTTAGAAAACCACAGTACAACTATTTTTTTTTTCGCTTACTACCCACCTTACTTAAGTTTATGAAAACTCTAAAACTAGATTGGGCGTAACTAATTTTATTTTTTAATTAAATAAAGAAGACTTTGAGGAATATAAGTCATAATTTTCATACGCGTGAACCCCAATTTTAGCTCTGAAACAACACAAAGGAATTCATAGATGAGATGAACGCTGAGACATTTGAAAGTCACTTGAATAAAGCAATGATATTCAGTAGGAAACTGGTTGACCAACGCAAGCAAAATCTTAGAGGCATAAATTGCTGACAGGAAGAATAAAAAGCAACAGCAACATCAAAAGTCAGAAAGAAACAGCAACCAGAGAAAATTGAAGAAGATTCAGAGCTATAGCATTTTGGCTATCATGGAAAAGTTTCCACTAATTTCAATTGATTTTGCTGAAAATATTAAAAAAATATTGGGTGGTGATGTAGTCAACAAACTGATAGAGCATACTTGGACAGTTGATTGGGTTGATAAGACATTTCAAGGTTTTGTAAGTTTTTCAGACCCTAATTTATTATACGAATGAAATCCATGAAGATGAAGAGTATTTGTTAGATAAATATGAATTTGGAGCTGACTATATTATGCGGGACTTGAAATTTTAAATAAAAACAAAACAAAAAAGACAATGATAACCAGTCCTGGGTATGACAATAAACTACAATCGGCAGCAATGACTCCAAGCGTTAGGTTACAGGTCTTGAGGAGTGTGGAACCACCTCTTAGTTGCTGTTGTTCCCAGGTCCACTCTTACCCGGAGTGCTAGCACCTGTTAGGGTCCCAACTATGGGCAAATAGATGAAAAGAAACAAAATACCAATCTTTTTTAAATTAAACAAAGTCTTATCAAGTGCCACGAAATTTTCGCCACCAAAAAGTCTTATCAAGAGCCACCAAATTTTTTAAAAAAGTCTCAAATCGATTGCATAGCAATTCATTTGTTTTATATTAAAAAAATAAAAATAAAACGTGTATAAAATTTTCAAATTATAAATGTTGTTTTTATTTCAAAATTATTTTTTCAAACGTGGGGTTTTTAAATGTATTTTTTTTTTTTTTTTTTTTAATAACCAGGAAAAGTAAATCTCTTCATTTTGAAATGTAATAGTATTGTTTTCATTTAATGTAATAGTATTGTTTTCATTTAATGTAATAGTATTGTTTTCATTTTGAAATGTAATAGTATTGTTAGTTAATTTGTATCTACGGAAGATCAGAAGTTGCAAACTTGTGTTACGTAACTGAAAAAAATATATGAAGTAACGGCTAGGTTTCTAAGTAGAAAAAAAAAAAAAAAAAGAGAAATAAAATAACTGTTACTTTATTTCTTTTTTTTTTATTATTCCAGAACTTATCAATTGTAGGGTTTAAAAGAAAAAAATTAATTTTTTAATTTCAGACAATGAAAATTTTTAAAGTGTAATAATATCAATTAACACTATCGGTGATGCCGCTAAAAATTGGCGCTGAATTTTGTTACTTCCGTTCTACCGTACGATAAATTAGTCTGGCGTAAGCTGTCAATACATTGACATACATCAATTCACAGAACAAAAAAACCGGTTACCACGGTTGGAGATATCTCTCTTAAAAAATTTTTCTCTGATATAGAAATGTAAGTAACTGTTCTTTCAAATTACATTAAGTAAGCATTAAATTTTCTAATTATCCTAAAAAAAACGTCTGAAAAATTGATACTTAATTTTTTAAAATTTTTTTACAATAATTGGTTTTGAATTTTTTTTTAATTTCTGAAAAATGGCTGATCGGACCGATTTTCTAGTAAATTTAATTGACAAAAAAACAAGATATTTGAATCAATTTTTAACAGGCTATGAAGGATTAAAAATCTGAAAAAATATTTTAAAAAAAAATACTTTAGTCTTTCCTCTTAACAATAACTTAAACATTTAGACATAAAAAAATTGTTTTATCAATTTTCTGACCTTTTTGTCTCAGGGTATACGTTTTTAACGTGCTAAAAGGGACATTCCTAATTTTGTCATATTGTGTATTTAAAATTGAAAAAAAAAGAAAAAAATATTGTAAAAATTCATTTTTCATCAAAAAATTTTCTTTCTTTCAGATAAAAATTACCTTTGTATATGTTATTCAGAAAAGTCATTAAAAGCTTTTTTAATTAAATATTGTCTTAGTTTTATTGGGTTTTGAATTTTTACAATTGAGGTAAAAGTTTGGACAATTTTGTGAATATTTTTACCAAAAATTGATGATTTAGAATCTTCAGAGTCTTGTGCATTTAATTTAAAAAAAAATTCAGGTTGCGAAAATATTTCATAAAATTGAGTTCAAGGGGTGTAACAGATAAAAAAAAAAAATTAATATCATGATTTTCAAAAAGACAAACATTTCTAAAATAATTTCATTCATTTTTGAATAATTTCTGAAGGTTTCATTAAAATCCAACAAGTACTTGATTTTTGCAAGATTTTCCAAATCAATGTGTTTTTTCAACTGAAAACAGTGAAAAACATGTAATGCTAATATTACCTAATTTTTGACCTAAAAAAAAACAAGATTTTCAACCTAAATTTAAAATATGCTGCAAATGAAAAAAAAAGATTTTTTTTTTTAAATAATTAAAAAATACCTTGGTCTTTCCTCTTAATAATAACATAAACTTTTTCACGATAAAATTTTGTTTTTATTAAGTTTGGGGCCTTTATCTTCATGCTATGTGTTTTTTGAGTGAAGAATGGGACAGTACTAGATATTAATGAAACTTTCAGGAACTATTCACAAATGATCAAAATTATTATAAATAAGTTTTTTTTTTGTTGTTTTTTTTTATTAAAGTCATGGCAGAAATATTTTTTTTATATTTATTAACCCCCTCCATAACTAATCTTATGAAAACGCTAGAAATTCAATCGAGTCTTGGTTAATGATTACAATAGTTAAAAGCACAAGGCTTTGACAAATGCAAATCATTTTTTTTTTTTTAAATGGGCCTCACATACCTGAAAATCAGCTCTGAATTGTAATATACAAAACACAATAAATCAAATAAATTATTTAATTTCAAATGCTTTTATTTGCTTTTATGAAGATGGACAATATTTTCTGAATGCAAAAAAGAATTTCGATGAAAAATGAAGTTTTAATACAATTTTTTGTTATTTCTTTAATTATAATAGATTTTTACATTTAAGTTGTTAATATATTATAAAATTAGTTAAAAGCTGCATCATGTTTCCTAAGTGTCCTCATGAGATAGATCTTTTTTTAGCATGTTGTAAATTGTATCTTTTAGACTAATCAGAAGATCCGCAATAATTAAGAAATGTAATTTTGTGTTCATAAAAATTGTTAAAATGACTGTAATTAAAAACTACTGAAGGTTACAAGCAGTAAAACGTCATGTGGCTTGAGTGTAAGCGTTCTCCACCGAACATCGATTACATTATTGCAAATTCTTCGTGCAAAACACATGCTGAGCATTTTGAATTAGCGTTTTTTACACCTTAAAATAATTTGAACATCCTTCTAAGCCATTTTCACCATCAACATTACTACATTTTTAAAAGTACCATTTATTTCATTTACATATTTCATTGCTATTTCAATTTTTTGAAGTTGTTTTACAGTTTTCAGTGAATTTCTTATTTCAGACAAACTGTTTTTGGTTCTATCCTTAAATGTTATTGTCATCACCCTGCTCAAAAGCTGTTAAAAAACAAAAATACATCAAGCTATTGTTCAAACATAGATTAAAAAAAAAAGAAGCTGTACAGCACTTGTATTTTAATTTACTTATAGTATTTATAATTTCTGCAGATAGTATCAAACTTATAGTGTAAGCTACAGTAATAAAAAAAAAAACAAAATAAAAGAAATTGGAATGCTGAAAGGTTTTTTTTTTTTTACTTTAATAGTTACGAGATACTACATAAACTGGCTCATGTAAAAAAAAAAAAAAAAAAAAAACGTCAAATATGTCCTTCCATATGGTAACTCGAATCTCACGTTAGCTGTCGATATGTGATGACAGCAATTATTCATCACTTGTCAACAGTCAACGATGTTAAGATCACCTCCTTTTTATTTTAAACAACATTTTTCTTTGAAGAAAGTAAGCAAAAGTTTTTTTTCAAAATATATTAATCTTTAAATTTGCTAATTTTCATCAAATAGATTTTGAAAAACGTATAATTGATCTTTGGAAGAATTTTAAATTAGGATTTTAACTTAATTTAAAAAAAAGTGGTTGATAATGTTTTTTTTTTTTTACTAATTTCGCTGAAAAAAAAAACTAGATTTTTAACTAAAGTTTTGGACATGCTAAGAATGAGTAAATAATTTAAAAAATAATCAAAAATACTTTGGTATTTCTTCTTAATAATGGTATATAAACTTCAGCAGATAAAATTTTTTTCATCAAATTTAAGGCTGTTCTTGTCATGCTATGCTCTTTTTATTGATTCTCATGGAGTTACCTACTTTAAATTAAAACTAAAATGATATCTCTAAAAAAGTGGCATATCCTGATGAAAAAAGGCCCCAAACTTAATAAAAACAATGTTTTATCGTGAAAAACTTTGTTATTAATAAGAAGCATTTTTTTAATCAATTTTTGAAATTTTTTATTCCTTTAGCACGTTTGAGTTTGTGATAAAAAATTTTTTTTTTTTTTGGTCAAAGGTCAACTCATATTTTGCATTAACTTTTTTCACTTCAAAAACACATTAATTTGGAAATTATTGCAAAAATCAAATAATTGTTGCAATTTAGTGAAACTTTCAGAACTTATTCCAAAATGAATGAATTTATTTCAGAAATGTTTGTCTTTTAGAAAGTCATGGTAAAAATACTTTTTTACATCTGCCCCCGCCCCCCAACTCCTTACTTAATTTTATGAAAACTTTGAACACTTGAAACGGTGATTATATTTATTTTTTAATTAATTTCATCTTTTTATGTATGTATATATATGTAGATAGCTCCAAAGATTCGGTATACCTAAGACAAGACTTGAGAAAGAAACAATTTTCTTCATCAGTTGACCTTTCGCTGGATCTGCAGTTTTTTAGTACCATGCTAATTAATTAATTAATTTAATCTTAAATTTGCTAATGAATAATTTTTTAAGAAATATTTTGTTATTCCATTCTAAGAACACATTTAAAATTTTGGTTGAAAATCTCTTAATATTAAAGTTATTACATTTTTAATTTAATAAGTAAGATAATAACTAATAAAATTATTATTATATTAATAATTAAAATATCTCGGTGAGTTATTAATTCTTTAAATTAATAAATGAAATGATTTTATTATCCCAATTTAATTTTTAATTTAATAACTGAGAGTGAGATAAGACCTTTATATGTCCAGGGGTTTTGCCCAAGGAGGAAACAAGCTTTGAAACACGTGACCTTTTAACCATAATGTCACTTATGAGATATCATACTAAAAAAAAAATATAACATTTTGACGCACAAGAAAAAACTCTTTAATTATGGTAAAAATTTTAGGCAGCATCATTTGTATTGAACTTTTAATTTTCACTTAGTAAATATAGTCTTCACTTAAAAACTTAATAACCAACCCCACACTCTGCATGAAAGAATTTTAAAATTAAAGGAAAAATGCAAACAATTATTGTAAAAATTCTTTGTTTATCAAAAAGTTGTTTTTTCCTTCAGATAATAATGACCTTAATTTATATTATTTATCAAAGCCCATCTAATTTTATAATTAGATAGTTTATTGCAGTTTTTATTTACGTTTGGAGCAGATTTTCAAAAAGTTGACATTAGTTGTGAAAAAACAAATTGATTATTTAATTACTCCCAGGTGTCCTCACAAGTAATATAAAACAATTTGTGAACTCTTTGAAATTATAGAAAATTTCATAAAATTAATTTATGGGGTGATGGGTGGTAACAGATTTAAAAAAAAAAAAATTTTTACCAAGATTTTTCAAAAATAAAAATTTAAAAAATAAATTCATTCATTTTTGAATAAGTCCGGAAATTTTCATTTCAATTAGACAATTATTTGATTTAAAAAAAAGAATTTCTAAATTAATGTCTCAACGATTTTTTTAAAAAAAAAAAAAGAAAGATTTTAAAAAATATTTTCTTCATTCCACTTAATAAATACATAAACTTTTTATTATGAAACTTAGTTTTTAGTAAGTTTCTGATTTTTATCATTTATTATGCTGATTTTTTAGCAAATAATTTGAGTACCTACTATATATATATATATATATATATATATATATATATATATATTATTTATGTATAACAGAGAATTTGGGTAATTTTTTTTTTTTTTTTTTTTTGTTTTTTTATTGAAATCGTTCCAGATTAGAACAGTGAAATTAAAAATCAGAACAATTAGGTTTTAAACTCCTGATGGAAATCTGATCTTACCCATTTGGAATTGGGTCATTACAAAGACAATGAAAATGATTGAGATAATTTAAAATTTGAAATACGGCTTCCTAAGGCTATGAGAACTTTGAAACTCACATGGTTTTGGGTTGAAAGTGGCACTCATGATAATTCCCTGTGGACCAAGGGTTGATTTATAATCAGCCATATTTCTCTATATAAACATGGAGTTATGCTGAAAAGGTACAGACGGGAGAGGCCGTGATCAGTCAGCATGTAGTCTTTGATACATATATATATATATATATATAGAAATAACTATCACTTGACTTAAAATATTTTTGCCCTTCCTTACCTTTAAAGGAGTGCCCTTTGCCGTGCTGATGTTGCTACATGCCTTACTTCTTGCCTATCTCACACTACAAATTTTTTCTAAGCTCAATACTAAACATTAAATCTGTTAAGAAAAAAGAACTAAACAAAATGAACACAGAACGATCAGCTTTAAAAAAGGCCTGGTAACTGGAAAAACCGAATGAAAAAGAATGTTAACAACAAATACTTTTTTTCTGCGGAATCAGAATCAACGTTGAGTTTAAGCAAGAATGAGCCAATTGAGTAAAAGTGCCATGCAGATTTAAATTTTTTTTTTTGAATGCAGCTATCGATTTTTTTTGCATGCTAGCATGCTAGTTAACATTCATGTTAGTCAGCTGTTGGCTCTCATGCTGGCCAATAGAATCTTCCTGCCTATTCGTGGCAGCTAGCTATAGGCTCTCACTCTGACCAGTAGAAAATGGATCAAACTACATGAAAACTGCCATAGAAGCATAAAAAAATCGATTATTTCCACTATCAATCGGAGTTGGGAAATGCAAAGTTGGTCTTGGCCTTCTCCCTAACTTTGTGCATGTAAATTTTGGTGCAACTCCATCAAAAATTGCGGCTGTGCATTCATTACACACACGCACACATCCTGCCTTTTATAGGTAGAGAATTTAGATTTCTAACTAGTTTCAAAGATTCTAAAAAAACTTATGGCCATCATCATCAGAAAAATATTTGGCCTTACTGGTAGCAGTGAACTACAGAAATGAATGTCTTGATGAAGTGGGTTCTTTTTTGTCAGTAGTTTTCATTTTTTTTTAATTTTTTATCTTTTTAACATGAATCTTTTAACATTCCTTATATATATATATATATATATATATATATATATATATATATATATATATTTATATATGTCTATATGTCCATGTTTTTATACCACTAAGAGAAGAAATTCTTATTCATCAAAACCTGAGGGCTGTTGTCTGCTTGTTCTGTGGCAATTAATTCTTCTTCAATGAGTTAATCAACAGTTAAGAAAAAGTGTGGATGGTCCACGAGCCTTCACCACTTAAATCAAACTTTTGTGTGGGTTTCTGACGGCTTATCATAATTTTCATTTATGAAAAAAACATCTTCACTGTCCTGCAAGAAGTCCACTGGCGATGGATGAAAGCTTTTCTCGGGGACAGGTAAAGGATATTACTGGAAGTCCTCAAAACGGATCTCTGCACAGTGACGGCTGATGGTAGAAATGGTAGTTCTAAGTTTGAAAACCTGTGAGCAATTCATTTGTTCATTTCCTCCATCAGTAAAAAAAAAGCAGCCCTATTTAGGGATAGCACTGCTTTTTTGCGGGGAGGGGGCGATGAAAAGGAGCCCTAAAATTGCTTATAATTATTTAACTTGGCAGCCCATTGCAGCTATTGGTTATCCAGTTGCGCAGTCAGAATAATAGAATACGACAAAAAACCTCAACAAAGAATTCTCTCAATAGGGTGTTGGAATGTCCAAACCCTCCAGGATAATGATGCTGCACTAAATCGCCAAGACAGCCCTTTGTCTCTTTGGAGTTACAGATTTATGATGTTGACATTACTGTCTTATTTGAGGTGCCGCTCAACCTGGCAATTCTCAAGTTCGAGAGGAAAAAGGGTGGATATCATATTTAATTTTGGTCAGGAAAGGCAGAAAATGAACCCCGCCAATTAGGCGTTGGTTTTTAGAATTAAGTCCAAGCTTGCAAAGTCCTTATCGCTCTTTGCCAAAAGGAATATATTAAACATGTGGCAACTCTTTCCTAGAATTGGGAGGAAAAACCATTTATGCTTAGATAAGTTGTTACGCCCCAACATTAGCCAGTTCAGATCAAGAGAAAGATGACTTAACGATACCTCCAGAGTTCAACACCAAGATAATGAATTCTTGCTGGTGATCTCAATGATATCATATTTGTACATGGACCATCTGTCTTGGACCAGGTGTACTATTGGTAAGCATAAAATAGGCAAGGTAAATGGAAATGGTTTCGATTCTTACAATCTCAGGGAGTTTGACCTCTGTATTACCAATACCATATTCCAACAAACCTGTACACCGGAAGGCTACATGGATGCAAACCCTCGTTTGCAAAGATTTACACATCTTATTGAATAGGTATTTTAACAAGGTTTTCATCTGTCATGACTTCAAAATTTTGTTAATTCTTTTCACAGGATATATATCTTTGGATCATATTTAGAATAAATAGCATGTTTGTATATTAGAAGGCACAGAGTTACAAGATCAACAGTTTTCAAACACATTGATGTGCGGCCTCTTAAATCCAGGGAAAACAATTTCCAGAGCTCCAATATATTTTGATGAAAAACCTTTTGAGGGTGTTGATGTAACTGATGATGTTGAATCTTCTTGGAAAGCATTAAGAGAAGGGAAAAGCTGCAGCAGTTTCTTTCCTTTTTATAATAGAGAAGAAAAACACCAGGATTGGTTTGACGAAATGACGATGAAGTTAAAGCACTGATTAACCAAATGCACTCGTCTCTACAAATGTTGGATTGAGGACAAAAACTCAACAGTGATATACATGGCCTACAAAAAAGTGTAAATAAATCTTTTGAAGCTCTCAAGAGCTATGAAAGAAAAATTGGTACAATAAAGGCATTTGCACTGCAGGAAGCTGCTGACAACTATGAACAACAATTCTTCTATGATGGTCTGAAAAGTTTTATTTGGTCCTCAGGAAAGTGATGAATTCCCCATTGAGCTTACAGCTGTTGGAGGCATTTTGCTAACTGATAAAATTTGATATTCTCAATCGTTGGAAGGAGCAATTTGAAAATTCTTAAACACCTCATCTGTTATTGAGTATTTATATTCATGTCCTCTATTCCTTCAGAATCCAGATAACAATTTTTGTCATTGGAAAATGCTTATCAGGAGGTATGGGGATAGAATCAAACAAATTGCTTTGGCAAGTCCCCATTATAAAGGATCCAATTCCACCTTTTTTTGTACAATGCATGGTGCTCAATATTTTGGTATAAAAGCTCCATGTCTCTTTGTAAAGATATGGAAACAGGCTGAGTTCTAGAATTTCTCAAAGATGCCTGCATCAAACATCTTTTCAAAAATAGATGGGAGTCAGGCCATTTGTGATTAAACCATCGGGGATATCTCTGCTTTAAATTGCAGGATTTCTTTTCTGGCTAGGCTCATTCTAAACCGAATCATGAAGCTTCTTTATTTTGAAGGCATTCAGAGTCCCAGTGTGGGTTTATATGGTCATGTAACCATTGATATGATATTTTCCTTACGTCAGGTGGCAGAAAAAGGTCCATGAGAAAAATCAGGAATTGTATATGGTGTTATTTGACCTGATCAAAAACTTCGACACTGTGAATCGTGATGCTCTTTGGCATCTTTTTTTTTAAGTAATTTTTGGTATTCCAGAAAACCCTGAATTTGTGATCATTTCATTTCACGAGGGGATGAAAATCAGCGTTGTCTCAGATGGTATGATGTCTGATCCATTTGATGTTATAATGGGACAAAACAAGGATGTGTACAGTTCAAGTCCTCTTTTCATCTTCTTTTCACTAATGCTGAAACATGCATTTAGAATATGATTTGGATACTCTGTGTCAAGTTACATT
>CAHIKZ030003708.1:45000-66588 GCA_903632075.3 Acanthosepion pharaonis
GTGGATTTAAAAGTTTTCCACCCAAGTTGTTGTAGAGGGTGGTGGGTGAGAAATAACGCCTGGCCTTAACGTTGTCATGGAGGGAAAGCACAACTTTGCAATTCACCAGTGATGGCTTCTTCTGGCGCAATGCCTGTTGCACACGTTTCAATTGTTTCGAATATAGGTCTCCTGTGACCGTTTGACCCATTGGTAGCAGTTCATAATGAACAACTTGACGACCTGTACCAGACACAAAAATAATCTTGCAGCAATACTTGTACATTGCGGTGAGGCACAGGATCCTGAGGAGCAGCCAATATCTGGAACGCTTGGGAGATTCATACCGAACCTACTTTTAATCACTGGTAAGCAGTCGATTGAATAATACAGTGGCGAGACAGCAGCGATACGCAGGCTGCCACTAGTTATCCCTTGTGGACTCCTAACAGAGTTTGCGGAACCCACTTGGTCAGTTTCTACATCTTACCCTGGTGGTGCTGGTGAAGTCTGTTTCCTCGGAAACGTTGAACTGTCTTGCAAGTTCACTGCACGTTAGACTTCTGTCCTCTTCAATGGCTGCCTCCAGGACTCTGTCATTCAAGACCTGTGGTCGTCCACTGCGAGGCTCATCATGGTGAGACAAATCTCCCAACTTAAATTTTCAACGCCAACCCTTTGCAGTACGTTCATCCACAGCACTATCCCCAAATGCTTGACATATGCGGCGACTTGATGCAGCTACTGATAAGCCCACTTTGAAGTCATAAAGCAAACAGCCCCGAACGAGATCTCTAGACACTTCCATCCTTATCACAGCTGTCTGGCTTATAACTGGTGGGCAGGCACATTGCACGTGTTTTTTATAATGTCTGATGTTCCTACTTCCCGCAGTCCGGATTTGAAAACACACATTTTGTATATATTTCAACTTCATTCAATGACTAATCAAGAAGCGGACAGAACTTTTTGTTTTTTGGTGTGTCTGTGTGTGTGTATATATGTGTGTGTGTATACATATATATGTGTATATATAAATATATATATATGTGCATGTATATATTTATATGTGTATATAAATATGTATATAAGTATGTATATGTGTATGTTTATATATATATATATATATGTGTGTGTGTGTGTGTGTATATGTATACATATATATAGTTTCTTTTCTCATCATCTTTCAATTCTTTCAAAATCGACGCTTCCATTCACAGACTTAGAATTTTTACTAGGCGTTCTGTGTTAAATATTAACTGTTACCTAATTAGAGCTTCATCATCTTTCCCAGATCAGTTTCATCTTTTGTGTTTGTGCCATTGTTGACATTTTTTTTTTTTTTTGAGACTTAAAAATGGTCTCCTCAGCTTTTAGGAAAATGCTGCTTTAGTTTTACTGGGAAAAAGTACTGGCAGCAGATAATCTTCTTCTAGGTGTGGCCAGGTATGGATTGATCAGTTACATTAGTCGAAGCTGTCATCTAAAAAAACCTTGAAAATCAACAAATATTTTTCAAGATCCATATTTGAATTGTTTCAGAATTGGCAATGTTCTGATTTCAATCGCATACATTTCATAAGATATGACATGTGGTTGAAGCAGTCTCCTTTCACTGTAAAAAGTTTGATTTTCACTGGGGGCTACTGCTGTATCTTTGAACTAATAATTTTATGTATCCCTCATAATACAGTCTGCTTACATATATTATTCACTGCCCCTAATATCATTTATGCCTTTTTTTTCACAGATATTTTGGTACACATAGAGAAGGGAAACAATACACCTTGAGAGTTTGTGGACCTGTATTTTTAAGGAAGTCAAAAATGGCCAATCGTATACATCCACATATTGGAGAGAAACCATATTCTTGTAAAGTTTGTGAATCTGCATTTTCATGCAAATCTGCTTTAGTGATACATATGCGTACACACACAGGAGAGAAACCATATTCTTGTGACATTTGTGGATCTGCATTTGCACACAAGTCAAGTAAGGTCATACATATGCGTACACACACTGGAGAAAAACCATATTCTTGTGACATTTGTGGATCTGCATTTTCATGCAATTCTCATTTAGTGATACATATGCGTACACACACTGGATTGAAACCATATTCCTGTGACATTTGTGGATCTTTATTTTCACATATGTCAAATAAGGTGAAACATATGCGTACACACACTGGTGAGAAACCATATTCTTGTGAAGTATGTGAATCTGCATTTGCAGATAAATCACATTTAGTGATACACATGCATAAACACACTGGTGAGAAACCATATTCTTGTGAAGTTTGCGGGTCTGCATTTTCATGCAATTCTTATTTAGTGAGACATATGCATACACACACTGGAGAGAAACCATATTCTTGTGACATTTGTGGGTCTGCATTTTCACGCAATTCTTATTTAGTGACACATATGCGTACACACACTGGAGAGAAACCATATTCTTGTGATATTTGTGGATCTGCATTTTCAAGGAAGTCAAATAAGGTCAGTCATATGCGTAAACACACTGGCGAGAAACCATATTCTTGTGAAATATGTGAATCTGGATTTTCGCGAAATTCTGATTTAGTGAGACATAGGCATACACACACTGGACAGAATCCATAATCTTGTGAAGTTTGTGAATCTGCATTTTTACACTAGTCTAATTTAGTCAGATATATGCATATGCACAATGGAGAGAAACCATATTCTTGTGACATTTGTGGATGTCCATTTTCAAATAAGTCATAGAAGTTCAAACATATGTACACACAGTGAAGAGAAACCTTGTTCTTGTACAGTTTGTGGATCAGCATTTTCTTTCAAATGTCATTTGGTGAGATATGTGTTTACACAGCGGAGAGAAATCATATTCTTGTGAAGGTTGTGGATGTTCATTTTCATGTTTATCTCATTTGATGAGAAATATACATATACACACTGGTGAGAAACTTTATTCCTGTGATGTTTGTGGATCTGTATTTGCAGACAAGTCAATTAAGTTGAAACATGCGTACACACACTGAAGAGAAACAACATTTTGTGAACTAAACTATAAATCCTTTGTAACATAGCATTATATTAGTATGGTAAAGTTAAATTTATTCTCCATTTGAATACATTTATTTATTCAGCACAATTTGTGGCCCTGTGCTCACCAATGTCTTTATCCATTAAGCCCTGTGTCCACAGATCATTGTGTTGGTTAGATTCAGTAACTGGACCTAAAGACTTGCAAGTTCAATACCAGACCACAGCAGTGATGAACCCCAGTTTGGAGTGTTGAAATAAAGGGAAATAAATGAGACATCAAGAGGCACAGCACATGGAACTAGAACAATCTACCTCGCTGGATGAAATAAAAGTTTTAGATTGAAATTCCAATCTGCTGAAGGTAGCCGGAGCATACATCCATCAAAACATTGCGAATGTGGCAATGAAGATGTGGATAACAGTCCAAATAATTTAATCCTACACTTCAGCATCTGTCATCCCCTTAAATTAAAGAAAATCCATTATATACAGCCCATTTCTAAGAATCAAACGCATATGCTCAGACCATCTAGATTTTCTATACAACATTAATAACTTAAAACAATTCCTAAAATGTAAATACCCAATAAAAAATAATAAAAGAAGCACTAAATAAAACTATCACATAAATGTGAACACACTTCTCACATACATGAAAAGTAAAACAATAATCGGATTCCCATGGTTTTAAAAATACAATCAATATTGCCACACACTTATTCACAATTTAAAAAGGATTACAAGAACCTCCAGTTAGACAAAAAGATCAAAGACATTTTCGATAAACCACCCATAAATGCAAAGAAACAATCACCTAACCTATCAGCTATCCTCAATTCTACCAAATATCTAAAAATACAAGCCAATCAGGAAATTACAAATGTAACAAACCTCGTTGCTTAGTTTGCAAACACTTAATAATAATGTATTTTCTGTACCCAACACCAATATCAAGATACACCTACCTTGCCTCACATGTGATAGCCATAATATATATATATATAAAATATGTGTGTGTGTGTATATATATATATGTGTGTGTGTATGTGCATATATATACATATGTGTGTGTGTGTGGTAATATATATATATATTTGTTTATATGTATATACATGTGTGTATATGTATGTATATATATGTGTGTGTATATATATATGTAGATATGTATATGCATATGGATATTTGTGTATATATATGTATATGCATATGGATATTTGTGTATATATATGTATATGCATATGGATATTTGTGTATATATATGTATATGCGTATGGATATTTTTGTATATATATGTATCTGTGTGTATATACATGTGTGTATATATATATGTGTGTGTGTGTATATATATATATATGTTGATATGTATATGCTGTATAGATATTTATGTATATGTATCTGTATGTATATACATGTGTATATATGTATGTGTGTATATATATATATATATATATATATATATATATGGCCTTGTATATGTATGTGTGTGTGTATATATATAGATATGTAGGTGTGTATATGTATGTGTGTGTGTATATATATATATATATGTAGATATGTATACGTATGGATATTTGTGTATATATGTATCTGTATGTATATACATGTGTGTATATATGTATGTGTGTGTATATATACGTAGATATGTATATGCGTATGGATATTTGTGTATATATATGTATCTGTATATACATGTGTGTATGTATGTGTGTGTATATATATATGTAGATATGTATATGTGTATGGATATTTGTGTATATATATGTATCTGTATGTATATACGTGTGTGTATATATATGTGTGTGTATGTGTATATATTTTGTGTATACATAGATGTGTGTGTATGTGTATATATTTTGTGTATACATAGATGTGTGTGTATGTGTATACATGTGTGTATGTATATGTGTATATATGTATATATATGTATGTGTATATGTCTGTATTTGTATATATGGATATGTGTGTGTATTTGTCTATATATATATATATATATGTGTGTGTGTGTGTGTGTGTGTATGTAACAACATTGTTCAAGAGTAAAGAGGTGCGAGATGATTTTATTTTTGAGTTTTTAAAAATGTTCACTTAATCTGACATTCTCCCTTCACAAAATTGAGTAAGTGTGACCATTCTTATTAAAACATGGTAAGGAAGGTGGGGCTATTCCAAGTGTCCATTGTATTAGGGAACTTCATCTTCCAAAATTATTTACTTTTCACTTTGCTGCTCTGAAAGCCAACCTTGCTAATGAATCAATTAGTATCATAACAGATGAAACAACTGATTGTTGTGACCACAGCATTTTGAATATCATTGCAAGCATTTGTGGTGACCCATTTGTCATTGATGTTGTAACCCTAGCAGAATGTAATCATTAAAACTGTAAGTCAAGCATGATTTCCGAGGACATTGAATTCGAAAATGTCATTGCCTTTGTAACACATTCAACAGCCTATTGCAAAAAAGCTCAGAGAAGTGTTGTCAAATATCTTTAACAACAGCTACCATGTGCTTGGCACATATTTTAAATCTTGTTGGTGAAGTATTTTCAAATTGGCCGGCATTTGATGATGTTACCCACCTCACTACTTTCGTCAAGTCAGCTCTTTATAGAAAGCCAAGTCCAAAAAAAACAATATTTGAAATAGCTTGAAAATTATTTACCCAAAGAACAAGTGAAATTACCCCTGTACCCGTGGCAACCAGATGGAATTCCTGGTTTAATGCAGCCAGATATCACTCATCCTTTATTCAAATTTATTTTTTTCTTTAAGCAAGAAAAAGAGTCATAGCCTTGCAGTAGATAGAATTCTTGAATTAGTTGATGGTGGTCGACTACATCATGCCTCTTTCCTTAATTTGTGCTTAAATCTGCATTTTATAAATGAGAACTGCACACGTTCCATAAAAGCTTTGACAAGCTTAGAAGAAACTAAGTCTCCACTTGCATGAGTTGTTGATAACATGATGGAGGATGTAAAACAATATTTACATGCTGGTATATCAAAATCAAAATTTAGTCCTGAAACTGATCATCTTCTATCTGAACTAAAAAACACAGAGAGGGAGAGAGTTATCTCAAATTTTCAAGATTTTAGCATATATTTGGAATTTAATTTTTTTAACATGCTAAAAAAATGTAGTCATTTGCTATTTCTTCATATGAAATAAATCTTTGAATTATGTTTTTTAACTTTTAATTTATCTAATTTTATAAAATTTTAAAAAAATAAATTATATAAAAAATGAAATTAAATTTTGCAAATGTAAAAATGAAAAAAAAAAATTTAGTTTTTTATGTGGAATCAATGACCAATGACAAATGAAAAAATATGGGGGTCCAAATATATATATATATATATATATATATATATATATATATATATATATATATATTATAATATATAATCAGTTTTTTTTTTTGCCAATGAAAAAAAACAGACAAAGTAAAAATGTTAAACAGAATCAGTGAAAATATGAAATCAAAAAAATGGGGTCACTATATATATATATATATATATATATATATTTATAAGGAATATATAATCATTTCAATAGCTTAATACTTATCAAAATTATTTCATTATACTATGGGATTTGTGTTTGTTAACTATTAGCTTTATAAATATGTAGCACTTGCTTTTCTCATATTATCTTTCAACACTGAATATGCTATGCATTTGAGACTTAGCAAAGCATCTTTCTACTCCTTAGAACCCTGATTAAAATAATATGAAAATTATTTCATTTTTTTTATTTATTTTGTTTAAATGTTGGATGTTACTTCAATTAGATTCATCTTTTTTCTAATGATCAGTTTCATCTCTTGTGTTTGTGTGATTGTTGACATTCTCTTTTTGGGAGACTTAACAATGGATCTCCTTCTCATCTCTTAGGAAAATGATGCTTTATTTTTCCAGGCAGAAGTACCAGCAGAAGACAATCTTGTACCAGTTGGAGGCCAGCTATAGATTAATCAGTTACATTAGTCGAACCTGTCCTCTAAAAAATAAATTAAAAATGGAGAGAAACCAAATTCCTGTGACATTTGTGGACCTGCATTTTCAAGTAAGCTGAAACATAGAAGAAACACTGGAGAATTTTACCATATTCTTGTGAAGTATAAATCTAAATTGAATGCAAAATTCTGATTTAGTGAGACAGTGTAACAGTATTGAACTGGAGAGAAAAAATCTTGTGAAGTTTGTGAATCTAAAATTTTACACTAGTCTTTTATGACAAATGTTTATATCCATAGGGACTGAAACCATATTCTTATAGAAAATTTGTTGTCAGTTCATATTTTGATAAGTCACATAAGGTCAAACATATATGTACACTCATTCTAGAGAAACTTTGTTCTTGTACAATTTGTTGATCTGCATTCAAATTTTGTTTGGTGAGATATATGCTTACACAGCAAAGAGAAATCATGGCAATGAAGATGAGGATAACAATCTGAATAATATAAATAATGCAAACAGGGTGGAAGAGAAAAATTGTTTTAAAACAGGATTTATATCTTCTCATTCCTTGTAACAAAAATAAATTCTTTATATTTTACAAAAATAAGTCTTAATATACACAGTCAATTTTACCATAATGTATATAGACAGTGGATTCAGTTGCATTTTTTACCAAAGGCACAGAACGCGAGGTGTACAATTATTTGGACATAAATATAAAACAACACTACCTTGTCATCAGGATTTCTGAAGAAATCAGTCATTAGACTTTAAACACTGAACGCTGTAGGTTTTTTCCGAAGAAACAATTTATCATGTAGGCAGTTGCTTTTTAAACTTTCCTCATGCTTAGATAACCATATCCATCACAATAAATAAAGAAATATTATAAAATATTCATTGATCCATCAGTCATCGTTAATCAGGGCCCTTAAAACTAGACTGATCTAGAAACTAGTGGACATTCATACAAAGAAACCATGTGTAGATGTTTATTGATATCCTTGGTATACAAATTAATAGTTTATAATTTTAATCTTCAAAAGAAAGCTAGTGCCAAAGAAATCATTTTTCCACCAGGATTATTGTTCCTCCTGACAATGGATGGATGAAAAAACATTTTAAGTTGATTGACTGTGTTGAGGAAGAAAGCCTTATTTAATCAGAAATTAAACCACATACAAAAGAGTAGTATAAACATTTATAAAAATGGCCTGTCTTTTATTCTCGTCTCTCTCTTTTCCACACAGCAGCCTGAGAAACCAATAATAACCTTGGGGACTTCTTCCAAAGCATGAGGATACGCCATTTGGTGATTGTTCGACAAAATAGAGTGTGTATATTACCCAAAAATTTCTCTTTAAATAATTAAAAAAAACAGAAAATATTGCCTTGTTGGAATATATTCTGTTTATCTACCACATTACCCGCATGTCATTTGCATGTATAAAATACCTTATTGCTTTTACCTTAACTTGGAACAGAAAAGGGTTAAGGTTTAATGTGACAATTGATAAAACAACAACAGGGAGAAAGATTAGAGTGGACAATTGCTTTCTTTTTAAACGAAGAATAAAGACTCAAACTCTTACGCCCGTGTAACATAAAAAGAAAAAAATGTTTATTTGCCATACAAAAAAGGTAAAAGGATATACACAAATATGAAAGAAAGAAAGGGAAAATATTTGAAATTTAACAATTCGTTGAAAAAAATGTTCATATAAATTTGTTTTAAAATATTTCTATGAGTTCTTTAAGGTTAACACTTGTGGGTCTATTTCTTCAGAGGCTTCTTGACGGGAGGAAACTATTGGAAAATCTGAATTTTGTAATTGAGTGAGTTTGTAGGATGACAAGAATTTCTAGATGCAAGGAAGCAGATCTCAATTAGTTTTTTAGTTGAGGGAAAACGTTTGCCCGTTTAGAAACAGCAAAATACCTCTTTCTTGAAGTAGGTTCCGAAGATAACTGGCATTCTATTGCCGACCTGATGTTATCAGAGATGATGCCAAGTACTCACTACCAAATGAAAAATGAAAAAATCTAAAGTAAAATCAAAACTTACATGCCTTAAAGGATAAAATAGATGAAGTTTCTATTTTTTTCAAAATATATATATTAATCCTGATAAATTAACCATTAGAAAAAAATTAAAGATAATCCAAATAAGTAAATGAAATATTAAATCAAAAACTGCCCACATCAAAATAATACAATAAACTACGGCAATTAAATAGCTTTAACCAAAACAAAACTTAAATAAGCGAATTAAACATATTTTTACTAAGTTAATGAAACACTGATTAAAATAAAAATAAATATATAAGATAAGAAATATAAATAAAACAAAATAATTTTAACGCAAATAAATAAACAAAGACCTTCCAGCAAAATAACCGCCAAAACAGAGGACACACAATGCACCACTGACCTGTATATATAAATAGCTGAGAAAAAAAAAACAATATTTGTGGCCTGATGATTGCATTTAGCATTAAACAGCCTGCGGCCTCTAAATAGAAAAGTGTTCACTTTTATATTTAACCTTTGTTCTCTTGAACACATATTTTAAATAAATCTATATATATATATATATATATATATATATATATATATATATATATAATATTTTTTTGTTTAAAAATATGATTCCTTCGCTACATAAGAGTTCTCATGTTCAAAAAACGAGAGCCGAAACCATCCAAATAATTATTAAAATTAAGTTGAATTAAGGTGTTTAGTCCCGTTTCATCTTCAAGCGAAATTTTAGGAATAAGCTATCTCTTGGTTTACGTGTGTTTTTAGGCATGGTTTTATAAAATTCGTTATTGTGGGAGTGGCTAGGTTATTCATCTTCGTTAAGTGGTCAGAGAGTTAATTCTTATCTATAGATTCATCATCTTCTGAGAGGTTTTGCTAAGGTTGGGTAGGGTATCTATTTCAAGGCTAATGTTGGCGGTCATCCTTTAGTTAGTTCCCAGTGGGGGAATATTTTTATGGCGCGCCTACAAGTCGTTATGTGTCGGGAGGAATTGTTTTTATTATTGTTTATCTGATTATCTATTTATTTATTTGTTTATTCAAGTGGGTGTTTTATATACAAACCTTATTGCACTGAATTTCAATTTGTTTTTTCACGACTACAGAAAGGTTTTTTCCTATTTAATGATTTGGCTAATCTTTTAAGACTTTTATTAAACTATGGAATTTTTTTTTTATGCTAATTATTTAATGCGAAAATTTGTTGATGTCGGCAAAAAACTGTTAACTCCTGCCTATGGTTTAATAATTTTTCATTATTTAGAAAT
This sequence comes from Acanthosepion pharaonis, assembly GCA_903632075.3. Taxonomy (NCBI): domain Eukaryota; kingdom Metazoa; phylum Mollusca; class Cephalopoda; order Sepiida; family Sepiidae; genus Acanthosepion; species Acanthosepion pharaonis. The sequence continues at coordinate 55,285 of CAHIKZ030003708.1, forward strand.
TTAATGATGTGTAGTTTTTTGTGCAGGCATAAAGGGCATGGGTCATCCCAGGTTTTACAAGTTCTTGTTCTATTTACTATTTTCCATTTTACTTTTGGTGTTTTATTCGTTTCTTTTAGATGCCAGAAATATTGGGATAGAGATGTCTGATTTCTATTTTGAATATTGTTGAAGGAGCTCTTGTGTTGCTTCCATCTAATTTTAAATTTATTCTTCGTTGAGCCTATGTATATCCTATCAGTTTTAGGACTCTCAATGGATGAGATAATGCATTGGTATACCACGGATTTTGTGAGGCATTTATTTTCCAACGGGCAGTCTTTAGGGTTTCTACAATCACATAATTTTTTGTTATTTTTATCTAATTTTAGTTTATGAGTATTATTACTGTTTTGGCATGTGTGTTTTTCTAGGATTTTTTTATGTCTTTTTATGATCCTTTCTAGGTTTTCAGTGCCGCTGTAACTCAATTTTAAGATGTTTTTTATTAAAGATCTCACTAAGTTTGCTATTAGTGGGAAAGTGTTTTTTCAATTAAAGCTAGGAACTTATGTCCTTGGTTTGGTACTGACCATTTGGTTATACGGAGGGGTTTACAGATGATCTTTCTTTTCCTGTTTTTCTTATTATTGGTACTATCGTTTCTATAGGTTAATAATGTAAGCGTTTTTGTATCCGCTATTTTTTCAGGGCTGTGTTATAAAAACTACTGTGTTGTTGGAATATTTTTTTATTTCCTGAGTTCATACTAATTCTTTTCTCTATTGATATGGGTATATGTTTAATTATAGATGGGGGTGGTTAGACTTAGGGTGTACATACAGGGGATTATTATTAGGTTTTCTGTAAGGTAGGTAGGTGAACGTTGTTCGTTAAGTCTAGGGTTACGTCTAGGAAGTTTACCTTTTTAATTTAGTGTTGACTATTGTTTTTAAATTTAGTTTACCGAATTTTTATAAATTATCTTTCTAATTTTCTCTGTTTTAAAATTTGTGGAGCTCCTCACTACCATGAGCCCATCATCTCTGTATAGCCCGATGTCCCTAATGTCTAGTTCACAGTGGGTGGTTAGATTGTACATTATAAATAGACCGACAAGGTCTGAAGATTCTGCAGAGTCTAGAGATCCCATGGTGATGTCAAAGTTGTCATTGAATTTTTTAATCCACTGGTCCCCATTATGGATGAGGACAGATTTCTTTTGCACTGAGAATTATGTTTGTTTCTTCTTTAGTTAAGTCAGAATATACTGTAGCAAACTCAGGGCAGTTGTAAAGAGCTCTTTTGATATTGACTGGTAGTAATCGACAATATCGAACTGAATCAGGTGCAGTCGGGCTTATTGTCGATGATGGTAAAACCAGTTTATGACTTCTTTGGTGTTAATCCAGAATGTTAATCCAAGGTGTTTTTAATTTGGCTAGTGATCCTTTCCAGGATTTTTTGCTTATCTTTCCGGACATCGGGTACTCATTTTTGTTAGGTTATTCCTCGTAAAAAGAAGTTTATGCTTTCCATCTCATTCTTATTAATTCCTCTTTTTTTGCAAAGATTGATGAAATAATTCCGTTTGTTTTTTGGAATGTTTTCAGTAATCATTTTAAAGTTTATTTTTCCATATTTTTAAAGTTCTTATTTTAAAATTTTTTTAAAGGTAAGTTTTTTTCTAATTAATTTGGGAGCTAGTTTATAAGTGTGCAGGTATGGAGATGGTGAATCTATAGAAGAATTTAATTCTCTGATTACTTATTTTCAGAAAAACAAACCTAGACACTCCCATTTTAAAATGAATTTTAAAAACAACGGACCATGGGAAAAACACCACGTAAACCAAGAGAAGCTTATTCCAAAATTTCGCTAGAAGATGAAACGGGACTAAACACCTAAATTCAACTGAATTTTAATAATTATTTGGATGGTTTCGGCTCTCGTTTTTTGAAACATGAGAACTCTTATGTAGTGAAGGAATCATCATTTTAAAAAAAAAAAAATATTATAATAAAGCTCTACTTTGTATGGAGCACTGTCTTCTTAAAATAAAAACAAAAATACTAAAGGAACTCCGGATTATGCACCCAACGTGTTATTTTCTATTTTCTGCATACCTGAAATTATATATATATATATATATATATATATATATATATACACACACTTTATATATATATATATATATATATATATATATATATATATATATAAAATGTCTGATTGAATAAATTACAAACATTGTCTGCCAATTTTAACAAAATCTGTTCATAAAACTGAATAACCTTCCATGTATTGATATTTGAAGGATGAAAAAAATCATTCTATCATAACTGTTAAATTTCTTTTATTTTCAAAAATGAAATACTTTCAATTATTTTTTCAAGATCTATCTTTTGCAAATAATACAAAACTATATGTTGTTCATTATATATATTTTATTTATACAAAGTTGTGCATTGTTATCCATTACCATAATTTTTTCATTATGCTTTTAAAATGCAAATGGTTGACAATATACTGAACAGAATCAACTAATGAATACTGCAAAATGTTCTGAAATGCCTGTAAAGGAATAGGTTTTTCATGCTTTAATGAAATGATTGACCATATGACATTATAATATAGAAAAAAAAATTAGGAAGGGATAATTTTTTCACGTTCTAATGAATATTCACACATTGTCAACCATTTGATGTAAAATCAGCATTAAATAACCCAACAAGGGTTAACATGTAAAAGCAATCAACCAACAATTCATCAGGAAAGAGTTGAAACTTTCTATATTAATATAATGAGAAAGAGGGTTTGGAATTATTACCAGCAGTGCAAAAAAAAAAAAAATATTACCATTTACATTTTCTGGAAAAATATTACCAGTAATAAAAATCTTATCGGCATTAAATAACCCATTAAGGTTGAATTTGTAAAATAAACCAAACCTTTCTAAGAAATAGTTCAGGAATTCCAAGGAGATCTTTGATAATCATGCTATTACATTGATCAAAACACAAATAGCAACGAAGGCATGTAAATAATGCTAAATTGATAAACAAATTATATTTGAAAAATACAAACAGAAATGCAAATGAAAATTCATACTTGACCATTATCTTCTTTCTACTGACATTCTAAGACTTTCCGTTAGCATCAGTTGCAATTCCAATACATCTTCAGATCTCTGTATTGGCTCTTTTTTATTACAACATGACCTGAGTGTGAAACTTTGACTTAGCTTGATTCTGATGTCTACAGGTGGATAACTTACATTTTGAAACTGTATCTCGTGCTGACAACAATACATTTGATTAATAACTGAATACATACAGACAAGAGAAAAATGGCTTAAAATTTTAAAAATTAGTTTTTTTTTTGTCAGTATTTTTAAAAATAAATTGTCAAATAGTTTAAAAGGGACAATTGGAATAGAGCAATATCAGTGTAAAAAGTGGAAAATAAAAATTTCTGTTTCTTACAGGCTTTTTTTACGTTTAGCCTTAACTGACTGGAGTGGACGCAACTTTTGATCAGATCAACCATGAACCCTCACATCCAATATGTCAATAAGTTGGGAGAGGTAAGAGTCTTATTTGTAAAAACTGTATTCAGATTTTATTTGCCCGTGATTTAAGTTTGTATGTTTATATAGAAAAAACATGTGTCTCCTAGTATATATATAACAATTATTATGGATTCTAATATATATAACCACCATTTTCAAATTATATGATTAATTAAGCTTTGAAATTTTTAAGATACCAAGGCTTATTTCACCATTTGATTATAGATGATTATTTCATAAATAATAAATTGGTTCTCATGACAAAGTTTATACGGAATGATGATAGATAGATAGATTCTAGACAAAAACAATAGATAGAAATAACACGTTTTGAGGAAAGGTTTCTTTTAGAAAGAAAAACTGTTGAAAAGACTGATATTGATAGATATATAGTTATATAGATATAGCATTATAATATATAAATTATATTTTGCCGATAGCAGAATGATACGAAAAGCTCTAAAATAGATTCATGTAGCAATTTGTTATTAAAATTTAAAAAGTTTCTGTCATCGAATATTTAGAAGTTTCAGGATATATTCATACGAAAATTTTTATTTCGAATAAATATCTTTATAATAACACTGATGTCATTTATAATGTCGGATGATAGATAAATTTATTAGATAGATCTAATAGATAGATATAAAAGACTGGAGATAGATATTTAGATAGATAACCTAAATCGTTGAGATAATATAATTAGATAGATAGATAGATAGATAGATAGATAGATACGAAAAGAGAGGAGATATTTTAGTTAGATCAAATGTCTTCTTCATCTTTGATAGTTAGATAGATAGATAGATCTGTGTGTGGCCGATAGATAGTTGTTCCAAGATACATGGGGACACGGTTCTAGAGAGAGAAAGAATAGGGTTTCTTTTTGAATTAACAGATTTCTGTAAAAAACCTAGAAATTTTGAAATATATTCGGTTCATTGGTATCCTCAACATCTTTCTGTAATACCATTTCTGTTTGCTACCAGTCATTACAATCACTTAAAAAAAAATGCATGTTGTTTTGTTGCAGGGGATTTATAAAACGCCCTATATATATATATACTATATGGCATATATGTCCCAATATCTATCTTGTGCCTCTGGCGTGTGAATGTTAATCTGAAATATGAACAGTGTTTTATATGGCACCAACAGTTAGATTTTTTTTCGACATTCAACAATCTGAAGATTGGGTGCATCCAGGGGAAGATTTTTTTAGAAATTGCAGATATTTGAAAGGAATAAAGGAAGGAAGGATTTAGCCAATTTCCTTAAATCGGAAGAAAAAGAAAGGGAAAAAACCCTAAAAAACAGTTTCACAAAGAATGAGAGTGAATAAAGGAATATACGAATATATATGGAGAACAAAGTGGCGAAAGAAGGGAAGCCTTTGACAGAAGGGAATCAAAAGAAGGGCTCAAGCGAAAGAAGGGGAGGTTATCTTGAAAGGTCAGACTGAGGTTTTTCCCATCAAAGGGTTATGTTGACATGATCACATGGTTTCCGTGGAATTTTTGGTTTGAGGTTTACAATGTTTGAAGCCCTTTTATCAGGTAATTTTATTTTGAAGGGAAAGGTTAAAAATTTTGCTTTTCTTCTATTAAAAACGGGAGGAAAAATGAACCCAAAAAAGGGAAAAGAGCCCATTTAGAACAGTTTGAAAAAGGTATTTTTGATTGTCTTTTCATGCACACTTTGACACAAAAGGATTAAAACCCCGATAGAAGAAAACTTTATTCTAACATTAATTAGAAGGAGGAAGGAAAGAACGAACTGAAGGAAAATAAGGACAGAATGATGGGAATGGTTGTTGATCCATTGAAGGAAAAAAAAAAAAAATTAGGAGGTAAAGGCCGAAAAAAATTGAAAAGAAAAAAGATTTTTTAAATTTTACTAACTTGAAAAAGAAGGATAGGAGGAATTAGAAGGCTTTTTATATAGTTAAATTGGCAGAAATGTATGTTTAAAAAACGAAGGAAGAGAGAATGAAACACAGAAAAGAAATATAGAAAGTGATATAAATATAAAGAAGAGATTAAAGGAAGAAATATATATATATAAAAGGAAAGATGTAAGGGAACAATTAGAATTTTGTTAGAGGGTGAGAAAGCCAAATTAAAAAAGAAATTTATTGTTGTAGGAAGGAAGATGGAAAGATTATTTTATGGTTGAGGAAAAATTGAATTTCATTGTTAAGGAACGAACATTTTCAAATTTTTTTTATTTTCTTACCATATTTGATGCCAATTAAGACCAGTTTTTTGAGATTTTTTATTTTTGAGTCATTCCATGATATTTTATATAAAATTGAGCTTTTAAAATTTATTGCTGATTCATTGCATCACCATAAAAATGCAAGATTAATGAAATGCATTTTACAAATTTCAATGTTTTTTTTTTTAAAGCGAAGTTTTATTTGGCACCTATAAAACCACTGGAACTTTTAAAAAAAAAGTGATAAATTTACACTATTTAAGCGTGACAAAAGGGCATCCAGTTTTGAAAAAGGAGAAAAAAAGTTGATTTTTTTTTTATTTTTTTTTTTTTTTGTTTAAATTTTTAAAATTCCAATGTTTTTCTTCATAGGAAAAAAGATAAATTTATGATTCACGTTTGATTTTCAAAAAAAAAATTTTGTTGAAGGAAAAAGGGGCCGTATATTATTTATTTATGTAAGTATCTGATCACGTATAACATTGATCTTGAACATAGCTGACTTTTTGATAGTAATCATCCCATACTTGGAATTGAGGTGTATTGAAATTTAAACCAAAGTTAGAACATCAGGATTAAAAGTATTCTATGTTTTGTCCAGAAAAGATAGCGGCTTTAAAGAAAATTTCCAAAACCATCAACGTACACTTTTTGTTGTGTTTTAATGTAAAAAAAATATAACATTTTGCAATCAAAAAAAATTTATTATAAAATATACATCATTGGGAGTATAAAAAAATGGACACTATTCTATTGAAATGGTTATGGAGTGATTTAATACGGCATTTTTAAAAAGTGGATAACTGAGAAAGACTTATTACCAATTTTTAAGGATTGCAGTTACAGAAATGTCAAAATTTTAAATAAAAAACTAAAGACCATTTTAGATTTTTTGAAAAATGAAAATCTGCGTCCCTTTTTAAATTTAAACATTGTCTACTGATATGATATTTACATAAAAAAAAGTTGAAAAATGGTAGATTTCTAGCATTAAAACATAAGACATTGAACAAATATTTACAAATTTACAATTAATAATTTTATAAAAGGCCAAATAAAAGGATTTTAATGTTTGAAAAATGAATGACAAGTTTTAATTTAAAAGCTTAACTGTAAAAAATTGAATTTTTGATGTTTAATCTTTCACTGATATTATATGTAATTTAAGGAAAAAACAGGGACATGTGTATGCAAAAACATCTGTAGCAATCATATATTTTAAAATAAAAAATTGTTCCAAATGTATATTTGCAACGGTTAAAATTATTATGTCCAATTTACAGTGTCTTTAAACTCGAGAGAATAAAAAAAGATGATAACTTTTTAACAATTTTTGTTTAGTCCTGAAAATGTTAAGTTTAATGTTTTAATTGGATTGAAAGGATCCATTGAGGGTTTAGTTCAATAAAAGATTAAAAAAATGAAAGTTTTACTTGTTATAAAAAGATTTTTTTCAAATTTTAATTACGATTTAATCTAAATATGATAAACACGACCAGAGAAGTTTACCCCGTCAAAAATTTTTTAAAGATGGAGATTGCAAGAATTAAATCTTAAGAAAATGGGGTTCAAAAGAGCCTAAAATTTTTTGTTAATCTTTGAACAAAACTTTATATTCTCAAAGCTTATTACAGTTACCTTTATTTTTATTCTTACAGTCATTAGCAGAAAAAATTTTATATTGTTTTAACTCGCTTTGTTGGGACTCCACCGAAATTTTGAGCCAAAAGGTGATGTTCTGTTTTTTGTTTCATAAGAGCAATTGTTAACTAAATCATCTTTAGCAAAGGTTATTTATCTTTTTTTCTGATCAAGTTAAACACAGATTAGCATAAATTTCCCATTCACCTAAATAATGTTTGACCATAAAAAAAACAATTATAATGAGTATTAGGAGTAATAGTCACACGTTTTAACATAGCCACCCAATTTCTGTCTTTGCGGTTCATTTTATAGACGTTTTCATCAATATAAATGTTTTACTATCAGCAAAATCGTTTTTATTAATTTAACAAATTTGTCAATAATAAAATAAAATAGCTCATTTTTTAAAAAAATTACAAATATGTTTAAAAAATTAAAATAAATTTTAAATTTAATATAAACATTCTAGGGATTTTTTGATAATGTCATATTTTTCATTCAAAAGAAAAAAATATTTTTTAAATCAATTATTAGAATAAAAATAATCAATTAATTACAAAAAATATATTTTAGAATGTTCCAGTAACCTTAAAATTATAGTTAATGCAAGAATTAATTGAGGATTTTCTGCAATTTCTAGTTTATGAAGTTTAACATTAATGGCCTAAGAAAAGAATTAAAAAAAAAACAACACATTTTGTCTCTTTGGAAAAATGGGAACTGTTTTTTGAATAATTTCTAACAACCTGAATGTTACTTTACTACAATTGTTCATTCATTCAAGTTTTAAAACGTAACATCATCGCTGGGTAAAGACGAGTTTGTTGCTCCGAAAAGAATTTTGATATGATCAAAATTGAAATTAGGATGCCATTCCAACTAAAAATCCTAAGGTTATGTGCAAAGATTTTTGCTGAAATTTCATGCATTAGGGATCCCTTTTTTTTTTTACAATAAATAGAACTACACTAAACTGTTATATAAATAAAAAAAAAGGAAGATTTTACCTTTTGAAAACGAACAGAGAAAACTAATCTTTGTTAGAACTTGAAGGATAAAGAATATTCATTTTGGGAAAAAAGTTCATATGGAGAGATGAAACTAAATTGAGTTACAGGTTCATAATTACACAACTTGTGGAGGAATTTACCAGACAACTTACCAAGGAACTAACTTTTTTTAAATTTTCCAGTGGTAAATGTAACGATGGGGGCTATTTTTATGCAAAATGTGTTGGCAGAATATCAATAATAATTTCAGAATGATGATTTAAACCACCAGAAAAATCCTGCAAAATAATAACCCGTTTTTTTGACACCAATTGCTTTTCCTTATTTTACTTTACATCCTGGATAATGTTTCCTAATTATAACTGCAGATCTTCACAGAAAGTTTAGCTGAAAGTAATGTTGATGTCTATATATAATGGCCAATCAGTCCCCATACTTGAACCCAAAAGAATTTATGGGGATATTGAATGAACAAATTGGGAAAGAGAACCAACAAATATCAAGAATTTTAAGACAATAACCAAGAAGAATGGGACAAAATACGTTGCTTTGTGCAAACATTTATTGTTACGTACATAAAAAAAGGCTGTTTTTGCTGTTGAACTGTTTACCAGTACAGAGTCTTAAATTGTTAATATGCTTTTTTTTTTTTGTACGAATATTTTTTCATCAGTTAAATCAAAAAAATGCATTAATTTCTGTTAGAAAAGAATTAATTAAGTTAAATTACTATTTTTTACAAATAAAAAAAAATGTATCAAAATGTTTTTTAATTTTAGAATTTTTAATTTATTTCATTTACCTTTTTTTCAGACAAACTCTGATTTGTTTGAAGATTACATATGGGACAAAAGAAATAAAAAAGAGTATCAAACATTTTAAAAAGCCTATACAACATTTCCAAATGTTGGTTGGAATAAGGTTTAGGGGAATAAATTTAGCATTTGATCCTTTTACCTTATAGGTACCTTGAAATCTGAAAAAAAAAGAGCAATAGCATCTCAATAAAAAAATAGGAAGCAACAAAAAACAAAATTTTATTATCTAAATGTTTATTTATTATTCAAGGAAAAGAGGCAAAATATTTTTGGGGGTATTTTACATTTTTTAATTGTAATTAAACAAACATCCAAAATTTAATTATCTTTTTTTTTTTTTTTTTTTTTTTTAAAAAATTGACAGAATAAGTCATTTGTCATTTTTTTCCATTTTAAAAAAAATGAAAATTTGTTTGAAATTCAAAAAAATCAATTATCTGTTTTTTTTCAAAAACTTATTTTTAAGAAAATCAGAAATTATAATGTTTATTTAAAATATTTTGTGTTTGTGTTAACTTAGCTTTCCTCAAAAAAGATGTAATTTGAAAAATAGGTTAACCAGTTAAAACCGGATGTTGGAACCTTCAAGTAAAATAGACAGGTGATGAATGATATATTGATATCATCCTGTGAGGATAATTTGTTCTCTGGGGAAAGAGAAAGTGAAATTATTTAAATTTAAGGGAACAAAAATTATTTAACCGTTATTTTTAAGGATTCCTTAACTCAGTTAATTTTTTTTTAACAAAAGAAGAAACATGACCTTTTACGTTTATGATGCTTTTATGGAAAATAAGTCATTCTCGGAAGCACAAAATTCTTTCCTAATCAGTTTTCTTGAGTTTCCATGCTAAAGTTAGCAACTCTCATATGACATGTTAGTAACATCTACATACTTTTTGTCAAAGTTCTTCAAAGACATCATCTCCCACTTCACCCCAATCTTAATCATAAGCTGATTATTGTCTTTTGTGGACTTGTTTGTTTGCCATCAACCACCAAAATTATTATTTTTTCTCAGTAGTCCTCTCAATTCAAGCAGATCCACTAGTAAACCACATTTTACCAAGTATGTTCACTATTAGACCTATTACAGGAATCTGTGATATAGATAAATAATAGGTGTGTAATGTCTAGATATTTTGCCTCCTTTAATGTCATTGAGTAGCTATACTTCAAATACTCCCAATATGGTTACTAACAATACTGCCACTATTTTTTCACACATTAACCACTCTAGCACTAAACAATTTACATGTTAATGCATCTAGTCAATCATATTATTTGACTTAATCCTCTTAAATTCCCCTTTGAAAGTCTGTTAATTACAAATTTTTTCAAACCTACTTCGAATTTTGTATTTTTTCATTCAATAACTTTTGTCTCTGAATAAACTTGTTGAACTATTTGATAATTTTAATGGTTTAAAACTTTTTTTAATAGGTTAAATCTTGCTTCAAATTTAAAATGTTCCAAAGCTGCAGTTAAAACTATTTTTACTGAAAATGTGAAAATAAATCAGAGTAACTCTAATTTTGTCCCACTCATTGATGACCTCAGTAGTTCATAATCAGAGAATTCCTCTATGGTCAGGCTCGCAAACTCCATTTTTGGAACAGGTCAATCAACTGATATAATTTATTGCAACAAAATTTATCTTTAGATTTTTTTGCTACTTTCTGGTTGTCTCCTCATGAAAAAAATAAAAAAAATTAAATCAAATAAAAATTAACCATACTTGTCAATTGAAATTAGGATAGTGCTAAAAATGAAACTATAAATCTGATGAAATCATTTTAATCAATATTATGTGAATTAAAATTACCTTAATGGCTAAAATTTTTATATAGCTTCTTCCCTCATTTTCAGTTCATCTGATTTCAGCATTGCATACAAATATATTTTCTCTGGAGCCAAAAATAATTATGTTGAATATTTTTGAATGCATTTTCCTGAATTTCAGTGGGTAGTTCCTTAATTCTTTGCAACATTTTGAAAATATACAATTGCTGGTTTAGAATCAGGACAATTGACTCTGCAATGTTCACATGCCACTGGTCAGACA